>OX235276.1:96814557-97015338 GCA_944472155.2 Trichobilharzia szidati
CAACATAAAATACATTAAAGTGAAGCTTATTATGAAAATTTTATTTAGCCTGCCTAGGAGACTACCTAAAACAGAGGGTACGTCATCAACGGGACTCTCGCGCATTATCAATTTCAAACCTTCTGCTACTGCAATGCGTAGTTTAAAACCATTTTTCACCTGTGAATGCTTGCCCAACTCCTCTGATCATCACTGAAGTTCAGCGATACAATTTCAATGTTCACTTCATTCTCATAATTATTTATCACTTCGAAAACCTACATACTAGCCTGAGCTTATATTAATTTCAGCTGATTCATGGTTTTCCTTCCTTCAAAAATCGAGGTAAATGTTTTATGTCGTGAGGAGAAATATTTGTAGGCAACGTTCTCATGGAATTAGGAAGGCATATTTTAGAATTCTTGTCTCGGTGCTTGCACATCTGACTTTCAGAGTAATAATCGCTGCAACGATTAGCTCCAGTGTAAAATTAGTTATTGTAGAAGCAGGGGGACCATAGAGGTCATATTGGTTTCAGTTTTTAATGATGAAATGTGATAACAAGCATAAAATTCAGGTTCAGGTTTACCTGACAGTCAACTACAAACAGCAGATAATAAATGCAACTAAAATTAATTGTGCTTAAGTTCTCATTTCACTAAGCATGTTTTCTCGCGTATTCAATGGCACTGAAAACCATTGATGTTATTTTCCTTAGAATTTTGATTACTCATATATTTTACAGACATAATATAATTTTTTCCTCTTCATATACTCCTGTTAAATTTGATTTGTGGGTAGATTGCAGTGTGGACAGCGAATATCTGTGTAACGTTTTGCGCAGGATGGGACATAGCCTGTTTCTTACCAATTGGCTTCTGCGTTTTCGAAGATTTAGTTACATTTGGGTTATGTCTTTTAAAAAGAAGATTCAAAAGTGCAGTGTTAATCACAATGCTTGTTGTAGCGTTCATCTGTTTTACAGTCGGTTTAACGTTGTACTTTGTGAAAATGGTAAATGAACTAGACACATCTCATTGTCATTTTCCAATAATTTTAACCACAAACACGCTGTCCTACTTCATATTCTGAAAATTATCAGTAACAGTATTAGCAGCAATACTCAAAGTTTTTGTTTAAGTTACCTCGGGAGGTGTAGTTTTTCAATACAATACATACATACGATAGAATTGTTTGACATTAAAGTCGTGGAGCATATCCTTCAGTGAGTAACTTGGGAATCAATACGAATACCGGAAGATTTATTCAAAGTGATATTTAACCAATTCTCACTATAACTCTGTTGCATCTTCTGTTAACTCTTCCTAACTCTCGAGTTTGACATATTCGAAATATTCCAGTGGATATCAGTCCAAAATGCATGAAAGCCTTGTATGATTTTACTGATACCATGATAGGCATATGCTTATTGTATTCGTGCGTCTCCTCTGGTTGACTAGAAAATATCACAGTTAACAATTTGGAGAGTCCCTGTTCTATTCAGTCTACTGCATTAGACTCACTTCTTCTGCACTATGAGCTGCTTGCTGGCTTCAAGCATCACGTGGACATTCCATGTTTCCAAACACATTTCTACTCACATCGAAGGGAGACACGTCGCTTGACTGACTTCCCAAAGGCATTCGGTAGTCGTCATTATTTTTTTAAGTTAAATTTTGTAACTTAAATGATTCTTGCAAACATATTTCAGGATATTTCCGGTGGTCTCTGGAACACGGGCATATGTCTGGTAAGTTCTAAATGATTTATCTTTTATACATTTTCCTTATTAAATAAACGCAGAATACGTCTGAATATCCTTATTCGATAAATCATGGCCATACAAATCCTTGGCCAAATCATTGAAGAATTACAAATCTTATTTCACGTTTTTCACGTCTAAGAAATGGTAAATAATTGGAGCTCTAAATATCACCGTTCTCATACTGTTTCGTTTCTCTAGGTTAGCGTTGATTTTCGCGGACGGCCTCAAATGAATTTTCTATCAGATGGGTATGCTACAACCTAACATCAAATTGCTAATATAATGTCTGTATTGTGATGATCAAGGTGTTCAAATTTGCTTAATATCAGTTGATTGTATGACTATTCACATTTCACATTTTTAATACTAAACAACACTTCTGAAGCAAGTCTTTCACTTCAATTTGCATGTCACAGGTTCTGTAGAAGAATAAATATTTTGTGGATTTTTATTTGAATGATTCAGGACGTATAATAGACATAACATTTTTCTCAATTATAATAATTATGATTTGCATCATACATGTGGAGGTTTTTCAAAAAAACAGGTTTTGCTCGGAGCTAACAGCACTACTGTTCAGTTATATCTTCCACAATCTTAGATTTAGTGGAATAGGGCAGGCTGCGTCTGTTAATTCGAGTCGCCGAATGAATCTGTATTACTTAGGTTTTCAATGCAATATTAAAATAATTCCTCAAAATTATAATCCTGTCACTTTCAGTATTTTTCATTGAGTGCTGGTCTACATGATGCTCTAGAAGTGTTTGTGATTAGAACCTGCTTCAACTGAGAACTGAAGAAAACTTTAGACCCAAACTTTTGGAGGAAAATTGTTGAATCAAACCTACATTGGAATTGTCGATAGAAATAACCTGACTAGTCAAGCTGAAAAGGATATCGAGAATCCAGTAAAATAAATTTCTCTGAGAAAAAATTTTAGTTTTCAGCTGAATTAGCTAAAGCTTAGAAATTATCGTCTCCCTAGGGTCCCCTACCATACTTAACAAATTTACACTCAGCCAAACCGTTCTCATTGAGTGATGGTTGACTTATTTGCTTTTTGACTGCTGTTATAGCATAATAAAAAGACAGGCATAAGATTAGTCGAATAGAGAAGTGTGGGATAGTGATCGAGTGATTAGGTGTACAATAATCATTGTAAAGTGTTAAAAATTGACTTCTATGTCAACTAAAGAATATTATATTTTATAATTGTAAGAACCTGAAGAGAAATTATTGAAAAGAATATTCTTCGTTCAGATTGACTTTTAATTCATAATATGGGAATTTTCCACACTATCAAATCTTATAATATTAAGTATTCACAATGGTAATTCAATCCTACGATTCGGTAAACAAGACGAGTACAGCCGTAGTCGTCAGTATCATATAAAACTGAACTTATTAAAAATAGGTAGTCTCGTTGGAAGGCCAAATAAAATTTTCAGAATTATCTTCACTTTAATATATTTTCGTTTTGAATAACCAGATCTGGATATGTTTCCTCACTCTGACGAATCAGGAAAGCATGAAGTACTTCCTTTTATTTGGGTCACTTAAACATATTAACTTATCCATTTTCGCTTCCTTATTTCATGAAAAACAAACTTTCGACTTTCAAATGTATTGCTCAGTCGACAATGAATGATTATGAGCAAACAAAGTCAACTTAGGATTTTCATGATCCTAAGAAACTTACAATGAATGCCATCAAAGACATTGCGACTACGAATTTCTTCCTGAATACGAAGCATAATATGATGAGCAGGACGATGATTTCTCTGAAATATGCATATAGAACATCAGAGTGAATCTTTTAATGTCAACATAAAGATTGAATCATCGTTTGCATTTCTTTCGACTACCGAGTGGAATATTGAATTTCAACACTGAGCGTCTGCGTTCCATCAGCAGCGTTGATTATTAGCAGTAAAGTGTATAGTCTCTCTTGCGACTTTATCTCTTAACCGAATTTACTACCGGCCAGGTGATGCTCAGAAGTGCGTAAGCCACGGATTTGAATCTCACCATGTTTGAATTATTGATTAGCACCGACGCAAGTTACCACGCCGCTGCTTCTGGACTGGTGGAAGTAATAACAAATAGAGATATCGTGTTATTTACTGGTGACAGTTCGACTACAATTTACCGTTTATCTAAAAATCAGGCACTTTATTATACGAGTGTATTTCAGAATATTATGCCATATGAATCACATTCACCGCCAATGTTCACAGATTTCGTCAGCGTTTTTCATGGAATTTTGTTTGAACCATGAAGGATAATTTCAAATGCGTGTAGATTGGTCATTTTCTCACTACCCCTAAGTGAAACTTATATTCTTTTAAGTTTTAATACATAAGTAAATCACCTATTTCTCTATTCCCACGTTATCTTGTTTTCTGAATGACTATACATTTAAGGCACATTAAGGTGAGAAAATACACTACGGATTATCATTTCATCTGACGCCTGCACCTCAATACAGTATTTGATACAATTTCCACGTGCATTTGCTGTTAGGCTATTTTCATTCTTATTCTTTAACAGTGAAACTATCTACAAATTATATCATCAGTGACGTCAGTTGAAGAATTCTACTCAAGGAAGGTTTGATCACAGATGGATGTCAGAGAATCACAGAAAACTGGGGAGTAATAGACGGCTTTTTGGTTCCAGTTTATGACTTTTCAATAGTATGCACCAACCATGGTCAGAATCCACGGCTTCCCGTTAAAAGGCAAGCTCGTAGACAATTCAGCCACTCGGACTCGATCCAATGGACCACAAATCCTAACGTCTTCTTATTGATGGGTTCCTCGCGAAGCGAAACCACACAATAGGGTATGCAAGGTTAAAATTTAAAATCGGTGGACAGAGAGATTGATTACTGAATCCTTGTTCATCGAGTCTACACTGAACACGTGCTATAGGAATGACTCAATGCAAATACCAAAGATATGGAAGATATTGTTACCATCACTGAAATCACAGGGGGATTATCTAAAATCTTTAAGTTCTATTACAGTTCCCATACATCATAGCATTCTAAAATGTTACTTATTTTTACTGTTAAAACATCTGCTTGTAATAATTCAATAACACTTCTATAATTATTTCTGAATGTACATTATCCTATATAAATTTTATTCAAATGAATTCTATTCATGTATATAAATGAAGTAAAAGGTTGTGTGAGTAACTTGATATGATCATGAGAAATATATGTGCTTGAAACGTAATCACATAATACTACTGTATAGCACTGTGTGATTTATCAGAATAAAATCGTATCCATAATGGAGAATCACATCATCTCTTAGAATATTCTTTGCATACACGATAAGAACAGTGTTTTCCAGCCGCACACTGATCTACGGAAGACTCAAAGACAAGATCCCGCATCTGACCAATTCTATATGCAAATGCTGCTGTGGAGCCAGGTAAATCGGTCGTTCGACGCGCATCTTGTGCGTACGGATTCAAAAACACTACCCAGCTTTGTTGCGGAAAAGCAATAGTGGAGTGCTATAATTCAACATCTGGTTAACACTAATTCTTCCATCTTAACAACAGCCTCTTTCAAAGTTATCTACAGAGTCAAGAATAACACAACAAAGGCAATACACCTTATTCTTCTTTGTATCGCGGAATCCTTAGCCATGCTCTTCGAGAAACCGGAGTTGTACATGCGAAAGAGAGTTACTCAACAGCTTCTATCATCACGGTAACAACTTTGTTGATTGTTGATGACTCAATTTTGTTGGTTTGTCTGTTTGTTTCATCGTTTGTAATTTTTGTATCCATTTAGAACCCTGACGTGATATCGTTTTCTGTGCATTGTTTCTTTGTGTATTCTGAGTACAACTCAATCATCAACCTATTCTTAATTTTACTCAACTCGTTTTCAACATCTGTTTGTGACAATTCATCACCCTTGTTACTATTCCAGTTTCATTAACACCAAGTTTTCTTTATCGTTTTTGAATTACCTAACTCAACCCAAAACTTACTTATTTTCATCTAATTAGTTGAAATAACCATAACCACTTGTACTTTGTTTGACAGGCTTAATGTAGACATACATACAAAATAACTCAAGTTTACTTGCGATTGTACAGCTAAGCAAATGAATTCGCTGAAAATAGACTATTAGCTAAACTACGTGTTTTGTTTTCATTAACCAATAGATATCATCGAAGTGTGCTTAGCAGAAGACGGCATATAAACATGCTCCGACTATTTTGTTTTATAAAAATATTCCAATATGACAAGCAAAATGAGAATTTCAACTAACTATTTGGACTTAAAAATCAAAATAAGTAATCTTAAGTTAATCAGTGTCACTGAAGTAAACTGTGGTGAAATCAATCAGTGTGTTTGTAACAAGATCGTAAATAGAGCATTCCTGATGTTCCAAACCTTCCTGACGAATGCTATTTCAAAGTTCAGGGAAATGATTAGCATGATCTATATCATGTGGTCTCACATTAAATTCCAACAAATTTGCTCTACATTTCATAAGCTTGCCTACAGCAGCTAGAAATAAATCGACAGCAGAATAACTGTAAATCTGCCTTCGCTTACGAAAATATAAAATGAAAGAACCTGAAAGATTATTCAGTCTATACAAGAATCCAATATATTTTGAAATAGGATAAAAATGACTTCCATTTTGATCATGAACTGATTTTACTTAGAGAACCATCGCAAACCACGAATATCTGGGGAACTCTTTCGTTACTGTTTACAACTACTCAGAATTGACCACAGAAAGGATCTAGTCAAGATTGTTTGGAATATTCTTAAACCTCTGGTGCATACTGGTGACTGACTACTGAACGATGCTGCCTGGAATTGGGACTATACTTGGCTGTAAAAAGTCACATAAGAGAACAAATAAAAGTTAGTAATATCGCTAAAAATCTAGAAGTGAAAAATGCCAGATCTTATAATATGCTAGATTCCATTCCAATCAGGCTCATCTCGTAATCAGAAGGTCCTTGATTTGAAATACAGATGGTTGATGGATACGCAGTGAGTCCTTATAGGGATTGAAATAAATGTTGAGTAATTCTCATTTGTTTGGTATTCTCTAACTGATATCAAGTCATGATAAAACTTGCATGCGGTAGTCTAAAACTCAAAACAATTCAACTTTACTACTAAGTTTTTCAATTGCATTCAGCTTTTTGAAGAAAATTAGAAGCATTTAGTTCGGGATCATCTGAAGCTGGTTTTGTAGTCAAAACAGAGCACGTTGACCATGTGTTAACAACTCTGCTGTGTAAACGAAAACACTGTCGCTACTGAAGTGTCATAGTAGGGAGAAAATAACTTCATCTCTGCTGCAATCTGAAAGGTTCTTCAGTCGGAGAACTGACGACCACGTCGACGTTCAGGGCTACTTCGAGTAAGCAGTCCTACGTCTCTACTTATGATGAAAAAAAACAACAAGGTATGTAGAAGTAATATATCGGAACAGTGTTTGAAGCTGACAGGGCTGCTAAGATTGTAGGGGGAACCGTATGATGCAGACTAAAAAAAAAATACTTTTATTGCCCCTCTCATGCGAAATATCATACTGTGACGTTTTTAGTAAGTAGAGATCTCGTTACGTCCTGTTACTTGAATTAACCCTCTCAAGTCTTTTAAATAAATTATTTGGCTTTACACTGATCAAATTGGCTTTAATCTCATTCTATCACTTTCCATCATTCCGTTGCATCAACGGGTTGTAATTTTCCATTCTGTCTATGACTTTATTCTCAAGTAGGGTGCACATGAATAAATGTGACGCCATATTATACAACATCCAAACATGGATACATCAGAAGATGTTTTCATAGTATTCCCCGGTATTTCATTCTGTGATCATGTGTTGCAAGCTGAATTGAATGGCGATATGATAAGCCGGTTTTAGGACAATTTATCTTAAGAGACTGTCGCCAACAAGTGTGGATTTCCTCATAATTCGCAAACAAAATACTTTTGAGATAAATAAAGTATATTTACTCAATAGTTGAAAACAGGAATCGATGATCGTCTACAAATCTTTGAAACTCTAAAAAGGTGGAAGGCATACACTGAAATGATATAAATTATACGCAGGCGTCTCATATAATGGTAGGAAGAATATCGGAGAATACGCTTGAGGCAAACATATAGTGTTGAAAAACCAAAGAACTCGAGTGAAGAGCTACTTGAAATTCAAATTATAGAAACAATTCGACCAATGAAAACATAAAATATATTCCAGAATGGCAGGCCTGTGGCATCTGTTTAACCAACTGGAAATTGCACAGCACAGAGTAAAACAACAGCGTTTAAAACTGGCTTAGATTATTGACAGTGTGCCATTGAGCTTAATCAGTCGACTTCATTAGTGCAGGTCGGCACTGAGTTTTGAATAATGAATGTCGTAGGCTCCTAAGTTTGTTCGTTAATTTTACCGTCCTGTCAAATATTTAAAATAATTCTGATAATAATGAATTCATTTTGTCAACTAAGATTGACAAATATAAAGATTTATAGCGCTACACACCTATTTCGCTTAGAAAGGCGTCCACACCATCCTCAGAACTCATCATCAATATGCATGAGAAAAAGCAAGCATCCGTTGAATTATTTCTAATAATTCCACTGAGAATTTCCAAACGATTATTGCTTCTGTGAAATCAGTGGTATGCAGATAAAACTAGAACAGCTGTATCAAAAGTTGCTATATATTGAAAACGTGACATGTAAATTGTAATACTATCAACAAGAAACATTCAAATCTCTATATATTAATCTGCAGAACACATGAATCACGATGAATATTGAAAAAGAGATACTGTGGTACGGCCAAATGATATAGAACTCATTTAAGAAGATCCCTGACAGCCAGAGCAGCCTACAGGAAAGAAAGCGCACTATCAATAAAAAATGTCCACTGTTTCAATCAGTTTACTATCTGTCTAAACAGAAGTGAATAATAAACGTTTCTCAGTAAAATTCGGATGTTACCAATATGAAATATGATTAATACTTGTTTTAGTAATGGTGTCAGTTATATGTATTGTGATAAACATATATATATACGATTTATATTTGCAGGCTGAAGGATATTTAATTTTAAAAAGATGGAAAAAATGGTTAATTTAATGTAACCAGTTTGTATACTATTTAAAAGCCACATAGATATTGGTGTGCGCCGGCAGGGGCTCGAACCTCGACCATGTGCATGGTCGGCGAGAGTCTAACCACTTCCACCACTAGTATTGCCATTAATAAAGATGTGAGGGCGGTTGGGAATGAACTGAACATTGGTTCTGAACTCAGACGCAGCACTCGGCTCTACGCTGATTAAGTTACAATAGTTGTTCAGTTGAGTATAACCACCATGGCGTTCAAATTCCAAAACAAACTAATTAAACAAATGAATGATGTGACTACGGGACAACCAATATCCTCAAAACTGACAGACACATTTTGAGCATTCGGGAACATTAAGCTCTAAGAGTGCCTAACCTGCTACGATGTTATGGTAGTGACATGTGGATGACACATCCACTGTGTTGCAGTCTGAAAGAATCCCTTATCTTTTCACATATATAAACTTAACAGAAAACGGAATCCAATTCACTTCTGAGTCGGAAAACACACAACCTGATTTGGTCATGAGAGACTGTGAAATAAAACGAAAGGAAGATAGTGGATTAGATACTGTCATTTATTAAAACGTACAGACTTCAATAAATTCCTAGACTATAACTCATCCCATCTAGAATCGATACAGGTAGGTTTAGTTAATTATGTATGTGTCAGTGAAGAACTTTGGCACTGTGGTTTAGTGGAATTTTCTTCGCAAGAAGTTAACCTTATATATCAAGCACTGATGCAGTATCAGTACCTGGATAACGTTTTCAGCATAAATAGTCGCTCATAACCATATAAGTTCAGTTACATTGTTCAACATGGAAAATGACAACAATAAGGTGAAGTTGGAGAGACAGGAAGAGAGTAAATTTATGTAAGGCAAATTGTGAAATCGTGTGACTAAATTGATATGCTTACAATCAAGAATCGTAACAACGTCATCCAGTTGTTAATACTGCATCAGTATGGGACACATAAAACAAACCTATCTAATATAGAAGAAAGTGTAGGGAGTGATGGCACTGATTTACCGACAGAAAGACTAAGTCATTGATGTTTTTTGTCTCGAATTAAACACAGAGAAACCAATCGGAACTTACTAAGCATAAAGCAGTATTCCAGAAGCAACCCGCCCATGAAGGATGCACCTGAAATATGTCACAATAAATGCAATTTATCGTTGACATTGACAGATATAAGTCAACATAATTTACCGACTTCCTTATATGTATTTCAAGTCAACATTACGAACTGGTAAGGTCACTGTAGGTAAACTACAGACTTTCTAAAGAAAAGAAAAGGAATTCCTTGTTGAAGGTAGAAACAGAATCTACATTATATTAAGAAAGTTGGCTGGTGTAGTAAGGACTATAAAAATGGCAGTTCATATATCGACATATCATGATCATTGTTCAACAACTTATTTTCCGAATTGTGAGATCTCCTCAGTGTGTTGTTATTTCTGAAAGAAGTATTCGGGTAGTTCGTATGACTCAGAGGAATCGGATTTGCCGAATTCATGGACAATTTCACTCATTACATGTAGAGAAACAAACAGCGACTCCATAGGAAGAATTTAAAACCAAATAAAAGTCAAACGGTACTAAGATACATTAAATATATATACATGGATTTTTACGAAATATGTAGGTATTAATTTAACAATAATAATTTTAGCTAATACAATGCGTTTTTGATGATGATCAACATCAATTGAGAAGAAAATAAGTTGCCTAATTTACAAATTTCTGAAGTGCTCCAGAGTTTTCTTCCGTATGCACAGTTGAGACTTTCAGTTTTCGATGTTTTAGTTTGCAACAGCAGAGTTAAGCAGGTGCCTTATGAATTCGTCAACACATATCTTACTTTCTAGATAACTTTGAAGTCAGGTGAGTATTAGCATACATTAAGGGGCTCATGTTACATTGGTCATTGTCAGTACTACACTTACATGATATTTGTACAAGTAGTAAAATACTGTCCCAGTTATACAGAAGACCACAGCTAAAACTAACATTGAAATAATCACCTGTCTTTTGAACCTTCTTGTCAAGGAGCATAAGACGATTGTTAGCAAATCTTCTAAAGCACAAAAGCCAATTAAAAGGTAACACCATAAATCCCATTTGAAGCAACACGCCAGATAGATATTCGTGGTGCACAATAAAATCTAAAAACAAACCGAAATGAAGACGTTTAAGTGAAAAGTAGAAATTAGATTCGTACGTTCATTTTATACATGAATAACATTCTAGAGAAATGTATACAGCACATCACAAGAGGTTACATTTTTCACTCTGAAATTCTAACTGGCTGTCAGAGAAAATGAAATTTCCAAATTTTTTCTCATCATGATTTTGATTTCGCTTGAGTGTTTTCCTAGTCCAGTACACTGGCAATGGAAAAATTAATTTTATTCACTTGTCATTTAAGGTAATACGAAGCGAAAGTCAAGTAAAATCGCATTTAAATTTTACCCTTATTATCACACCTTAGCATGATATTCCTGAAATGTGGAAAGTAGCTGGGTTAACCCGGACAATTCAAAACCCTTTCCCGTGCTGTTGCAGTCAGAGATTCTACTATGGAACAAAGCGATTCAGTGATTCAATTAACAACAGTTCAATAACAAATTAGAGACATTTGTCATGATATACTGAACTATGTAGTAATTTCCATGCACAGCATTACATGAAGATATTTCTGAAGTAGCTTCATAAAGGTATCTCCTCTCAGTTCGATCACTTCATCATATTCATGTATCCGCTTTCGCTTCCTAAACTTGTAGAAAAAGTTTTGGACTTCCGAGTGAACTGTACCATCGACAACAAATGAATAGCAGTGCGTAAATTTAGATTATAATATTGAGGCTGTTAAGAAACTTACAATGAGTGCCATAAGGGACGATGCCACTGAGAATTTATTCCTGAATATGAAGAATAATATCATGAATAGGATGATGACTCCTCTAAAATACGAAAAGAAAAAAGACGATATTGATTCTTGAAATGGCAACAGAGCAATTCCATTATCGTTTTCATTTGTTCGAATTGAAAGTAGAATGTTGAGCTCTAAGCACGTAGCTTTGAATTTGTATTCGCAGTGTTACGGTTGAGTGTTTATTGGTGACCTGTTAGAGGTCAGGAGAGGAGGAGAAGACGAGATACTGCTGGCAGTCTTAGGGTTAGTTGGAGATGACAACACAGAATTGGACAAAGATATTCATGATTTCATAGCCTCGGGGAGATGCCAAGGGATATGATTTGCTTCGGTTATCAAAACAAAGAAAAATATCCGGACAGAGAGTGAAGGAGGTGCTGTTTACCGTGACTGACTCTACTCGCATTGAAATATGCTCTGTCCCTCTCCCGGCCCTAATACTGGCAACAGTTTTGAGCTTGTTATGACACGACACGGGCAAAGATGGAGATGACAACACAGAATTGGACAAAGGGGTGATGTGATGTTTGAGCGCAGTGTGTTATTCGGAACTCAAGAGAAGTAAAGTGCTTGCTAGTAACCATCACGCATTTACCGGGTGACGCGTCGAGGTTGTTTGTACCCGAATCCACGGAACTTATAATTATTTCTCATCGTCGTTACTTCCTTCAAGCTGAATCCTTCCGGTTTGCATAGGGGTTGTCGATTTTCACTTATAGTGCTTGACGACGACTCACTTGTCTACTATCTTTCACTTTGTTGGTATTTTATTTTAATCAAAAACTCGTATGCACCATTTCACCCTTTCATCCCTTCTATTTGCTATAGCTGAACTATTCTCTAGATTTCTTATCAGCCATACCACTCACTGCATGCATTTACACACAACCATACAATAGGATGGGATAGGATGACAGTTTTAAAATCTAATGTCACAGGGTATAGGGAGAGATTGATAACAGAAGCTTTGTTTATCGAATCAACTACAAATACATGTAATAGGAATGATTCATCACCTGTCCCCGATATTTGGAAAATTCTACTACCCATACGACAAATAGGAGAGGACAAAGAAAACTATAAAACTCAAGTGTCAAAGTCGTGTGATCACAATTGATATGATTATGAACAATAAATTTTGTTCGAAACGTCATCCAGTAAATAATACTGTTTCACTGTGTGATATACCTAATAAACAAACTAATATGGAATTACTTACTACCACAGTGCCCAAGTTTTACACATATATTAATAAGATCAAATGGCTTGTCAGAAAAAATTCTTAGCAAGAAACTCTGGCGACAAACCAAGAGCCGATCGATCAGCAATACTGTGGAAGAAAATTGAGATGAATTAGGCACATGCCCAGGAGACCGTCGAATAACATCGCGCATCAGCCACTCAAATGGAATCACAATAGGAAGCGAACAGTGAGTCGTCTGAGTGTGACATGGGAAAGAGGTTACGAGTTGGATTAAAGGAGAGATTAAGGTAGATCCTGGTCCCAGCTCTAGAGAAGATCACCAAATAGAACAAAGTGAAGATGTGTTGTTTTCGGCCAACGTTCCACTCGGAACCCACAAAAACAATAATCTGAAGCTAAAATTCCACAGTAAAGTTCACTAATACAGACGCTTTCATAATTCATGCAGAATAATTCAGTCTAAATCAAACTGAGGTCATCGCTGAATATGTCGTCCGCACAAGTAGATGAATGCCCCACAATTAGGTCTTTTAACTAAGGGAATGTTAACGACGTTTAAAGAATCCATCTGAGCAGCAAATCATTCCCAATATTTTGAGACACTCCTTTGATGAATCAATTTTCTATAATTTCTTATTCAAATAATTCGGTAGCGGTACTGAAAGTTGAACTCTTCCGATATTCAGTAGGGTAAATAGACAGTTTCTGGATGAAATTACATCATTTAAGTTTATAGTGTCATGAAACTTTTGTTTAAATTCAAGACAACGGAATGGAAAACTTACAAGCAAATGAATGATACAGTGACCCGAAGATTCATTGGAAACATTTCACCTGTGCAAAGAATCAAAAATGTATTCAGCCATAACGATCAAATCCACATTTTTTTTCAACGCTCAATATTCATCCATCATGGTACTTACGTGTTTGTGACGAATGTCAAGCACTAGATCAATAAATGATATCAGAGAGGGTGGAAAGTTTCAGCTTTTGCGAGATCTTATTCTGGTGTCTCGATGTTTGATGACAAATATGGGATGCTTATTTTAACGAGACTTCACAGGTGGAAGAGCTATTTTTAGGGAAAGAAAACGTTGCCTTGAAGTTTTAGACCAAGTGTTTGATTTGCAATGTGTTTACTTAAAGACTTGTAACGGAAACGTTGCATATTTTAACACTGGTGATGGCTAATCTTGCTTGCCTTGACAATTTTAACGTCTAAAAATCCTGTTATTATACAAATAGGGTCAGGGAGTTCGTCATGTATATATATATATATATATATTTATATTTATATATGATAATAAGAATATGCTAACATCGCCTGAGAGATAAAGTTCCCCAGGTGCCCAACTCTGTTCATCAACAATACACGTGAAAGAATATGCAAATGTGGTGAGTTCAATAAATCAGCTCCAAATTTATTTTAACAACAAATGATAAAAATGGAATCGCTTACTTCAGAATAAAGTTACACAGAAGTAGGTGTTAGTTACGTATGCAGTGTTTACGATTATTTAAATACATTCAAATCATACCACATAGTTCGATTTGTAGTACTCTTGTCACTTGTGTTAAAGTGTTTATTATTCTCAGCCAAAGGTTGAGAATGCATTCCAGTAGTAGCGACTATAATGTTTTCTCTCAATGAAGTATCATAGTTTGCTTAAAAAGCTCATAAACCAATCAAATTTTAGAAAACAAGCCTAAATTGATTAACACCTTCAACAAATATCTGTACAGATTTTTCGTGAGATCATTCCGTTGTAATTAAGGTGTTCTCAGGATTTTAGACAGATTCAAAGGTGATAATGAAGGTTTTTTATTCATTCTGCACTCTGAGAGTATAATGTAAAAAAGGAACAGGCGTTTAATTCAATCTGAGTTCAAATCAGTTATACGTAATTCACTTAGGATGATGTTCACAGAATTATGAATAGAGTTGCGTGAAGTATGCACTATTACTCTCATGAACATGCTGCGTGTTATGCCTCCAGCTTGTTTGCAACATTATATTAATTTGTGTTTATCGGAAACATTACAGAGCGCAAAATTTACAAGCAGGTGAGTGCTGCATCGTCCATTGGATGCATCTGAAACATCATACCCGTCTAAAAAGTAAATTATACATTCATAATAACGAGATGATCAATATTCCTGTCATTTGACTTTTCATTCATTAATCATCGGTACTTGAATATGAAGGAATACCTCTTAGTAAAAGATAATGATGTTTATCCGAATGTTTGACTATCAGTGTAATGCATCTTTTACTTAGACTAAAGGGCTGAAGTCGCTCTTTCTAAAGGCGCAAATCGTTGCTTTGGCTTATGTGCTGGTTTTTATTTACAGGCGTAGATCTTTCGTGATGAATACTCCAACATTACTGACACTTAGTCATGCTTGCAGCAAACAGGTTAAGAGAGTGACTTCTGCTCACAAATGTGATAAAAAGAATATGGATCATAGTGTTTATGCAGAGTAGTGATATCCTCTGAGACATACATAAACAATCTGGAGTGACCATCTCCACTCATCAGCATAAAATGGGACAGAGTATGTTGACATGCTGAATACAAGACTGAACCAGGGACTAATGGATGTCAGAACAAATGCAGAAATGTGAATTGCTCACTTTTGGATAGAATAAAGCTAATCAGCAGTAGTTATAACAGTCACAAGTGAAGATTTCAGTGGTATTTAAATCTGTCTACCTCATTTGCTGAACTCTGATTTGGTCATATTTCTACCACTTATGTTGAAGTGTTTCATAAATAATACCAAAAGTTCTATGAAATTTCACACATATATCCACACAGGAGCGTAAATGAAGATTATTTCAAACTGATAATCATGTTTATTGAAAAATACTCCTTGAATTCATAAAACAATGCGATTTGACAAAATAAAAATTTCGATTTTAAGATGATTCAGCTGAAATTAGTGTGTTGATTGAATTTCAAATCAGATTTAAAGAAAATACTGAACTCCTACTTTGATTCGGCTATATTTAAGTATCATCTAATAAAAACTGGGAAGTATAATTTAACTTGCGATTAACTAAACACCAAATATCAAGACGATAACGTACAACAAAAACACACATTAAATGGAATCAACAGCGTTCTATAAAAATAGTTGGAAAACATGTGGACTGTTGTCCTTCTTAGTATATGGAGTAGCATGCCGTAGGTTTATATGTTCATAGAGTAATCTCAATATTATGGAAAGCTTCCTTATTTTTGCAACGACGCACATCATAAGGTTAGTGAGATTTGCTCAATGTCTCGACAAAATTTAAAGGTTATCAAGGTCTATTTTTAGTGCAGACATGAAACCATCCTCCGATGCACACAATCGCTTTGAAGAATATTCCGTCATTGTGAGAACTTTGGAGGCAATCGAATGTTTGAAAGCATAATATAATTAACTCTACTTCATCGAAGAAAATATGCCTATAATCAAAAATATCAAACTGGAAAAATGTAAAGCAGTATAGCATCCCATTTCACACAAGCTGTAACTTATTGTTCCAAAGCTGTAAGATTATTTTATTATTATTATTATCGACTGATCTTGCTTCAAAATCCTGATTCATATTTATCTTATAAAAATATCAGTTTGAAGAGTTAACACTGAAATTTGTT
Source organism: Trichobilharzia szidati (assembly GCA_944472155.2). Classification (NCBI taxonomy): domain Eukaryota; kingdom Metazoa; phylum Platyhelminthes; class Trematoda; order Strigeidida; family Schistosomatidae; genus Trichobilharzia; species Trichobilharzia szidati. The sequence goes on from OX235276.1 coordinate 96,831,233, forward strand.
TCTGAATCTATTTGGTACTCATATATTTGAAAGTAATATCGCTACAAAGCTGTAAGATGTGCATTTTCAGTGCTTATTTGTAACGGTCAGACATCATCAAACCTTGACGATAAACAAGTATTGCGAGAATGCCAAAATCAAAATAGTTTATTCCATCTGCACCCAAATGTAAAGTGCACTATAACCGACTTTACATCATGAAGATAAGTATAAGAACTGCATTCAGTCAGATTTTCATTTCTGAGGTGAAATAAGCAGCGTTAGGTGAACGCGAGCAGAAAACCGAAGTAGATTTATGTCATGGTTGTGATTCTTGCGCTTGACGGACGTGTCATATTTCACTGCTCTATATGATATTCTCTGACTGAGGGTAAAATACAGTGATTCAACCTGTGATCATGAATGATTAAATGGTTTGTCCCGACTGACTTAAGGAAGGCAGCCTTCATTTCTACCCATATATCAGAATAATACCACAGTAGAAACCACACTAAGAGCTGGAGCCTATAGTTACACGAATAAAGTAGCTCAGTATGACTGTTGTCAGCTCGTACCAATCTTGGTACATGGATAGACGCCGGAATTTCAGGGCTTATGCATGTGACTATACCAGAGTTTCAGTCACTGTGGTAGCTGTGCAGCCTTTCAATCGTATCTGAGAAAACGCGTGCTGGCTTGCAGCAGGTAACGCCACAGAGACACTAAGATCACAATGTGCCTTCCAGGTGCACACTAGAAAAGGATTTATTATCACTATTAAGTCATCTGAATGCGTTTATCACATTCGAATCGATTCCATTCAGGCTCTTAAGTTTTATTTCTGCGTACAACGGAAGCAGCTTCAATTCAATTCTGATTGACAACTGTATCCAAACATATAAAAATTATAACTAATCGCTGTGCCATAACAATAACCAGCAGACGTAATAGAGGCAGTATTGCGTTTTATAAAAGTTGAATTTTATCTCTGCAGCATAATTGCTCTGTCATCCTGATGCCACGCTCTAACAAAAACTTTACGTTTCCTAAATATGAAGCATTTCACATACTAAGAAATAATTCGTGAATGCTACCTCTGATCAGGTGCCTCATCATACGGAAAATTAGCACAGTAAACGATTTCATCGCTATATTTAAATGTGGATAAATGTGAGATATTCCATCCTATATTAATTTGCTTTGTGTTTATTGATCATCATGGAATGAGTTCAATTATTCAAATATTGAGGTTTCTTAATCAAAGTTCAGGCCACAAAATATCAGGCCAGCTGTGTAATTCCTAGCATAAGAAAAATTCACGTTTGAAATTGAGACCTCGTGGTCTGATTAAATTTCGTTTTATTGGTGAGAAATTAACAGACTGTTATCGAAATTCCTATCAAAAATGGTAATTATGATGGTTTTAGTGACCCAGACAATATCTGTAATGATGAAAATATGTGAAAAGTTGAAATGCATTATAATTTTGATGAAATAATTCACCCATTGCGTATAAAATGGCTTTGCGGATGTATTACAGCTGTGAGGATGGAGCACAAAATTTGTTTTTGGAGGCTTTACGACCTGTGAAGCGGGCAGCAAAGATGAGCAATATTATGAACCAGAATTGCAATGACGTAGTTGCACGACCAAGCACGGTAAATGAAATTTTCCTTTTGGTTGCACACAAACTACCGTCATGTGTCTATTCCTGTGTTTGCTGTAGAATGGGTTCCATCAGTCGAGTTTGTAAATCGACCATCATGTTAGGTGGACCGCCATCACGATGCAGTCAGAACTGTTGTGGTAAGATTGTTAGAAGAAGTCGGCCAGAAGCTTTGGAGCTATGTCTCGCGCCACTAATTAATGTAAGGCTGTATCGAATAGAATGATGTTAGCCCTCCTACTCTACTCACAAGGAGGTGTTGGTAGTAGATATTCAGCGTCCACACCATATCGCCAACTTATATCAGGCAGTAAAGTTTTGAGAAATGCAGCTGATCCAAAACTTTGTTTAATGACTTTACTAGTCATAAAGGCGTATCGAAAGATCGCTTTCAACTTGTAATTTATCTAGTTACAACATATAAACATGTTGCATCTCAAACATTACCGGCCATGATTACCTCGATTCATAAATGTATAAAATTACGTTGAGGCGTTGAAACGCATTTTTACAGTCTCCTAATAACGTCATTCTAAAGTATTTCAGCAGAATTTTGTGCATGAGTAGAAACGTGGTCATAGAACATAACGTTCAAACTTGACTAAGTCCAAACATGTCTCCTAGAATTCTTCGAAATGTCATTCTAGGAAACTGTATCATCATATATTTCAAACTGGATGAAATAGCGACGGAAAGGGAATCGCCCTAGCGCCATATTATCTGAAGTTACCATTGCTGACCAGTTTGGATTCGTATAAAACTCTCAAACGAAAGGCTTTTCACGTAGGCAAATTATGTTCTATAAATAGTATAATTTGGGAATGTGTTTAAATTTCCAAAGATTTGAAATGATTAACAGGAGGCTGACGATGGTTAACGTGACATCGTTTTCCACAGAGCGTGTTATTTTAGAGGATGAGCGATGTTGATGAATACATAATATACACATGAACATATTTTCTCAAGTATAAATCTCCTGAATTGAATTGTAGGTCTGCAAGAATACGAAGCAGCGACAAAAGTGCGTTCCTCAAATTTTTTGAATGGATTACAAGGAAAAAAGGCATGGAGGTCATGCGTGCTTAATCAAATAGAAATAATGCACAAATAACTAGTCATTAAACAACAGCGTTTCAAAGTGGCATGGATGGTTTACAGTTTAAGCCATCCAATTCAACAGTACAGGTCAGCACATAATTTTTAATGAGGAATGCTGTAGGCTAAACAGTTTAAGAAATTAGTTTATTTCCATTTCTTTTGCGGAATCGATCAAATAAATCATTGTTACGTTAGAATATTTTACGCAGTACTATAAGCTTTTTGTTTTGACAATATTTCAAGCAAAACTACCAAAACAAAATCCTTGTCAGTGAACTATTGAAATATAATTGTAAGTAATAAATTTATCGACACATCATATTAAGCATATAATTAGTCAAATTTTAATGCAACTGAATCCTTATTTGAACTAAATTTCTCAGTAGATGCGTCTTTTGAATTTGTAACCATAATCTTTCGCAAATTTGTAGTGGAATGGTTACCATGTTTTTACAATAAAACAAAACTTCACTAGTTTCAAGTTTGACTATGGACTGATATCAGTCAGCGAAGCACTGATAACCAACTTCGGCTGTACGAATCCAACGGAGATTGTGCCAAATTAACCAATCGTTAGAGTTCTTGCAGTGACCATTAGGTCGGATCCTTGTTGCTGAATAGTTTGTTACCTTCCTTTGCAACCGGAAGGTCCTGAATCCGTACTCCAATGAGCAGCACTGACGATGAGTCTCGAACTAGACAGAAAAAAATATATGTCCAGTAGTTCCCAGTGTTCTTCATTGGTCCTCTAACTGATTTCTATCCATGGCGAAAGTTGAAGGGAATCAAGCTACTCCCTACAAACTAATCCTTGAAAAATCCTCTCAGTTTGATATATTTATGAACATCAGTCCATTCTGTGAGTAATGATTGGTTGATTTGCCTTCACATGGATGATAACCATGCACAGCAACAGTAACTGTAACTCAATGTAATGTTGTTCTTTCTTCTGTAACCAATGAACTACTGACTGATTTTATATGCTACGTAGTATGCCGTGCTACTGGTTACATATAGCGACATCTTTAGATAGGTGAACACAAAAATGTGATACACATATGTACACCATATACATAATTAGTGTGTGTCCATGTATAAATATAATAAGGCTATATTGGAGAGATTTGGTCACAAGAATATTTTGCAGTAGATAACACTCATAACAAACACTGACGAGAGATTTCCAATCATGCAAAATTTACTACTGAAGGCATTAATTTGCCTTCTACTCCTTTTGTCTAATGACAGTGCAAGTAATGAATGTAAGTTGATTATTAATCCTTTTTAAAAAAAATTGTTCAAATATTATCCTTTTGTTTATTGTAGTTTTACATTTTGATCAAACTTTTCTAAACTTTATTTACAACATATAATTACCCATCACTATAACTATTTAGAGATGAACTTTAGAGTAGATTAAGCTATGAATTTAAATTAGATACAGAGTAATTGATCACCTGAATGGATGTTTGTTTGTGATGTAAATATCCATGAAGGCGTTGGTTGATAGTAGGACTATAATAGCAGATTAGCAAACGTAAGAATCCCTGTGCCAGTGGATTTCAAGTCAATGAATGAATGATCAGCGCGCCAGCGTCACAATCTGAAAGGTTAGGTCACTAGTGAAGTCACAGATGAATAATATTGAAGAGTCCTATTTTTTTTCCTTCACGTTCCCCAGTGGAACATAGGGCTTCAAGCTTGTGGCTTGAAGTTTCTGAAGCAGTGTTTATTTTACAGGATGGGGTTGTTAGCCCCATGGCCGACCTTTCCTCTCCACCATCATTATTTCTGGCTTAGCGAGGTAAAGGAGTGCGTCGGCAGGGGGTCGAACCCCGGACCATGTGCATGTTCGACGAGCGTCCTAGCCGCTATACCACCGACGCACGAAGAGTCCTATACTACGGAGAAATAGATGATTTTCAATTATGCTCTAAACCAATGTCAGTTCTGCATTCAAATTAATCAAAGGTTACTAATATAAGTACTGAAATCTGCGCATTTCAGTTTAGCCAGGAATAATTTTATTTAATCTTTAAATATTCCCATTTATAATAATAGAACAAGACACATAAGCGAACAATATGATTGGGGATTACCATACTTCAGCATAGAGGGATTAAGACCATGAAAGTTGGAGGGGTTAAACGAACTTTTTCTGTACACAGAGATCTGGCTTTTCTGTTTCGATAGCCAAAGCTTCAGCAATACAGATGAGTCGGGTACGTAGGGATTTGGGTAAATTACTCTTTGCCTTGTAGATGACTTTGAAGGCGGAGGCTATAGAGATAGGGTGATCATTATCGACCAGATGTTCAATGATCGCGCTTCTTACTGTTCCACTACCACCTTTTCGTAACCATGCAGGATAGTGTTCTTGCACCCTCTTGGACAAAACTCGTATCGAACGACCGATATACCTAGCCCCACACAAGCAGGTGAATTGATAAACACACATAGAGTTGGTCAACAGCGGGATCTTGTCCTTCAGGTTATTGAACAATAATGGTCGACTAGAAAAGGCTATTCTCAGGGATGCAGCAGGGAATGTTCTTTTCAGGGACTGTGATATCCCCCGTTTCATGATATCGGAAGCTAAGTCCCCTTTGAATTCCAAGCTCATGTAAAGTATCTTCTTGGGTACGGTTGATAACTCACGTTTTTTAGGATTTGAATGTATATTCTTATCTATAAAACGTGGTGGAAATCCATTTTCTATTAGGATTTTCCTCAAGATATACAACTCATCTTCCACAGTATCAGGGCTACATATGCGCAGAATACGAGTGGCAAACGACCGGGTCAGGTTTCGTTTTCGACCCAGCTGTAGAAATTTGTCAGTTGACCATTCCATGACAGCTTGCGATAAATCGATTTAATATCCAACTTTCATGGTCTTAATCCCTCTATGCTGAAGTATGGTAATCCCCAATCATATTTTAGCTCTACCAATTTTTCATTTTTCATTTTTTCATTTTTGTCTATTCAATTTTTATACTCTTCTTTACTAAGTTAATTGTTACTATTACTACTCTCACTTTTAACTGTCCCCTGTATTAATTCACTTGTTCCACTTGTCATTCTAAATCAATTCTTTAATGCAACATTAAATTCTATGCTATTAAATTTCACACAATATTACGTAACGTTTTTATTTTTTCGATTTGTCTACTAATCTTATAATTGCACACTTTTTTCAAGTTCTATCCATCCTATGAATTATTCTATATATGACACTAATTTGCTTTGCCACTGGACATTTAACTACGATTATAATCACAAACATTTTAGTGTTAATTGCATTTCATATTATTATTATTTCATGCATTCACACCTATGTTTCAATTCCCTCACAGGATATAACTTCTTAAAAACCACAGTGGTTAGGACTCTCGCCGACCATGTACATGGTCCGGGGTTCGAACCCCTGCCGGCGCACACCCGATATCTATGGTATGCCTGAATTTGGGCAACCGATATCCATGCTGAAAGTTCCACACTTGTACTGAAAATACGGTGTGGAAATCAAGCTGTAAATCAAAAAATATGTATATATACGATTGTACAGCTTGATGATAAATTCTTTGAAAAGAGTCTCTTCGCTGAATCATTTGTTTTGATTTTCAATAAGGTTTATGCAGGTGATAAGAATAAAAAAGATGGTAAATGTATATAAGTGAATAAATAATAAGTGTATAAATCTTAAAAGGTGAAGTGGAACGATAATCAGAGTTCAAATAAATATTATGAAGGTACGAAGGAGGTGGAAATGAAGTAAGGGTGTGAGGGTTTTGAATACAATTCACCTAGGCCAAGGGAGAGACAAAGGTAGAACAAACTTCTTTTGTATTCAAAGCCCTCCCACCCTTTCTTCATTTCCACCTCCTCCGTACCTTTATAATATATATTTGAACTCTGATTATCGTTCCACTTCACCTTTTGAGATTTGACCCAATTTATTTATACACTTATATACATATACTATCTTTGTTATTCTTATCACCTGCATAAACCCTATTATCAATATTTTGTTTTCATTATAATCACCGTTATTAACTACGTTGAAAACATTAACCACATTATTATTATTATCATTATTAAGATTATTATTTGATTCCCAAAATCGCCGTCATTGGTTAAAATTTTATATATAAATCTATTTGAATAAGGCATTAAGAAGACAAATTTCGCGAGATGATATCGTTTCGTAGTTTCTTTACAACCGCTTTACAACTAACTCTAATTCAAGGTTATTGAAGGTGATGGAAGCACTTTGGATTAATCACATACAGCCTTAACTGTGTGTACAAAAATCAATAGACTTCGATCTTCGCCTACCCTGGACTACTTGACCTATCTAAATATGATTGGTCATTAGTATGTACTTTTGTTTTTATTTAACTGAGTAATTGTCATGAAATTTATTTTATTATTGTTAACCATGTTAGTTGTAAAGCGGTTGTAAAGAAACTACGAAATGATATCATCTCGCGAAATTTGTCTTCTTAATGCCTTATTCAAATTTATCAAAGGGACTAATTGTTTTAATATAAATCTATGTTATTTAGAGTAAAGCCTGAAGAAGATCTAATTGAAAACAATATTGTTCGCTTATATGTCTTGTTCTAATTTTATTTAATGCAAATCAATTCCATTGATTTCTTGAAATGTGTGTGTGGAAGTGTTCGACTTCCTCTTTTGATTAAGTTATTTACAGTGAAGTAAATTCAATTCGATCTGAATACCTAAATACCTCATTTAGCAAGACTTCCGAACTCACCTCCATTTACAATACAAATGTGAATATCAAATCATCAGTCAGTTATGAAGGAGTATCAATCTAAAAAGAATTAACTGAAAGTTGCGAGACATTTATGGCATTTCCAGTAATTGAATTAATTCTATACATCTCAAGTTAAACTGTACAATGTCTCCACAGCTGGATTTACTCACAATCTTTCTCGAAGCTTTAGCCTATTGACCGTTTGGATAAGACATGTGATGACTAAACTTTGCAATGTTAGTATTGTGTGCTGATTAACATCAGGCTTACTTGTCACTGTTCTCCTCATCCTCAAACTCACGGTCTCACGAATGTAAATGTGTGGCGAGTGAGTCAGTATCGATACCTAGAAACATAAGAGAATAAATTCGCCAATTGAAATCATGTACAGAAAGATGGAGAGGTAGTGAGACAGACATATACAACTATAAACAGACATATAAATTGACACAAATAAATATATTCATTAGTTGGTTTGAAACGATTGAATTTATTTTTGACGAGTTGATAACAGATTGATATCAGTTAGAGAACCAGTGAAAACTGGGGAGTACAAGACAGCAGTTTCACCCTACTTTGTGAATCATCGTCAGTACTTAGATACTGAGTTCGAACTCAGGACCTTCTGGTTACAAGGCAAATTCGGAGACCAATCAGTCACTGGAACACAACTCACTATTCACTACAAGAATTCTAAATTATACCAATTCGTGATTCAGCGCAACCATCAACCAATGTCATCGGTGAGACATCCATCTTTGCAACTGACCTGACTGGTCACGACTTCTGCCTACAACTATATATATATATATATAAATATATATTTATATATAGTTAGAAACATACCCTGACAGACAAATATATAGAAAGGTGCATACATTAAGGATATACAAAAATATACATATTTCCACACATAAGAAGAGGTAGAAATATGTACATACCTACAGCTGTTTACTGAATTTCAAAGTTTTATAAAATTGTCACGGAAAGGAATTGTTTTCAATACAGAATTAATAAAATTCCAACGTTTCGCATTCGACGATAATTTTTCACCTTAGTTCATTTAATCTCTACATAATGTGTTGACGGAGTTTCCTCTTCAAAAATTTAAAACAGTTAGCTCCCTTTTTGAATTTAGACAAAGAAATATATAGACATAGTTTGCCTGAATTGTGTGATGGTCTTTGCCCAACACATTTCGAATACTCCGATCACACAGGAACTTGTCATAGGAATATATATAAAATTGATACGGTTAGTAGACTTGTTCCTTACAAAAATTGCATAGTTAGAGATAGCAATGACCAATCTCCATTTAAGTTCAATGGAATCTCAGAAATCATTTGGACCAGGCATGATGAAATCACTGAGAAGTGGAATGCATTGACCATCCTTCACACCTCATCTATAATTATGTATAAACCTAAAGTGGAATGCACACTTATAAGAACAAAACTTGTGCACTGTAGTAGAGTGTCATACCATTATCAGTAAATGTTGTTTTCCTATTGCATGTGTTAGGTGTAGATTCGAGGAACAAGTATTCAGTAATCAACCTCTCTCTCCAGCTACCTAGGTTTCTTTTTAGAATTTTAACCCTCTCCCACCCTATTGTGTGATTGTGTGTAAATGCGTGCATTGCAATTGCTGAGCTTTTTTCTAAATTACGTATCTTCTCTGGGTCAACCATTCTTACCTTAGCTAAATTCTTATGTTCTGACAATCTGTCTACCCCTGACCTACTAGTCTGACCTTTGTTGTTGACCTCACAGTCATTGCAGGGTATTTTGTCAATTATATTATTTTGTCTTTTAGGGTCAGCTGGGTCCTTATACCTACAGAGCTTGTCCCTGAGTGAGTTTGTAGGTTTAAATGCCATCCCAATTCCTGCTTCATTTAGAATCCTACGTAGGGTCTCAGATGTACCCTCTTTATATGGTATAGCTGTGGATGACTTATATTCTCTCTTATTTATGCTATTATTGCTAGTTTCACAATTCTCTTTCTTTTGTCTTGGAAAAAAACTACATAAGTAAAACTAATAGTTCAGGGGTAGTCATAATGTCAGAACATAAGAATTTGGCTAAGGTTAGAATGATTGACCCCGAGAAGGTAAGTAATTTAGAAAAAAGCTCAGCAATTGCAATGCATGCCTAAACACACAATCACACAATAGGGTGGGAGAGGGTTAAAATTCTAAAAAGAAACCTAGGTAGCTGGAGAGAGAGGTTGATTACTGAATACTTGTTCCTCGAATCTACACCCAATACATGCAATAGGAATGATTCATCACTCATACCCGAAATATGGAAAACACCACTACCAATCAAATCAAGTGAAAAACAATGGAACTATATAAATGAATTTAGGAAGTCGTGTGATTACCTTGATATGATTATGAGGAATAAATTGTACTCGAAACGTCGTCAGTAGACATTACTGTATAACACTGTGAGACTTTATCAAAACAACATTTACCCATAATAGAATTTAGACTTAACCTGATTTAGTGGTTAGCTAACTCACTCCTCTTTCATTGAATAATATGCATAACGTGAAGAAGGGCTGAACATTTTATAATTAAAGGGTGTGTTTATTGTCAGTGAGATATATGCAATGGTTTACACTATTTAAAACAGTAATATCTCTGTCAGTGTTGGTGGACATCGACTCGGCAGCATGCGTTTTGTGTATTCTATATGTGGCGGGAAACAACAATGACTGCCATTGCCTAATGGTACGCTGCTTGAGAGAGACGACTGAAGAAAAGCAATCACAAGAATCACTGTGCTGTATAACCTACATTCATAAACTTTGTGCCATTTCACCTTGTTCTGTCTGACTGCTGGTGATGAAATAAAGGATCCTAATACATAGGGAAAGCAATACGGAGATGTCATTTATCTAGATCGTGTAATGTTTTTGTGCGACAGATTTCAAACAATCCGTTCACATACGGACTTGTCATGGGAATATGCATGAAATTAATAAAGAGTTAGGAGGTGAGACAATACACTAAGGTCAAGTCGAATGGAAATATTGAAGGTCAAAATAAGATCACTAAACCAAATAACAGAGGAAGTAGTACATCTTCTATGGTATCAAAAAAGAGATGCTTTGTAACCAGAAAGTCCTGAGTTCGGATCACAGTGTGTGTGGACTGCAGATGACTCCTAAAACTAGGATGAAACAGTTGTCGAGTACTCCCTGGTTTTCCAATGGTTTTCTAACTGATATCAATCCGTGATCTACTCGTCAAAAACAAATATTATTCTTAAAAACCAACCCTTGAAAAGCGTCTATCAAAAAACGTATAGTGTGATGACGAATGGCTTTTGAATGCATAAAGGTGGTTTAAACTTTTTAACTGCTAGAACTTTCACAGACTTTAGGATACGCCTCAAACACGTTTCAAAGGTAGGTTAAAAAGATGTGTAAAGGTCAGTTTTATGTCCTGTCCCTATAATTTGATTCGTAACAGAGGAGCTAGGTCTTCTGTTCTCACTATTGATGGGTTGTAGTGGACTTAACGACTAAATATGTTCATACGTGCAGAAAAAATACTAGCATGCATGTATATGTAAGGCATTCAGTTCACTTAAGTTAACATACACAAAAAATGGAGTTATTTGAAAAACTGCCGCAGAGCACTTGCTTAGATAAAGTAGATTGGAGTGAAGTATCCTAATGAGGATGAGTCGATATTTTAGAGGCAGAGTTGGTTGACAAACGTGATAAGGGAGAAGCTGGACGGAGGAAAACTTCTTCCGTGTTGCGCATGGAAACAAGGTGGTGTCCCTGTTCAGTCTCACATATCAACCACGATTTTCTTTGAATTCCTTATTTTTAGTATTTTTCGGTGGACGTATTACTTGATATGTTTTTCGGCCACCACAGGGTTCTGAAGATTATATTTGCTTCTGAAGCCAATTAGGAAAATTTTCTGAAGCCGTTACTCACAGAGATCGATGTGTACACACGTACATTCAAAATGGTAAATACGCCTCAACTGCCATTTGGGACTGTAATAGGCCTCAGCTCACAAAAGCCACTGGTGATGGATTTTCCGCATTTATGTTAATAATCATTGTAAAGACATTCTGATGTATTCAACTGATTGTCTGTTATTCATTCATGAAGCGAATTTGATCGAAACTCAGGACAACATCATCGCATTGTTGATTATTTTCGGAGATGTAGACATCTTCTGACAGATTATGTAAGCAAGGGCAGTTTTACTTATAAGCAGTTTAATGCATTGGAGATGAGTAAAACATTTGATTAGGCAGATTCCTGTTGTTAGTTCGTGGACGTCAGAAATAGTTGAATCCGCCAATTATCTGATTTCTTATATCACGTCTTCAGCAAGAAGCAATTATTCCGCCTTTTATTTCATCATACAGGACAGCTTCATTTTTGTGTCTATGTTTTACTTAGTAAATCATGAAGAGTCAATTAATTACCTCGAGGGAAATATTTTTCTCTATTTCAGATGATCAGAATTTACGACTTGACGCATACGCAGATTCATACTGTCAAGTTGTGAATGATAAATGTATGTGATTACTTCATCAAAAATTATTTTATGGTTATCTTTTGACTTTAAACTATCTTATAACGATCAATGTTCACTTCGTCCTACTACTCATATTGCTCGCCTTAGTTCGTAGACAGCTTATCAACAAATTCACTCACTGACAATACTGAGAAGCTTTTAAAACTCTCTTTCGCAACTTCACGTCTTCATCGAATTTCGAAGAAGTGAGTTCAAGTGCCCCACCTATTTCAGGAAACTTGATAATCTCTTGTGGGAGTATTTTGTATTCACGTGTATATTACATACTGAGATCAGTTGAATATCAGTTGGACAGTATTGTGCCTGAGACTGAAAGGCCCAATCACTCAGTACTGGTTACCGGCAGATTTTGCAAACAATAATTTTTGAAAATGTACGAAGACCAGCCACACTTCATGAATAATTAGTTACACATAGACAGAAGGTCTTATTTCACGTTGTCTTGAGGTGAACATTTAGTCCATCAGAACTTTTAGTCAATCACACTTCAAACGTTTGTTTCTTTTAGTTCTTTTGACTGAACTTCAGACAAACGTAGATCTCCAGAATGCAGAAGAAACAATTAAAAGTGGTGAGTAATTTTATCAAGATATTTACATGGCTGCAAATAAATATGAGCCATAAATATATGATCAGATCTTTATTCGATCAATAGATTATGTTGTGTTTCATGCATTCTAATCAATCAGTGATGCACAATTGTGGCCCGTTTTGAGGATGACTAAGCATTCGTTTGTTTGTCATCAAGTGACAAAGATGGAATGTACCTCCTGGTCCACGGATGATAACATCTGTGGTACGAGAACAACACTGACTGATTCCGATGGTTGAAATAACACGTGTGTAGGGTGTGACACGAAACATTTTGCATCAATAAGGACGTACTCACTTTCCTGCGCAAACTTTCATTGCTCTTTAATGATGTGAAGCGCATAACTGAACACCTGGAACTCACTTGGGGGCGTACTGAAAGATTCTTTGTATGAATGGGATATTTGTTGGACCGATTGCGACTGGGAAAAGTGTGCGAGTTTTCGTGTTGTCAGCTGCTCGCTTATCTGCCCTGAGCTTCTTTTTCATATAAATATTATTGTAACCCTCTTGTGTTTCAAGTACAACATAGGACCTCAACTGAACACATATTTTTTTCCGTTCTGGCTGGCTGCACTAGTGCAGAATTAACTTCCATTTTCCGCACACATAATCTCCAGCATGACACCCCAGCTCACCTCCTCATGTGTCATTCATGTTGCACTAAATGAGCTGGCGTGTGATATCAGTCAACAGTCTCCTAAACGCATTTACCATCCACCAACATTTCCATTGGCTTTTTTGTTGGGCAGTAGGTTCATGTATAATCACTGATTTGACGTCAGTTTTGAAGACTCATATCGCGTTCCTTATAATGGGTGGAAAAAACCCACCTACGGATTTGAAAACAAAGAAATTGTGTCTTGCTTTCCTGACCACAGCTGACGTTACGTTTTCACCAACGTGCAGTTGAAACGACACGATAAGTATGAGAAATGACTTCCCACTCATTTCTTCTATTGCTGTTGATTGGCTGGTAAGTTTTTCTCATCACATAAATCTTCTCTGCACACACCTGATGACGTGTCTTCGCCAGCTGCTTCTTCTCACAACGTGTTAGTCTTCATCTGCAAATCTTCGACTTTCTGTGGCAACAAAAACATAAAGTATCGGTGTAGTTCAAACGTTCTTGGGTTTACTTGTCTCACCTGAGTATGTCCATTCTTTTCCTGCTCAGGTTATTTAACCCTATCCAGTAAAGCATAACCAAGAGTATCATCGGTGACCAGCCTCACTGAGCTTTCCGTTGCGGATCTCTTGACATTCGCCACATTCACGTAGCTATTCAGGGCACTGCACTCCGCAGTTTCCAATGCTGTTGAAGTTCTTTACTTAGTCGGTGAAGTTGTGGTAGATATTTGATAACAATCCTGTACTCTCTTCGATTATGAAGCGTGGCCTTGCGAATTGATCCTTTCATAATTTGATTTATCCAAATCCAGCTTGTAACTGTGGGAATGTAGCATTCACAACATCATTTATTTCCTCCAGAATGACACGAGCTAATATTTTGCTTGGATTGGACAGAATCATGATTCTCGTCGAGTACTCGCAGAAGCAAAACGCCCTTCTTAGATAGTTGCACAAGGCAGGCTTTCTCTCTCCCAACAGCTAGTTACATTCCTTCAACCAAAACATTATGCAACAGTTGCGTGATATATCTGATAATGTACTTCCAATGGCATTCCATCTGGTTCGGTAGCCTTCCAGCCTTCCTATAACATTAAAAGATTCAAAACATCTGAATTGTTGAAAGATTGGTGTTCACTGGGAATACTGTGCCTGCTGTTGATGGTATTTCTGTACAATTCGAAGATGTTGCTCTGTTTGACAGTCTACGTCATTTCTCCTCTTTTCTCGGCCACATCACTTCGCTATGCTACATTGGCTTCATCTGTGTTGGTTTCATCTAGGCTACCGAAGTGTTAAACTGAGATAGTATTCCGAGGTCTTTCTTCCCTTAGTCATATTCTCTTTCATTTTACTGTCTGCTCAATTTTATGTACAGAATGCTGAGTCATCACATTCCTGAGATTGTTATGAGGATTATCTGATATTGATGTGTCCAAGTGATGAAACATATGTCATTTTGTGCGTTATATTGATACCTGAAGTCAAAAAATTTAGTGAAGGCACAGAAGTATGTGAAGGGTCCATCGCCTCAAGTTTTTTCACTCCTTTACAACAAGCAGGAAAAGTCACTTTCCCTTCTTGTTTGTTTCCATTTCCGCATTTCGATTTCGCTGTTTGGTGCTGTTTACATAACTACTTGCAGTTGTCTGTAGAAATCTTTCGTCTCCTAATAGTCCACGTCAATTGTGGAAAGACAGCACTGGAATCCGGTTTGTTTTAATTGTGAATGCCGTTTGTCTGTGAGTGGATCGAAAGTCTGGACGAGGAATGTGGGGCACTTAAGTGTTACCATTATCTGGAAAGGGACATCATTATGGTCAGAAACTGTTAAGAGATAATGCATGATAAAGATTGGTTACGAAAAAACTAAACAGAAATTTCATGTTCAACGTTGAACAAAAAACGTTAAACCGAATGAGTGGAAAATGAATAGACAAAGTATTAGATGCATGTGTAGAACAACATTAATGTTTAGAAATTGTAAGATGGATGTGAATTAGTTTGCAGAACTCCTAGCGACTACTTCTTCAGTAACTTTAACAGTAGCCGGCTTTTTAGTGAATAGCATATTCCCTGAAAACTACAGTGATTTGAAAAATGATACTCAAACACACAGGAATCTCGTCATATAATGGTTTCAAAGTACTCATCTAAGGCACAAAATTTCACCTATTTTTGATTTGAAGCTGAATATGCCTAGATAAAGTAGTAATAAACTAGACAGGCATAACTGTGCTGCTCAGGGTTACTCACGGTGCACAACATAACCAGTAAATATTGTTCACAAGACTTCTTCAACATGCAAGACCAGCAAACAACTAGAAAGCGCTTTGTTAACTTGAAAGGAAGAGAGCGCAGAATTACAAAGATGAACGTCAAACTGACAATAAAAAATATATGCGCATCATCATGTCGACAGTCGAAAGTCTCTTAACAAATCAACCAACATTACGGCGTGCACTAATTCTATGTATTTTTCTCTTTAAACAGATATCCTGAGACTTGAGCACTTATATCAAAGTAAATGGGCGAAGGAATTTCTCAAATGTAAGTCCTGTCATCCACTCACTAGATTTTTTGTTGTTCCTGGAATGAACTGTTCTTTGAATAGTGGCGGGAATTCTCTCTGAAGTTAAATATGCTGGATTGTGAATTGCAGTGTCATTTGAGATGACCAACGAATTCAATTACTGGACAATAAAACCATCAAAGTTAACACTCAATAGAGTGAACACCAGGTGTCAGTAGAGCACAAAATTCTCACAGTTAGCAGTCTGCAAACTTGTATGAGGTAATTCTGAGTTGAGAAATGCATTTGCAAAGTATTTCGGTACATATCCTTTCAATTCCCATGGCATTAAATGCTAAATCTAAACATGAAATATGATCACGTCGGGCCATCTGCATAATGAATGCCGTTGATTCACCTTCCAATATTCCTTCCAGTGTAGAAAGAGTTAAGTCAGGTGGATAAGTCGTCTAACGCTTCAAACAACTTGCTATTTACTGAGGGTGAAAATTTTTTGATTCCTTGTACTTTTAATATCTGACAAACCATCAGTCCATATTTCATGTTTTCTTATTGTTCACTTCTTAACGTGCTTCAAGTACAAGTAAATAATTTTTCAAAATAATCCGATTTCGTACAGTAATTGGTGCAGAAAATAAGAAGCTCGTGTATCATTATAACGGTAGGTTATTTCATCCTTAAATAATAGACAAAGCGTATGAGACAAAATCACATTTTATCTGAAGACAAAACCATTTTCTTTTAGCTTTTTTTTTATTGGTTACAGCTTGATGCCACACGTATTTTCGGTACAAGTATGGCATTTTCAGCATGGATATCGGCAGCCCAAATTTTGCAGGCCGACCATAGATATCAGGGGTGCGTCGGCAGGGGATCGACCCCCGGACCATGTGCATGTTCGGCGAGAGTCGTAACCACTGTGCCACCGACGCTTGTGGAATGATCACCAACTTGCGACCATTTTGTGCGACAGATGCCATCGGAGATGTTGAACTTGATTTTTATTTGACAAGGCTAACAAGTGAAGCAATTATCGCTCATCTATGCGAATGCAGTCTAGTATATTTAATGAAACAATCTCCACCATCAATTGCTTTCTTTTCAATGTCCTCTTCAGCATTAGCTTGTTTAATACATGTGTGATACGATGAAACAGCATGCATCACTGATAACATCCTGAATATAATTTACCATTCATTAATATTTCAAGTTCATATACACAAATCTGAAACTTTGATTATGTAACTATCTTTTCCTGCAATGAAATGTTGAAGTGTTGAAAAAATCCACAGTTATTCAGTTACATTGTCAAATTACAACTGGTATTCACTCACTACCTTCCTGGGTGAAACAGTGAGATGCTCACTCCCAACGATGTTTTAAATGGTTCAGTTTAGACTGATACCATAGGAATGCCTAGATGCTAGTAGAAAGCCTCGTCGCAACTTTAAATGTTTCGTTGAAATTTTCGATGTGATGTTTCGCTTGTTGCATAATCCTTCGCCTGTTGAATGTTTCCCACAAACTGAAAGATATGCAAGCGAAAAGCAACAAGTTAGCAGAAGAAGCATCAAACATAGGACGTCAGGTGAACATAGAGAAAACAGAGGTGATGAAAATTCCTGGGCATCACCAACAGCAACAACAACAAAAACAGACTACGATCAGCATAAACGGGAGGAACCTGAAAGAAACAACCTCTTTCACCCACCTACCTGGGAAGCATCGTTTCAACTACAGGCGGAACTGACGAGGATATCAAAGCAAGAATCGGAAAAGCAAGACAATCTTTCACTACTCTCAAGTCTGTGTGGAGGTAAACAGCACTCAGCATTAAAAATAAGATACGGATTTTCAACTCCAATGTGAAGTCAGTCAGTACTACTATACGGATCAGAGACTAGGCGTGTCATAAAGAGCATATCAAACAAACTACGAAACTTCATTAACAGTTGTCTTCGCTCAATACTCAAGATCAGATGGCCGGCCAGAAAAGATTAGTAACAGAGATCTCTGGGAGCGAACCAACTCAGCAGGAACCGATTGTGAAACAAATAGGCAGGAAGAAATGGAGATGGATTGGCCATACTCTGAGGAAACCATCAAATGACATCACTAGACAAGCCCTTGAGTGGAAACCGAAAGGGAAGCGGCGAGTTGGTCGTCAGTGCGAGGGTGACTTGTAGGAGGTCATGTGAAGAGATGAAAACGTGTGGGCAGACATGGAGCCAGGTGAAGACTCTAGCAGAGAACAGAACGCAATGGAGACGCACGTCTGAAGTTCTATGTTCCTATAGGAATTAAAGGATACAATAATAATAATAATCCTTCACCTGTTAAATGAAATGCGACAGAGTATGCAGCACTTGACAGCGTTGGTGAAGCAAGAAGTTAATCTGTCGTCCATCTAGTCGAAAGTCTTCCAAGATTCGGAGAGGGTGAGGTTAACAGTTGATTGCCATTCCAGCCTATTTTTGATGATGATTTACATTTGTGCAATCAGATCCGTGCATGATTTGTCTTCCTTTAGCTCAGACCGATGCCAGCGACAACATTCATCCCTGATATCCACTGGTAGAGGTGTATCTTACTGTTCTATTTAGAAATGACTTTCGGATAATTACGAAGATTTAATACTGTTGATAATATCATCTGTTTATGAATGAACCTAATTCACACTTTCATACTATCAAAGTGTACAAATACACACTGTAGATTTTTGGCTATTTAAGGAATTCAATAAATACCAAATAATGCTTCCTTTCATTGTAGATGAATACAGGAAGGCATTAGAAGAAGATTATGTTTTTAAGTACAAAGTTCTTGGTATGATTGATTTTTCCTTACTAAAAGTTGTAATAACACTTAATCTTAAATTAATTGGTTTGTCGAAATTATGTGACCAGCTCTGTGAAGAAAACATACAACATTTTGAACTGGTGTTTTGTGTCAAGTCATGATTTCTATATGCAATCATACTTACTTTTCAGCCATATCAATCTCAATTCTCTACCAAGACATTTCTCCGTGAGGATAAATCTGATCACCGTTAGGACCTTTCTTACCAGAGTAGAATGCTCTCTTATTGGTTCTTTTTATTGATTTGTTACTAAGGTCTACTGCTACAACAAATTGCATTCCAGTGATATTCATAACATCTCCAGCTTATTTGTCTATTGATTGAGGACACAATTGTCATAGAAATCTGACCACATTTACAATACGTTATACATGGCTTAGGTCACTTCAGTGGTTGATACTTGATATTACCCTGGAATCTGTTGGATGTCTAAAAGTCATTCATACTAACACATACCGCTGTCATCATGTTGAAGGAACATTCCACAGCTCAAAACATCACCTGGTCCACATTGTACAAACCTTATGAGTAATAGTTAAACCAAGTGAATTTTATTATTCCTTCAGCTAATAAGCAATTATACAATCGGATGAAGAGGCATATTGCGAAGAAATGGCAAAATCGAAAAAATCTCGATATTGCAGAAGGTAAATTTTTTATATGATTCCACTATTTAGAAAGGCAGTAGGCTATTTGATATTTTTTGTAGGAAAGTAAATTTTCTTCTTTCTTAATTAGGTAAAATGCGCAAAGTAACAGTAACCATTTCATTTTTACACACACTTTACCAAACGACATCGAAAAGGTGATGTTTTCTTTTAACTGTTAAACCCACGAGTGTGAATTCTGACTAAAAAAAGGAAGAGAACATGATACATCACCTACTGATAATCCTTAATTGAATAAATCATGAATTGATGGCGCTTCAGGAGAAAACGACACTATGTAGGAGTGTTCTGTACAATTCATTGGTTCCTCTCACTGATTTCTTTTCGTGATCGTGTGTTTTTTGAGGCTTCTGGATTTCCGTGACTTCATCATTAGCACTGATATTCAAACTTGTTTGAGAATGATGAGAATATTTGTGCTTAAATGCAACATCCAAATAACGGAGAGTATTTCAGGGAATAATTGATAGTAAGTAAACACCATATACGTATTCAATTCCTCATATTTTGTCATCGGAATCAGTCAAAAACTGACTGCTTGCCATCAATATGTGAGTGACAGTACACTTGCTCGATGGTTCGATAGCATTTTCTAATAAAGCTTCATACTTCGTAAAAAAGTAAACTGTGTTGGTGTCATTTAAACTGACCTCAGATGAATCCATCTTTGTATAAATCGATTATAATAATGTTGGATTCATTGAATGATTGGAAGTTGAATGACAGTGTGATGTATCAATTCCAGGTCAATTTTGGACGGGGTCATCAGAAAATTTAAGAAAATACAAAAGTTGGTTTTGTTTCATTTTGAAATTCATTTGATGTTTTTATTCTGATGAACGTTTCTTCATATTTTACTTACAAATCTAATCAGTAGCAAAAGTCAGTCCTTAACATGCAGACACTCCTCAATATGTAGGCTGTCCTTGTAAATACAATTTTTATCATGCGAAACCATCAACACGTTTATTCATTCAATGATTTTACAAATTATTGTATAAAAGTTTAATATTCTATGCAAACAATTATTGTTCCATAATGGACAAAGTCAAGTCATTATTGAAGATGGGCACAGGTGCCGTATAAATGCAGCTAAAACCTAAAGAAGGCATTTTCTCTACTGATGTCAGTAAGTACTCGAAATATCATGTGGTCAGTTGGACCGGGTATTGTGACAGTCAGTAGCCATTGCTTTAATATGATTATTTCACGCTGAAGATCACACAATGAAACATTTCAAACTTTTCCATACAATTGAATTCTAGTCCCAATTGCAATAAAAAAGAGGGATTTCAAAGCAGCAAAGAAAGCCGTGAATACAACCAAAGGTAAAATCATTGTGTAAATTTGCATTGCACACTACGTTCGGGAATAATGAGCTGTTAGTATGAAAATTCATTCGTCATTGTAATTGTAGTTAGTCATTAAGTGCTGCAATCACTCATCAGTAACACACATAATAACTAAGTTCTATTTATTATCCATTTCATAACCAGTAAAATAACTTCTCTAAAATATAAGGGAGGCCCGTTTTATCACCGAAGTTTTGGCACTACTTTCGTGATGAGTGCAGTGGGCTCTTTAAAATTAATATATTCACTTAGTTGTGAGAGGAATGGTGTTGAAAATAATAAAATTATTACAAAACGTTTTCGGATTGTCAATAAATTGTGTTGACTATGATAACGAACATGACATAAAGTTTCTTGATCAATGGTTTTAATATCATTCAACACTTTTTGTTTTCTTAGCTAACCTTAAAGTGCTGGAAACGATGGCAGTCATCGCAACTCACCGATACAGAGGAACTCAAAGTGAGTGAACGTATTCATTGATTGGATTAGTGGACTTAAAGGTTCAGTGTAGCCATGTACAGGACTAATATGATTAACGATTGGATGAACGTTGTGATGAATGTATGTGAAACGTAGGATTGTTTAATTGAACGTCAACACATAGACACCTGACAAACATAATTTTCTACATATATTATGCAATTCCTGATGAACTCTGTGGATGACGTGAAATCAAGATCGACTTGCACTTGCTATATACTCGGAGGCATACAGAAGAGTAGACGGAGAGTCAGGCTTTTCAAAATATTGGTGTGTTAATTTTAGTGAAGATGACGTTTACTGTCGAAGTGGAAAAGTTTACGCTGTGGTAAAATTAAAGTCGATATTAGATTAGTCCAGTGAATTTAACACACATTGTTGCAGTATTCATAATTGGAATACGTTTCTGGGACACTTTATCTCTCATAATCGTATCATATGATTGTGTTATTATTATTAATTAGCTTATTTGCGAGGTGTGGGGAAGGGAATATCCACATATGGTGAGCAAACAGTTTTATTCTGACCGAAAATATTTTGAAGTTAAAAATGTATTCTTCACTAAGCACCATGGGATTCACCTTTGATTGAAAATAATGACATTTCTACAGCAAGAAACTTCCAAAGTTCACGTTTACCAGAGAATAAGATCATCGTGACTAGCTTGGATTTGCAAATAATTAAAAATGTGGTTGTCAACAAGCCATCATCAAATAAAGTATGAATAAATATAAACAGAATATAAAATGACACTTTGAATTGACAGTGACTCTTTCTTGAAGATTTATAATTTGAAGGTTATAGGAATATAAGGACGATAGGCCGAACAGACGATAAATTAAATTAGGACCTCACTCACTTATTGAAAATGCAATGCTCACAAATTACATGTGCATATCTCATTCCCCACTGAATGTATTTGAATGAGGTATTTCCCTTCAATATTGTCAAGTATGTATGTGTCTATGAGTTTGATAACGGGTCATTATTTCTTTCAGACTCATTGAACGATAATGAAATTACGGAAGCGTACTGGAAGGCTCGCACTGATTTTGACATCGCCATAGGTAATTTTACATAGTTATTAAATTGGATTTCATATTGTTGCAATGTAACATTGAAAATGGTACTAATGCATCATTGACAATCTATTCACTGTTTTAGACGAATTAAAAGACAGAATAAAACTATTGGAAATGACGAGGTTTGAATTTTTAAAGTGTAAGTTGAAATATTGAAATGATTTAGAACTGATTAGACCAAACCTTAGAAGATGGAATAAAATGGCTTCTGGCTGAAATGAAAGAAGATGCCAATCAGTTCTAATGAAGTAAGTTCTTATTTTGATCCTGAGAATATTCTAAACTTCTAACTAATTGCACAGTTGAATATGAACTTGTAAATGGTTTTTGCCGTTAGATGAAACCGGCCAGATGAATGCTTGAGAAAAAAGTTAAAATGAAATTCAATTCACTCGCATTTCTCGATCACTTATCAGTTAAAAAGCACATCATAACTGATCTGCTGACCGACTGGTTACATGATCACAGTTTGTCAGTTGTAGACAGTATAAGGATTATAACAATTTTTGAGAACATGGCTAATTTTGTGTGAGGGGAATTGTAACTTGAAATTAAGTAGATAAAGTTTACACTTAATCTGTGTTTCAGTCTTCACTAGAAGTATTACCTGATGATTAACGTCATTGTTAGTTATACTTTGCTTCCGGTGTTATTTTGTTTCAGCTGCAGGAGAGTGAATTCGATTCCAAGGGAATTCAAACAGGATTGGTGAAGGGAACACATTATTTGAATATCTCTTTTTAGTTTTATTAAATATAACATTTTCCTTCATAAGATCTTGTTTCAGTTGAAATTTTCTATCTCTTCACTATAATGGGATATATGAGAATGAAGTAGCTAATTAGAATAAATAGTCTCACCACTTGCGCCCAACTTGGGGATTATGTTTTTTGGCTGATGAGGAGAAGTGTAATTCCTTGCAAAACACTTCAAGGCATATATACGTCTAAAGAAATCCTATCACCTCACTATTTTCAAGTTATTTACTACGCACATTCCCATGAACTACAATATCAAGGTTGACTGGTTAAGATCTAGCCAAGTGGAGGTTAACAATGCGCCTGTTCGTTATCTGAACGATATTTCGTTAACCACAGTGTATAGTTTAATATCTTGACTGTAAATTCTCAGTCACAATATGCGTCATCCAAATGCAGCAAATTCGTCATCCATGTTATGGAGACATATCATGGTCTGAGAATGATGAAATTAAAAGCTTCATTCTATAAACCATGTAAATGAGTCAACATTATCTTTTCAGTGCTCTTGTTTCCGCAATATTAAAATTTGTAATTAATGGAATGTGTTCAAAATAACACTGAACATCAAAAAGTTATTCACATCTCTCAGATGTTTCGAATAGAAAAGAGAATAACCTGAATGTAAGCGCAATATCGCTTGAAATTAAGTCACGCGTAGATAAAAGCTATCCCGGTCCAGGACAAACAAAAAGCGGGTCACTGTTTCTACGGTGCTACTGATAAACAAATCAATAATTATATATACAACAAACCTTAACGGTTTCAAGAGTACAAAGCACAGCGCTTAACAGAAAGCAAGGTACCGCTATCAGAATGGAATAACGTTAAAGCCAAAATTGCGAACTAGCCGGAATCAGACACGACCGTTCAGGTAAGTAGTCAGTAGAAGAATGAACCCAAGCAAGGCAGAGCATGGAACAGAGAGCGGTCAAGAGATAGACAGAGCATAGGCACAAAGATAGAATTTAATTGACTACTTAACCAGGTAGGCTGATACAGATGAAGATCAATAAACAAGATAAACTCGACAGAATAGTACAAAGTAAAACATGAGTCAGCAAAAATAACAGCTCACAAAAAACTCTGATTGGGTCATGAGTTCAACGGTCTGAGTAAACGGATCAATGTCAAAACACACAGTTCATTAAACAAGAAATGATAGACACGTTAGGCATGGATAATTGGGTTGCATTAACGCTAGGTTGACAGGTTGATTTGATTCAAGGATGGGAATTGAATTGATTTTACAACATACATGCACCATTTTTAGTACTGTCCAACACAATCCCCCATCAAGTAATGGTGAATTATATGTCAACTGCGTGGTAATTAACTTAGCTAAATGAAACAACAATAACAGGGTGGAAATACTTGTGAATCTTAAAACACGCAATCATGTAATGTACAGTGTATGGGTGACCAACCTAATAAAAGTGATCACATAAGAAAAATGAAAGGTGAAGTATCATGTGAAAGTAGTTATATTATTCAAGACCTACATTGATTCCAACGATAAAAATCACTCCTCTGAATTGTTTGTTAGAATCTCACTACCTGCAGATAAATGTGAGATAATGAAATCACAGTACTCTCCAGAAGTCCACCCGTAGTAAAGCGACTCTAGAAGGGCAATACCTACAATGTTACAGCTTCCTTTTTGTAAGGTGAAGAGGTCGATGACATCATTTGACACATTCGAGAATTTGTGTTTAATGTACAGGCTGGCGAAGAAATCAAGCTTTGTTGAGAAGTGTTTCAGAAAGACGTAGATTATTCTTAAATTATGACAAACAGAAAGCTCAGGAAAATACAAAGTAATATACTGCTCTGTAGCTGAGCTTGAATCGTATTGTGGAACTACACATTCAGTTAGATTGTTTAAATTGGATTAATACCTTACTCATGTCACCTGTAAACTGACTTTTAAATTTATTTGTTCTAGCAGTATCAGGTCAATGAAGGGAGAAAAGGAAAATTTCATTTAAGGATTTCTGAGCACATTTCAAAATATAAATGTGAGGAATCCATGAGTTTACCAAGTGCAGTTAGCCAACTACTCTTGGGTAAGGACTTTTTAGTCAAGATGGCCAAATGCTTCAAAATGTTGCATGAATAGGGAAAATCAAATTTATTTCGATTTACTGAGGTGACTGCTGTCACATGTTTACAAACACATTGAAAGCAGTCTGATTACTCATCAAGTAACTTGTGTTGACATATGACTGGGTTGGAATAGAGTCAGGAGTGATCAAGCGGTTACTTAGCATCAGTTCATTTAGTCTTTAACTGTAATATGAATTCTACCCAAATCCAGTGTATCAGTGATGCTGTATACGTTATCAGTGTAAACGATAATTGAAAGAAGAATTTCTTTGGTGAAAAGCAGTGGGTTCCATTAAAGTGGTAAGAAGAAATCAAGTTAACTGGTTAACTAAATGTTGCTACATTGAAGCTATTAATTTTGAGGTTAACGTACACATAATGGAATAGATGCAGAAAGACGTTTGTCAAAAAACTTAACACTAAGTTCCTATTATTTGCGAAGACGCTCCGAATCGATAATTACTATGACTGATTATTGACTTTAACTCCAAAACACCATGACTTGCAATAACTTATATTGTTCGGCAACTAAAATCTATATTGATACAAAGTATTAACACAAATGTTTTACAAGGAACATGCTGTGCTTATATTCGTATTCTTTCGTTATCTTCCAACTTACACACGATTGAATCATCCGCAACTTCGAGTTGCTCGCCGATGGCGACCAAGGCTAGTAAACCAACGTCCATTGTTCACATTTATTTACATTCCTCGGCAAGAAAGGGTCCATCCCTTTTTTCTTCTAGGCGATAAGTTTGAACTGATTTGCCAACGTGGGAAACTGGGCCAAGCGGGACTAGGCTAGTTCGCCTCCTCGGCGTGTAGGCTCTTCTTCAGTGATCGGAACTACATTTGCCCTTGGTCGACAGCACCGCCACTGGTCTGGTCCTCGGAGTGTTGGTTGCTTCATGTCACTCTGCACAATATCCCGCCGCGGCGTATGGAATCGCGTACAATGACTGCAATAGCACTCCATTCGTTCACAGTTGTAGAAGACTCGAAACGACTTCAGAAGTACTTACAATAACAATATAAGATGATTTACACAATGCAAAAAATATAAAATTAACCAACAATCAGATGAATTGGAAACCACGCTGTTACTTAGCAAAAATAAATGTAAACTCAATTTATCAAATATCATGGATTCTGCCTTGATGAGCTACCCTTGAAGAATTGTAGGACTCACAGCAGT
This sequence comes from Trichobilharzia szidati, assembly GCA_944472155.2. Lineage (NCBI taxonomy): Eukaryota > Metazoa > Platyhelminthes > Trematoda > Strigeidida > Schistosomatidae > Trichobilharzia > Trichobilharzia szidati. The sequence continues at coordinate 96,857,596 of OX235276.1, forward strand.
ACGCCTACAACCCTTCTGAGGTTGATACCCTTAAGTTGAAAACTCGTCGCAGATTTCATCTGATGACCTCCTTCTATCATCTTTACCGTCAACTCTGAATAGTGACACGATCATGACACTGTATCCTGAAATATAGATGACTAACAAACATATGACGTATATCACCAACCAAGCCAAGACACAGAGTAATTTACACTGAATATAATAACATTCAATTAGTGACTTGAAACCTGAAAGGCTTACATTCGTTCAAGTCAGTTTGACAATCACCTTTTCATACACAGTTGGCTTATCATCACTAATCTGGCCATTGACTTTCGTCCTTTCAAAGTGACTGATACTAGCATAATCACAGCATAAGTCATATGGAATCATGGACGTCCCTCTTACTGTGGATGACGACCCGAACAACGACTGCCTGATACAAGTTGATGAACTTAGCGGTGCAACAGAAGCTGATGTTGTTCAAACTTTAGAAGGTTGCCTTACCGCAGGACTACCACCACCGCTACATATGTCGATAAGTGAACTACACGTAGATCATTTACACTGACGGTCTCATGAGTATCCATATCTTCTGCAAGCGCATGTAAATTTAATTCTGCTCCACGTACAAATTGAACAGAACTTTTGTTCAACTCAGTAGTAGTAGGCATTCCGCTGGTCTCATCATGATCGGTCAAAGACAAATGTGCATTATCATGACCATTGTCACAAATATCCACTTTATCACCGTTTGTGTGATCGTCTCCTTCATTTTCAACCTCTTTAATAACAGCCGTGGATGACTTGTATTCTTCTTCATGAATCCTTAAAGGTTTGACACCTTTACTCTGACTAGTAATACCTTGTGAACTTTTGGAGTCAGAACTGGACTCTGAAACTGTAACCCTTTTCTTCTGGGCAAACTGCAGTGTCATCTCTAACACGCTTTTCAACAATGGCTTGTCAGTTGCAGCTACAGGCTTCTTCACCGCACCATCGTCGTCACACGATTCGGAGTCAGAACTCGATGAGGCTGACTTCACATTTAACTTACTACTAAACTTGTTCACTGCTTTGCAGTTTGCCTTCTTATCTTTGACGGGTTGTTCTCTTTCCGCAGAACTATTGCCGTGGAATTCCTTGGCATACATATCACGAACCATACGTTATACGCTCACATCATTGTCAGTAACCAGGGACGGTACTCGAGCGTTCGACACAGGCCCCCATTAAGTCCACCAAAGCGGAGATTTTGTAGTTTATAGATCCTCTTTATCTTCGTTGCTTTCTTCTAGCAACTTAAGTGCAGACTGTACATTGCATTCAACAAGTAATTTCACCTTCCTATCACTTTATAAACACACGTAGAAAGAGTATCTTAAGGGATTTGGTCTTTTATCTTGACAAGGTTGTTTCACTGTGTGTCTGATGTTTTGAAATAAATCTGATGTCGAGCTGATTGAGTATTTTTCTAATATCATGTCACGTCTCTGCTCTATATGGAATGACGACTGTTGATGTCCATGTTTTCGAGATGCGTTTTTGGCCGTACTTAATGTCTGTGTTGATTTTGTTGATGAAGTTCTATGGGAAGTTGTTTTGCTTGAGAAATTCAGTAATGTTTGATATTTCTTCTTCTTTTTCTTTCTTGTCGGTTATCAGAGAGTGTGCTCGTCTAAGAAGACTTGAAACAACTGAAAGCTTTGCACTGATGGGGTGTGACGACTTGAAGTCTAAATATTTATTGGAGTGGGTTTTCTTCCTGAACACAGATATACTAAAATGTTCGTTGATATACGGCGGAGAGCTGTTGATAACCATAGCGAACTGGACATCCATCTTGTCCTAGCTCAGCAGATTTCAAAAATATGCCTCTGTGATGCAACAGGGGACGGAAAACAGGACCTGATATACACTATTGAATGACTTCAGTACAAAGCTGTCCGTACTTCTAGGGAGAAGTCATGCCCGGAGTGTGCCGACTGGTCGTGTGTGAAAACAAATACATGTCAATAACATTATCTGAAGGTCGTGCTATGTATCGTGAACCGATAGGATTTAGGAAATAATGGGCCAATGGATTTGATTTTAGTGCTCGAAGGGTTAATAAGTTCGCACTCTGGTCCTATGATCCTAATTCTGATCCCTGGAATGTTCACAGCTGCACACTGCTGAAGATTCTTACACCAGCAGGATAAGATTCATCATCATTCGGTAGCTGCAGTTTCACAACCAGCTTGGTTCTCAATATTGCTTAACACCTACTATATGAATACTTATACAAACATGAACAAAGGCGACGTTGCAGTCTACAACAAGAACGAAGTATAACTGACAGTGATAGATGTACACTCGATGCCTGATAAACGAGAAAATGTGGTGGTCATTAAACACAGCCTTTTTTAACAGGTGATAGGCAAACTGTTCTGTCAGAAGACAAATTTCTTTTTTAAGAGAATTATGATAAGCCTGCATCATTATATTGCATATAAATTCTCATGTTTACTTTGTCTCAGCCTATTACAAATATAACCTATAATGGTGTTATTTACTTTTAGGAGAATGCAAAGTGTTAAAAGTGTGCTGATTCGCTAGTGTCAACTAAACTTGAGAAAAGCTTGCTGGTAGTCAGCAACTTATCCGAGTACATGAGATAACTGTTCCTTATTTTATGTTTTTCGGTCTTAGAATGTACCCTTGAACATTTTATAGTTGCCTTTCAGTTAGATTTCGTGCATTTCTTCAAGAAGACAAAGAAGGAATATCATAAATGATTGTTTTGCGCCCCAGTTAACACGCCATTATGTCATACGATTCACTGTCAACTAATAATCTGTTTGAAGATCTTGTGCAAAGGAAAATATCACGCAATTAACTCCTTTGAAAATTCTGTACATTGGATAAACACTGTCCAGAATAACCTTAATATATATAAACTTATAAGTCGTATTTACTTTCTCAAGAAGTTCACATAGGAAATAGGGATAAACCAGTGGAAATATTTTCTCTGATGGAGTCAATAAGCGCATAAACCTGGTTAAAAATATTGTTTAGTGCTACGATATTTTTTTCTGTCTAAGTAAGCTTGAGAAACTTCGGGCTGACGAAAAATGACCAACTTAACAGATTTTAAGAGAGAAAGAACGAACATATTTGCAGATATGTTCGTTCTTTCTCTCTTCAAACTAATAAAGGGAACCGGTTGCATGAAATTAACAGATTTTGTTGAAACCTTGAACTTTTTGTTTCCTAGACGGATCATAAAATGGTCTACAAAAAGATAACTCAAAAGAGATCCCATTGCGATAACATCCACTCTCTTGTAAATTGTTTCATTATATGCAAATTTTACATTCAACGTATTACACATGTTTTGATTTTCTGTATGCTCACATGGAAGGAATATTTTTCTAATATTTTAGCCTTTAATAAATTACTCCATATAGACGATAGGTCCATCACTTCTATAATATTTAATGCATTCTTTATGTGAATGAAAGCCTTTTCGCAGTATTTCGAAATTGCCTAAAATAGTCCTATTCCTGCTTTATATAGCTAATGGTGTTTTTTCCATACTCTTTAATTCTACTTCATTTCTAAGCATACGTTACGTAAACGGGCTATTTGTTCAATTACTCTGCCGATTCGAGTGGAAAACACTGATTTGTTTGAACAGAAGATACTTCTGCCTTCCCTCCTTCCATCGTGAGTATAAATGCAATCTCAACTGTTATCAATATTCTGATATTAGTAGTACTATTTTATGCATTTTTCGTATTACATTTATAAACATCGGTCTCTTAATTAACATTCTGTTCATTCTCTACACCTACCTCATAATTGCTTTTGACAATTGTATCCATGCTCTTCCATTAACAATAATTTTCATCTGAAACTTTTTACTGTTCCATAACCCTAGAATAAACTTCCTATGTTCCTCCAGCCCGCCTAGTTACAGTTTCGATTTTTCATCACCGATTTTAAAGTATCCTGATGATGTTAACAGTAATCCGAGCAGAATCACTCAGTCTTCTTCTACGCGCATAGATTATTTTTACTCCTTCAGGTTCCAAGTGGGATATAAGGCTTCAAGATAAAGATTTGCAGTTTCAGTTGCAGTGGTGTTTATTTTTAAAGGATGGGGTTGCAAGCCTCATGCTGAACCTTTCTTCTTTACCAGATTTATTACTGGCTTAGCGATGTAAAAAAGCAATAAAAGGTGTGCGTAGACCGGCATTCGAACCTCGGACCAATTGCGTGGTTGGCGAGCATCCTACCACTGCATTAATTACTTTATAAACTATACCTTTTTCAGAATGAAAAAGCAAATTAACAGAGAAAGGAAACATTATCAACGTTTACTCATGAAAATAAATGATAGTGAAAGAACGAGTCTTTCTCAGAAGAGTATTTATTATTTAACCATTGAACAAAAAGATAATCCACAAAACATTGTAAAATTTCCTGTTTTTTCATATATTTAAAAAGGAATTGACACTTCTAGGAAGTATGCTGGTGTATATTTGTGTAAACAGATATAACATTAAAAACCAAATGACAAAGGCTAGAATAAATTCAATGGGATTAGGTGAAAACCACCACGCTATCCATTTTCGTAAACTAAGACAAATGAACATTGCCTAAAATGATAAAATAAATATGAGAAAGTGGATCTAAACCACTAAGTATTCTGCTGTTTCAAAATCAAAAACACACAAATCAACGCTGAATACGTACAGCATTTTGGTAATTCTGACAAATTCTTGATTTAGTAATATGTTGAACGTGTTAGCAATCCATGGACGTATAATCTTTGCGAAACAGTTACGAGTGCAAAATGCTTTTAAGATTGAGCAAAATACGGGGGATACCCCATTGTCGAAGGGCAAACTAAGTTTTCGTTGTCTCTTGAACACTGGCTACATGTTACGAAGTAGTAAAGGGCCGGAGTAAATATATGCCAATGAAACATTTTACGACTTTATGACCTCCCTTAGTATGTCCAGATCCTGAGTTTACGTACTGCTTTTAAATTAGGTTGTTGTGTTTACAAAATCCGGTTCATCCGACTTTATTGGATTCCTCATTACCTAGCTGTTGTTCACTATCAACATCACACCATCATTATTGCATTTATGAATATTAGTTTTATTTGTCACCCTATCCCATTTGTCCGCTTATTTCTCCGCAGTAGTTCATATTGTCTCTCACACCACTAACGACACTCACCCTTGAATCTTGCACTTTTTTGTCTGAATATATATGCATACATCCCTTAATTAATTCACTAAATTTTATCTCATGTTCTTATTGACCATATCAATTTTAAATGATAATCAAAACTAACTGACTATTATTCCATCTCATCTTGTACTTGTTTCACAATGCACTTTCTGGCATATCATCCTAATTTGCCTTTACTGACGCTATTGTATGCTAAAATAGGTGGATTTATAACTGTAAAATCTGAAGAAGAATACATTGAGAAAAATGGTCTTACTAATTATTCCTATTCTGATACAGTTTTTAATATAAAATATATATCTTCTTCATTGGTTGAGACTGAATCACATTACTTTTTTATTACGGCTTGATTCCACACAGTATTTTGGTACAAGTATGGAATTTTCAGCGTGTGATATCGGTAGCCCAAATTTTGCAGGCCGACCATAGATATCAGGTGTGCGTCGGCAGGGGATCGAACCCCGGACCATGTGCATGGTCGGCAAGAGTCCTAACCACTGTGGCACCAACATAGTGATGAGCTGCTACGTTTAATGACCTCATCACAGAAATAAAACCTAGTTAGAGGGATAAATTTGAAAAGACCCAACCACTTGCGTAGTGATTATTCAGTCGTTGTTTGCCTTCAGATTGCATTACTTTTAGGATTTAAGTAAAACGCACATAGAGCAGAACTATTTTCAGAACAATTTTTCCCTTCTCAGGTGTTTGCAATAATCAATATTTGACTACTTTAAATTTCCCACGTCACCATTCTCGGTGCATCAGTGGTTCAGTGGTAGAATCTCCGTTTACTATACCCGTGGCTTGGGTTCAATTACTCACTGTCAACCTTTGCTTAGCAGGGAGTAAATCTAGTAAATAGAAGAGGTTAGGCAAAAGAATAATAACTCAAGCCCATAGAAAAATGCATAATTGCTTAGTCTTCAGTCTTTGATCTAGAGTGCCTATATGCTACTGAAAACTTTAGAGGATTGAAAAAATTTTTAACGATGCTGTGGTTACTAAATATTTTTGATTTTCTATATGTAAATACGCTGATTACACTGGTTAAATTGATGACTTACAAAGAGTATGAATAATCCAATGAGAATTGCTGCCACAATGCAGAATATTTGATTCTAGAAAATGGAAAGAATAAAAGGAATATCCATTAGCTGCTTTATTCAAATCCATTCGTAAATATCGTATGTACATACATAAAATATTACTATTTTTATGCTGGTAACATATCTCATGCTAGTGGTGGGGATGTATACTATGCGTGACAGTAAGGTTATCTGCATGTTTGTCAAGATATTTCATAAAAGCTCCTATCCTGTCAATTCAGAGTTCTTGTAATAACTAATTCTTATCAATAAGATAAACAATTTTCGATTATGGCTGCAGTTTAAACGGTAGAATCTGCGATTTATTCAATGTTACTACAAATCCAGCAAGTTTTGACCATTTGAGGTGATAACACATGTGTCACTGTGATTGAATTTAGTCATGGTGGTCAGTTCATAAATCGGATTGTTTTCAGTTAGCGGGTATTCCAGTTTGTATTCTAGAGAAACTTAGAAGCTGTTCCGTTCACTTGTTGATCGACGTCAGTCAAGTGAGACAAAAATGAGCTTTTTGTAGATTTTCTCTGGCATTCTCCGAACCATGAAGAAAGGTAATCGACAATGCATTGGTAGTCGATCGCTTCATATTTAGCGTTCTACATATGATCACGAAAATTATTAGATGTTTATAGAAATGGTACAGTTAAGTAACTTATTTCTCATTTGAGGCGAGAAATAAAAACCATGGGTGCAAGCAGAATAAATCTCTTTTTCTAGCGCTAGACAGTCTTAGATGTAGAGATTTACCAGCATTGTCGCTTCAGGAAAAACCGTTTATTTCTAAACGCGGTCTTTATAATATGTCTACTGACCAGTCCATTTTAATAACTTTCCAGGAGTAGTATGCATGTTTTTTCATCATTTTCCAAGGTGTATTCTAGGCAGATTTTCCTTTCCTTATTTCTGAGGCATCTGACTATGCTGATTTTGTATAAAATGGAAACAAGACTGAAGGGCTGCGTATACTGTCCTACAGAAAAAGGTTTCCCATGAGCATCTCTTCCCCCCATCTGGACATTCATAGAATGTAATTTGCAATCATCTTCACTAATAATAAAGGTTTTAGTTTCTCCTAATGAATCAAAAACAAAACGATATTCCTATTAGAAATATTTCGATAAAGCTATTAGCATTAAATAACGAAACGTCAGTAAAAAGAATATCGTTTTGCTTTTTATTCATTGGGAAATACAAAAATCTTCATAATAATGAATATCATATACCCAATGCCCAATGTTTTTCAAACTGTGTAAAATTTAACTCGGTTTGGGCGTATATAACATATCCACTAATACCCATAAAAATCGGGTTTTGTCTGCTTTCCGAATAGGAATAATAAACGCATCGTTACAACTTTGTTGATAAGAATCTAGTTTACATATTACCTGATTCAAAGGGCTGTCTTTAAACTAAGTGTGGTAATAATCTTTCTCAGTTTAGGCCTGAAGGAGAACTCAGAGCTGAAAAATTGATCCTCCTTTGTTTATCCTTTTTCATCCGACCAATTATGAATGCTCAAGTGAAAGATAAGCTACCTAGCTGCTTCGTTTCTCTATTTATTAATCAAGCTGCTGCTATGGAGATTTAAGGGCAAACAACTAGATGGCAGTATAAATACATTACTGGACACCTTATGTTCACATTTGAAGAAGTTTGAACAAAATACACTATTTTGTCGAAAGAAATTACGAAGAACGTCACGGACATTCTTAACATATTTCATAACTTATAAATGTCAGTTTTACATGCTTTTTATCATTTGAATTAAAACGTTCTCATCAAATTTACATGTTCTTCAATTAAATAGCAACAAATTTTTATGATGATTGCTGAAACTGCAAGGAGCATTGATATTGCCATGAAAACGACAAAGCCTTTTTCATTTAAAGGTGGTAATTTCAAAGCAGAAACAGCTGCTGTTGTCGTTATTACAACTGTCACACCAAGCGATAACAATGCAAATACAAAATTTGTTCGAACGGATTGGAATTCAGTGGCGAAACTGACAGACCACAGTAAAACCTGCAAGGAAGAGGATATTAAGATTAAAATTGTGTTATGAAAAGATATGTAGTTACCACCAAGAAAATGGGAAGATATTTTGAGCCTTATATCCGTTTCAAGTGGTACATTATACCTACATTATTTTAAAGGATAAGCGATTATGATATTATCAGTCAGAAATGAGAAAGAACCAGTTGCTACACAAAACACCAGCTTATCTACTACAATTCGTAAGTAACTGATTAGTTATGCATCAATATTACTGAAAAGGTGAACTTATTAGGAGACGCTGTTTTTCCTATTTATATTTCGGATTCTACTACCGTGATAAAATTCTTCATAGGGTAAATAATGCTAATAAACAGACAGAAGAAACGTTGTCGCCAAACAACCATCTCATTAGGAGATCAAAAAGAATAGAAAAATAGAAAATATAGTTGTGGAAACACTGACTATAGCACGAGTTAGAAAGAGATTGTGTCAATTTTTTATACAAAACAGGGACAGCTTAAGCCCTGGGTAGGACTCTTAGCCAAGCGGTAATCATATTAGTGGTTAAGCCTAGAAACTCACTGAGGGACAAACTGTGTGGGCCGAAGGACCTTACGGGACTGAACAGAGACTCTACAAAATATTATCGTAATGATTTTATGGTCAACTACATAAGTCAGGTCAGTAGATGAGGGGTATTCGGGTTATCGAAAATATAAATAGCTACTTGTAAAATGATTGATCTCATGATAACAAGTCGTTTAGGGAATAAATCCGTCAGAACAATGAATGCTGCATATTTCGGTGAACACTGAATGAGTAACAATATGGTTTGTTTATTCTAAAGAATCTCCTTTCAGACGATAGCCAACTATAATGGCAATAACCAGGTCGTATGCTGTTTGTCAAAAGACTAAAGAAAAACGATCAGAAGTAGTATTGCTGTTTAGAGTGGTGTTTGTTCATGGCCTTTGTCCGTGGCGACCCTGTAGTCCTGATTCATTATCGGCAAAGAAACAAATAGTCCGATCTGTATCGTGATATTCTGTATTAATTTATGTCACAAGGCATTCTCATCCGCAACGATTAGTCTTCCGGCATTAGCACCAGGTTCAGGATCTATGAGTTGGATGTCTTTGAAGTGGATACCTTTACAGTTGTTCATCCCGACAACTGACAGATGCATAAACACAGAACCCCACAATAAGGCGGGTGAGGTCCACAGTTCTAAAAAGTAGTATAATTAGATGGAGAAAGAGGTTCACTACTGAATCTTCACTCATCAAATCTGCATCTAACATGTTCAATAGGAGTGACATAGCGATGATGCCAGAGATATCGCTAATATTGCTGCCTTGGTATTATTATGGTAAGTTAGTTGCACTTGAAACATCATTAGTAAATAATATTGTATCACTGTATTTTCATCAAATACATGTACCACGCGGAAAGAATTCATTTACGCAGGAAGTGTTCCAAGTTTGTCAATAGAAGTTACCACCGTAAATTGAAACCACACAAAAGAGTCACTTTATCATAACGACAAGACCTGGATGAGTCAACATGCGACAATTAATTTTGTTAACCACCTTCATTTGTGATGAATTTAATTTATCAGCTAAATTTCTTTGCTCTTTAAGTGATTGACATATATGAAATTCGAACCAGCATACGATTTATTCATGATTACATGAAAGTCCGCTGATTTCAGAAACACTTTAAATTGAATTTATACATACTCGCAGTTCATGAGTTTCTACCAAATATATATATATATATCGAGTTACTGGTAATCTCGTATTTCCACAAGATTGTATCCCATCGTCCATTCAGACAGCTTTCAGAACTCCTTTAACATATCTTTGTCACCTGGATTTGTATTTTCGAAACAGTCTTATTCTACCGTTGAATCCCTCTTATAGGTTAACGGTAACGGAATAGAATCTTTGTGAAAACGCTATTAATGGAAATCACAACTATAGTAAGCGTATTTTCTCAGAAAAGCAGAAATGATTACTCGACCGCCTTAATATTAACATGTGAGTTTTCAATACTCTACAGGTGACGTTCATTTTCTTCGAACATATTTTCGTGAATCTTCTTACTTGAGATTAGAATTGAATAAAATTAAGACTCACTACAATTCCAAGGAGTATGCGAACAGCAAGATAATTCGATTGAATGTTTGTCACGAACACACAAGGAAATAATAGAACAGCACCGGCTGAACTGAAAGAGATTTATAAATAGCAACAGACAGTATTCTGAACAACAAGCAGAGTATATTAAGATTATACTATAATGTGATTAGTGCATCACAAGGCAAATATAGTAACCAAAAATTCCGGACTTTGATTCGTCCAGTAATCAATACGATGCGCTAATGGCAATCCGTTGACTTGAAGCTCATGCAACAAATACAATGTTCTACATTCATTCCGTGCTTTATCAATTCAGTCATTCATTCTTCTCGTAGATATAATGTAATATTAATATAAATAGTATAATAAACAACATTACTGTTCACTGTGATTAGAGAGACGAAATGTCGCAGCTTGGGGTAAGTCTTCGACAGTTAGTCAGCCGATGTGTCTTCTTAAGATAAAAACAAAATAAATCTGGAGACATGGAATGTCCACATGGTGTTTGAATCTAGGAGGTTGTTTATATTGTATGAAAAAATAAGACAGTACAAAAGTGTTTGGAATTTTCGAGACCAGGTGGAATGGAATTGGGCACTGTAAAATGTTAACTGCGGAGTCAACATTCTACTTCGGTCATTCAGATAACAAACAGAAGTACACTGAGCAAGTGGCTATCGTGATGTTGTTAACAGCGCTTAAAGCTCTAATAGAGTGAGAGCTAATCTTCTACATGATAATGACAACAATGTGTAATTCAAAAGATGAGAAATTTGTAATTGTCAATTGGTTTATACTTTAACCAATGAAGACGCTCCTACAGACGAATGCGAATAAATATAGCTGCAAAAAGGCATAGGCAATAAATATAACCAGTTGACAATGACATGCAGCAATTGCTGAAAGCAGAAGAAGTTCCAATAAGGTCTTAATATAAAACTTTGGCACTGCGATAGAATATAACTCCATTAGGGATAAGTTGTGCATGTGAATTGATGTGAATATGAGCAATAATTTGCGCCCATAAGCTCATCAGTTAATGCTGTACAACACTGTGTGATTTACCAAAATAAAACCTTATCCATAATGAAGTTAAAATAAGGTCATGTCTTTCATTTATTTGGATATAATCGTTAGAGTTATGTCGCTCGGTACCCATAGGTTATATGTGGGATTTCGTATGAGATGATGATGAAAGCTTGTGGACTGTCACATAACCAGCTTGAAGGGACGATGGATAGCCTGGTGAATCATGGGCCCTTATTTCTACTTGTAACCCAGAGAAACAATAAATAGTATCATAGACTCATTCCACTTGTCAGTGTGTATAAGAGTTAATCCAAAGTTTAAGGACTATTGTTGAAAGTACAACTTACAAAATAATCAATGCCACATAACTGTGACTGTCGAAGAAAGTGTATATAGGATTACTGCAAATGAAAGTATTATTTAATCGATTATTCTCATTTAATCTTACACTGTATTATATAAGACGATAGTACCTACTGTCGTAAGTATCATGATGAGTAAATCTACTGTGAACTAAGAATAAAGAAAACTGCTTAGCAGAAAACGATATCCTTACACAAACATAAAAGCTAGTGGGACTTCTCTGTTGCTTTTGACTATTGTTAGTCAAATTAACAGACAATACATTAAAAAGGACCATTTCTTAAAGTTCTGAAATTTGAAAAGAAAAACACTATTGAAAACACGATTGAAGCAGAATAAACATTAGCGAGTTTACTACGATTTTACTCCACACAGTTTATTTTGCCAGAATTTGCTTGGGAAAATAATAAGTGCTTACCATTGACAGATATATTCATAAACCAAAGAAAGAATGAGTGATTGAGACAAACTGCTTTTTGAAAGCCCATATTGACGAGACAGTATTCAAATTAATTTTATAAGTCGCATATTATTAGACAATTTGTAATTTGCGCAATTTCAGGAGGTAACATCTCACCACAGTTAAGCCATCTCAACAAAACTTAAATTACGTTTTCATAATTTCAAAGCAATTATGCCTAGCTGACCTGGTTCAATTCATTTTTTATATTCAATAAAATATGCAGCATCAGTAAAGAAAGGGGTTAAACGTTATGGCAATGCCATATGATTCAACATCTTATATGTGAACAGAGGTTGAAACCATTACATGTAACTTAGCAGTTACAACATGATTTCAGTAATCATCGTTCTAATCGTTGATAACGTTTACGAATTTCTGCTTAACTCTTAACTAGTCTGTTCATCTGAAATGTGAATATCAAATGAACTACATAGTAAATGATAAGAAAAAGCTAACCAGACAAACCTTTTTTCAAGTCAATTCGAGTATAAGTTAAAACAACCAAGATTACCAAAATGAAAGTAGGAGTGATTGACTCACACAACGAAACTACTAGCTCCGAAGTATATCTGTCAGAAAATATTTTCGCACGATTTCACATAAGTATTTTAACTTTGTTCAACAAAATAATCGACACGATCACCTCACATTAATCGGTCATAGTCCATATTGTTTCTTCGTGTTTTCAAACTTCAAATGAAATAACTGTGGTCAAAATCATAGAACTATATATGTGTTGTTTATGTACTCCTTTCACGCATAAGCACAATAAGATTAGGTATATGCATGCTACTCAACACTGTGATAAGCAAAGTGATAATCAGCCAATACCTTCAAGTGGATAATCTGATTTATGCTTTGAATCGAAAGTCACTGATCTTTCCAATTGATTGAATCAAAGGACGATCCACCTCTCGTATGTCTGAAATCAAATAATGGGCTTTAGGCAGCACAGACTTACCAACTGGAATCATCGTTCCTATTCTAGTGTTATCAGCAAAGCTGAGTAAATGAGAATATTCACGATGAGATTTCACATATTTCGATGAATAAACATATCTTTATTGCCTTTGAAGAGATAAGATTGTTTGATAATGTTTCGACTAACAGTACTGTGAAACCAGTTGGTAAAGTGCTAACCATTGTTCCTTCACTCAGATACAGCCATACAATCACGGTTTAACTTCTGACATAAGATTTGCAATTATATCTCGCATCCAAAGTATCTAAATTTCAAAATGAAATATACAAGCAAACATAATGAATCGTGAAGGTGCCACCGATATTCTCACTCACAGAATGTATACGTTAACAGTTATTTGGGAAGATGACAGTCTTGAATTATTTGATACTCCTCCTAAGTTATACTGGATGTGTGAGTAGAACACATTCATTCCTTTACAATCTGAACACTTCCGTAATTTCATCATACCCGAATTCAGCAGTAGGTGGGATCTAGGTGACTTTGGAATTGCAAAATGAACTGAACAGGTTCAGTGGAAACTAATAACCTTGAATAAGTACTCAAACTTTGATTCATCACGTCAAAAGTCGACAAAGGTAGGTTTAGTCAAGTGTTTATGTAGTTTAGATAGAAGCCTAACTAGCATGACACAAGATTTAAATAAGGAAATCAAACAAATAAGGAAAATATGATTAGCGAATAACTCATCGTCCATTACATTTTATTTAAAAATGTACGAAGATCCTCAAAGAAATCAAGAGTAGCAATGCAGATAGTAAAAATATTGTATTGGATTCAAAGACATGATAATAATGCAGGAGAGAAAATAATATTTATCTTGTAGTGTAGGCTTCCACAACATCAAGATAATACTAATACGTGCCAGTGTGTTTATCGTTTCTCAGGTATGTACACTTACAAAAACTTAGAAGTGAACCATCGGTTTTAGCAAGTTAGAGTCATTGTGCATGATACCTTGACTGAAAATAGCTATACCAACAAATTTATCAAGAAACTCATGACAAAGAAAGTGGAAAAGTAACAGTCACTATCGGTGCACAAGAAGCCTTTAGATATACGACTGTAATTCAAGAACGATATACCAGCTGAAGTGTGATCTTGAGCAGTTATTTAGAACTCATTCCTGTTCATACGGTTCACTTTTAATGATATCACACAGAAAAAAGATGAACCTCGAAAAGATCCTTGGGGATATTAAAGAGATTAAAAATAAGAGGCTTTGTAAATACATTTTTTGCGATTCAGCCTTAAAAATTGTATAATTACCTTTATTATCTACTGTTTACCATGTAAAATGAAAAAGTCATTGTAACAGTGCTAACTTCTGTAAAAAATGTAATTTTTCAGCAAACGAGGGTAAAGTTAGCGACAAGATATCTTCGCTAAGCTTCTTGATTTTTTCTCGCTGAAGTGAAAAAGATTGCCAAAACTAGGTTGCATGTAGGATAATCACTCTGGAGGCTACACTGAAAACGAATGAGACAGGATACAAAGTGTCAACTTTAAAAACTTTGTGAAGTACGCTGATGATTTAACAGTTTCAATGGCTGTTAACTCCCAGCTAGACAGTACCCAAATAAATAGCTTTCTGTCGGGAGTCAGTAAATGCTCTGAGTCTAACGGTTTTAAACTAAATCGTTCTAAATGTCAAACTGTTAAATTTCAGCTTAAGATGTAAAAGACAGTTAAATGAAGTTGTCGATTCTCATCGCAGTTGTAATATTGACGACAATGATATAGTAATTAAATCAGAAATTAAGTATCTTGGACTTATTCTCTCTTCTGATCTCTCCTGGTCTTCCCATGTCTCAGCGATCTCCAGTAAAATATTCCGCCTGACATTTTACATTAAGACGTTAAGGCACTCGGGTATAACTCAACCCCTCCTCTTACGGTTCATAAACTCTTGCATCCTACCTATTCTTCTTTATTGTTCACCCTTATTCTTTCCTGGTTTGCTTAAAAAAGACAATGTCACAATGCGTAGAACGCTGAACACGGTCAGTAGGGTGAGTGATGTCCCAGTGGACCACATAGTTAACGTGGTTGTCGATAGGCATTTGAATTCGTGCAGTAAATTTGCTAAAGGGATTTTGTCTGACTTGGAGTATCCACTTCACTCTCAGCTTTCACCTTGCATCTCCTCAGGTATAAAAAGAAGTAACTTCAGAAAACTATATGCTCGCACGTCTAAGTATAAAAATATTATGATACCATACTTGGCACGTGACTAACCTTTTTCATCTACAAAATAAACAATTTCTTCCATCCATCCTTAAATACCTTCAAGCTTTACTTCTATTATTTCTAGAATATTTATGATCCTGTTGCTTCTTTGTGTTTTACTTTCATAATTGCAAATACCAACTTATTTTTGTGACTGATGTAATCTTTGTGTTTCCCCTCACCATATCATATGAAGAGAACAATACGTTTAATATTCTTAAACGTGCTAGGATTTCTAAGCCACATCGACAATACTGTGTGAAACAAACCCACGGCAATTTTCACTTGTATTATTATTATTACCTTAGCTGTTATCATTATTATTTCCATTTTATATGCTGCATTTTGACATTAACCTTATTGTGAATGTGGAAAATTTTCTGTGTGATTAATTTTATTTATAAGTTGGAGAAATTAGATGCAATATTGTTATAAATGCTGAAAATTGCATTCTGTATCACAAGTACTGTTTTTGGAATAAAGTAAACCATTATTATTATTTGCTAATAAGATGATAAGGAAATTTCCTTTACACAAAACAGTAATGTTTGTTAATAGAGATAAATTCAAAAACGCGCTTTCCAGTCCACAAAAGGAAGAAATGGTTAACTTATTTTTGTGAATATCTTCAAAATGTAGAATCTGAAAGAGCATGGTGCGTAATGAAATAAGCGTGTTACGTTTAAGGAATCAGTTTAGTCGGTTAAATTAAAATCAAAGTGAGAAGTTTTGTTCGTCAACTCGTCAGTTTTCGGTATGCACGATTCAAAACTTGTATATATTTCTGCGAAGAGGATTATTGTTAGAAACCAAACGAAGAAGACTAGAAGAAATTCTTTTTTGAGGTGAGAAAAATCAGCTTATCCATTGATGGAGATCGATGAAAACAAATATGATATATCCTGCAGGAAAAGTACATCATCTTTAGACGCAGAGAAGGATTATATTGTTTGCAGAAATTTGTAAAACATATATTAGTATACTATTAATTCCTTTGATGTGGTCATTATTTTCAGAGGAACAATAATGAAGCTACCGCCAAATTATTTGGAAGATAGTGAGATTGGTTATTAAGCCAGCTTCCACCTAGATCTGGAACAGTCTGCATTAGTGATCCCATGGCACTTACCTCAGTTTCTTTGTATATTTTACATTGGAATTTAAATACTATGGAAGTCAGACATAGCTACACTCCCAGCATCATGTCCTCAAGGGTCATTTTTGTCCTAAGTTCGAGTTTTTGGTCAGAAATGAATTCGTTTCTGACTGCCTCTATAGCCATATTTATTGGTATACGTGTATATAAACTGACAATGGCAAAAAAACCCTTTTTTCTTCACTATCTAATTTTAAATTATCTTATCTACGTTTTAGTTCATAAGAATTTGTTATTCTAGATTTCGAATGGTTTCTTTAGGGGTTTATTACCATGTCTAAATATTTAGATAATTCATAATTAGGGGAATTTTTAAAATCAACTATAGGTCTAATAAGGTACGAACGTTTACAACACTATACATCCTACTGAGGTTATTAGTTTTGGACATTAAATTAAACCAACTAGATTCACTTAGAACCCTGGTTGGTGCGTTCTGCTGAAGAGCATCAAACTAGGACAAAAGAGCTGTTTAGTACTTTCAGGTTTTCCAGTGATTCTCTAACTGATGTCAGCTCATGATGAAATCCTCCATGTAATCAAACAAAAATCCCTGCTAAATCACAAAATGAACTCAAGCTAATTGTATTTAGCTGCCTGCTTACAGTGTACAATTCATGAAGGTAAAATCGAATAAAACATTTAATCTTGTTAAGAAAATTTCACTTTTCATAGGATGACAAATTCATTCATTCGTAAACACATAATAGCGAATGTTGCACTTACAATGTAATATATGTGCAAAGTTTCATTCAACCTGTTTTATTTATTTTTTTGAAGGAAGGAAAAATGTACAAATTTGCAGGTTCATACGAGTTCGCTTTATTTCGTGGATTCCTTTCAACTGCGTGCATCCTAAATTAATCAATTATAAGTTACAAAATTTCTGAATATATTGTTTACAATGATTTCAAGTTATAGATAGACAGTATAATCAACGTAATTTCAAACATGATGTAAGCAGACATATACTTAGTGTTAACAGTGTAACTATTTATATAGTAATTAGACTAAGGGGCGAAGTTCTTTCTGTATGCATCTGTGCATCGATTATTTTTAAAGCCTGACTAATTTTCACTGTGTGTCTCATCTCAATTAGATGGCTGGTGATTGCGCTTGAGAATGTTTTGCTGCCATTCATATTCAATGTTAATTTTGTAGATATAACTGAACCACTGTTTGGGCAGATGAAGTAGGTGACTCTCTACCTAATTTATATGTAAAACTGTCAACTGTGGCACGATGTTAATCCACACTGCATAAGATTATTTGACATAACACACTGCTGGTGTCTTATTAACTGGATGAAGTTTTCAAGGCAGTTTAATGAGGATAATCGAGTCATATATTCACAAGAGTTCCGAATTTGTTGCAATAAGTGTATAATTCTTGTTGTTTGGAATAAAGTGATTATTATCAATACCGGTTTTGATCCCGTATGCTTTAAATCAAACTTTGCATACATACACGATTATTTCTTCATCATTTTAATGAGATGATATATAAATGCTCTTACTGTGATTTATATCAATGTATTCAACTGATGATGACCCTACGAATAAGTCGTTCTCAATTATCGTGAAAGCCTCAATAATAACATACAAACATTTCATTAGTCAGTTTTCTCTACTTTAATAAATTTTGCATCCTGAATGGTTGAATTATTTCCTTTTAAAATATTCCGCTCACTATGATGTTTTTGTATGAAGGCATCTCAATTTAATTTGTATAAAGATTTTACACACTCCGACATTTGTGACAAAGGTTATTTTAAATGTAAAGTGTGATATTTACTGAAAAACACAACGGACTATGATCATTCGAAATATAAATAATGCGTTCGATAATTATCAACGAAGCTAGAATATATGTGCAAAATATATGTAAGTATTTTCGAAGTTATTTGTGAAGAGATAGGAGTTGTTTCACGTGAGTCAATTACTTCTGCATCCTTATAGATAGTTGTGTAGGGTATGGTTTATTCTTGAATTTACTGAAACAGCAATAATTTGGTGTGGTTTTAAATTTAATCTTGATGATCCCTGATACCCTTTACTGGATATGTACATTCTTCATGTGACATCTCCAGTATGTTAAGGATAGCCTATCGCTTTAGTTTCTGAAGCTGCATCCTTAGCGAAACGCAAATTCGTTCGTTCTTTAAAAAGGTGATTTTATTTTTTCATACAAAGTTCCATGTTTCATGGATTACTGCCGTATATTTCCTTTCATTTTAATGGGTATTCACAAGTGGAAATTCAAGTGTAATATTCAGTTGTAATTAGAACAAACTTCTGAAAAGGCAATAACAAGCTTCTCTTTTTAGGAATGATCAACAGTAAGTTGACATTTAAGGCACACAGCAAGCGTTGCCAACACAATTTTTCTCAACCATTTTCTCAAATTTTGATTCCTCTTATACGAATTCTTCATCCATTAATCAGGCACAACAAAATCTGGAATCAAGAAGATATAATACGTGCGTATGAATATCATAATGCGTTATTCAAGGAACTTCCTCCATAGTTCATTGTAGATTTATGTCTCAATCTACTGGTGACAGTCGTTTTGTTCATCGTGTTATTGTCAGTGTATGCTTCAAATAAACAAAGTGACAAAATATTACCTTGTTTTTACAGAGAACGTCTATCCGACTTGCTTATGGAAAATCATTATTTGCTATTTATCTTTTTGTAAGTTCACTCACTATTCATTAGCCTTTTCTTTTCTTGAATCAACTTCTGCTAACTATAATAGGGGGAATTCAGATACATTACAGTTCACTAACACGACTTACCATATATGGAAACGAAATTGTAATGTCAACTGAACTGTAAGGCAAACATCGTTACTGTTTATATTTTAGACTTTAGCTTTTTTTAGACTGGTCTGCATGTAGTGTTACATAACTGTGAATTGTATGCCTTAAGTCTTCACTCACTAAAAATAATTTGTCTATCATACTTGTCTTCATCTGAACTAACTTTTGTCCCTCACACATACACTTTTTTCACATCATTTGGTGCAGTATTCTGTCAATGAATGTAGTGACAATGTTGATTCCTCTTAACTAGGTGACTACAGTCAACTGGTTTTAAGCAATTAGTTCGCATAACATTCATTGGAAATTATTTCATATTGTGAATTGCTGTGGTTATTTAGTTAATGGAATAATCGGAGTTTCATGATTTCTACGTGTCCATACGTCACTTATTTCTGCGATATTAAGAAGGTTACCCAGAGTTTTGTGCATTTATTCTTCATATGGGGAAATGATGTAGACCTTAAATGTCTCCTTAATAGTGTTATGTTGTTATTAATGCTGGTCATTTTAAATTAACTTAAAATTGATACATTCTCCGATCTTTGTATTCTGAACGAAACAAAAGTAATCAGAGGCGAATTTCCAATACATTCGGTCTGCTACGGTTTGCTTCAGTTCATCTCTTTTTCCGCAACAACCCATTCAAATGCTCTCCTTCACTTGCCACTCAGATGTACAACCCGTCACATCCTGTTCAGCTTATATTGAACGAAATGGCATGTCATTTGTTACGATATGTGTCACTGATTTGTTTTGAACATGTCGCTATTGACACCTGATATGACGTAGTTGACTGTTGCGCAGGTATACTAATACATGCTCAACGATTTGCTGGATAGGCGTTTTAGTTTGTGATGCCTTCCGCTTCAAATGTCGAACGATAAACAATGGTCTGTGACTGTTAGGATATGGTATTATTAGAAGGAAATACGTCATATATATATATTAAACCATGATGAAATCGGCACAGGGTAGTGGTAATATAGTGTTGTGACTGATAGACGATTAGTTTAAAGAAGGCAAGAATAAATAATCTGATGGGTTAATGATTTGTCTCAGATCAAGGCGAGAAAAAGATGATGAAAGTTTATAGTTATTCCATCAAATGATGAGTCATAAGATGATAAGTATTTTAAAGTGATTTTTACCATATGTCACCTGAATTACTTCTCACTTCATGACGGATCCCCAAACTTTTATTTTCGCAAAACTACTGAGCAGTATGGTTTTGGCTGCTTTATTGTTTGTACTTTCCAACCAGCTTCTTGATCTTCATAATTAGGCAAAAGCATATGTTGATGAAAGCCTTCAGCAGTCTTTTGGATCACCTATAAATAACTCGTTTGCGTTGATGATATTATCAAGAGTGAAATGAATCCACTTTCCAAGAGTGCATGGATACTGAGCTACTTTTTGTATGTCAATTGTTTTCCAGTGACTGGAAACGATGTTACGTGATCGTTGTAATGGCTGAGGTATCACCATTGGTGGATATTATATGAATTTATCCTTATTTTTCAGTTACTCATTTCTCGATTAGGTTTTTATTGATACACCGTAACGTAATACCCTGCACTTGTCAATTTAGCGTAAACAGTCTTATATAACGTCATTTAGAAGATTACCGAAACTTATGGACCATTGTAAAGCTGTTTTAGTTTGATACCCCTCAGCAATGTGTATCTCTGACATTCTTCCTCTGGAAACGAGCATCAGACTCTCATTTTGTGAAGGCAGCAGCAGATAATTCAGTTCTGCATATGAAGATTCATAATAAACCAATGATTTTCCTGATTGCGTTGGACTGGATAATGCGACAGGCAGTGGAGAACAAGGATACAGGTAATAAATAGACCCACACAAGAGCTTTGGAGGATCTGGACTTCGCGGATGATATATATCTGATTTCCTACAAACTGGAAGATATGCAAATGAAAAGCAACAAGTTGACAGAAGAAGCATCAAACATTGGACTTCAAGTGAACATGGAAAAAAAAATTGGTGATGAAGATTCCTGGCTAACAGCAACAGCAACAACAACAGACACCCATCAGCATAAATGAGAGAAATCTGAAAGAAGCAACCTACTTTTCCTACCTGAGAAGCATCAATTCAACTACAGGCGGAACTGACGAGGATATCAAGGCGAGTATCAGGAACGCAAGACAAGCTTTCATTACCCTCAAATCTGTGTGGAGGTCAACAGCACTACTCAGCATGAGAAAATAAGATCCGGATTTTCAACTTCACTATGAAGTCAGTGCTACTTTATGGATCAGAGAATGGCGCGTCATGAAAAGCACCTCAAAAAAACTACAGGCAATCATCAACAGCTGTCTTCTCCCAATGCTACTCAAGATCAAATGGCCAGAAAAGATCAGCAACAGCGATCTATGGAAGCGGACAAACCCATCAGGAATCGATTGTGCCACAAATAAGCAGGAGGAAATGGAGGTAAATTGCCCATATTTTGAGGAAACCATCAAAAAGACATCACTCGAGTGGAACCCGAATTATAAGCGGCGATTTTGGGGTCCGAGGGTGACATGGAGAGGGTCATGTGAAGAGGAGATAAAAGCATGTAGGTAGACGTGTAGCCAGGTGTATATGTTGGCAGAGAACCGAACGCAATGTAGACGTGGGTCTGAAGCCCTAGGAACTAAAGGAAACAATTGTAATAATAAATAGTGAATGTAACTCAAACTTAATTCAGTGAACAAAACAATCGAACAAAGTTTGAAATAAAAAAGATCAAGAACTGTGATCAAGGACTTATTTCACTACAAACTAATGTAAACTGGAAAGCTCTTTTGACCTCGTTCGGTAATACTCAGATTTGACCACACCGAGGATCCAATCAAGGATATTCGAGAAGTGGTACATCTTCTGATGCATACTAGCGGTTGAATACATCACGATGTTGACTGGAATTTCGGTGAGAAATCGCGTTCTATTGGTTACACCATGTGAAGTGTAAGCGGAATAATAGCTGTTAGTGTGGCTATACATCTCGAAGTAAAAAGCTAGAATCTACAGGATACTAGATTTCATCAAATTACTAAATGTCCTTAGCCTCTTCTCATAACCAGATGGTCTTTGGTTTGACTTAATATGGAGTTGTGAATGCGCAATGAGTTCCGAACTGAGTCAAAACGAATGTCTATTCACATTCCTGTATACCGGAACCCAAAGATAATCCCTTTTTCCACTAATTTGCTTATTCTGAACTCCGTTATTGAAGACAGTTTGAATGTCATTATCCGTCTCATTCGATATATTTTATTGCTCAGTAGTATTTGGAGTATTAAATTTGAAGTCATTTGAACGAAAATTCTCAGTACATTGATATTTCAGCTATCATGTTGTCATCATTAGCATGGAAAAATGGGCTTACAATAAAAACAAAGTGAGTTTTTGATAAGGCTAGTAACTTTACCTTGTAAACGACTAGTGAAGTGTTATTGAAAGGAGAAAATAACATAATCTCTGATATGATCTTAAAAGCCCTTTTATCGGAAAAAAGGATGACTGTGGCTGGGCAAGGGGCTGCTTAAAGCAAGCAGTCTCTTCTTTTGATGATACAAGAAAGTCGCATTTGGAAACAGTTAACTGTTACAATGCTTGACGCTGGTAAGGATGCTAAGATTGCAGAGGAAGTGAAATGATGTCGCCTTGAATTTTTATGGATCTATGAGAACAAATATTACGGGATTGCTTAATAAAGAGGAAGTATTCTACGGCGGTCTTCCTGTACACACTGCTGGTGTGGCTAGCATTATGGCAATAGTAGCTATATAAACCTTCACAGAGTGAGAGCAAAAATCTCCTGGAATCAATAGAGACGACTTCAACTTAAATGGTAGGAAAGCTGAATTTATACTACGGCGTGTGCTTATAAACAATTATGACCTTAGATAATGAGGCCTTTCACATGCAGTTACACATATTGTGTTCTAGTGCGAACATTTCATATGCAATGTACAAATTCTAGTTCACATTCTCTTCAAGAAAAAAGTCTGCCACCAAAGCTCCAGTAGTGAAACTTACGAAATTGTGTAGTCTCGCAACTAGATTCTTATCTTAGTTTGGCCATCTAAATGACAGGGAACTAAGCTCTGTTTGAATATCATCCTTTCCAAAGCCGTCACTGGAATTTTATTTCTCATCTTCTTCAGTACCCACCTGAGTTTTTAATTTCAGAGAGAAGCAACTCCCATTTTTAGAGTAATATTGTTTCACTATGTAACTCTATATCCTATTATAAGTCTCAATAATTCTGACAAATTCATACTTTGTAATAGTAGTAGTTTCTTCTATCCTATTACACACGTTACCTACTGCTTGCGAAACATCAGCCAAAATGACATTTTAGACACGGGTAGATTGAAGATCATACCCACTTACCGTTTGCATTGTACATGAACGAAGTATAGCACTCTGTCTGTTAATATGAATATACCTCTGTATTTATTGGTTACACGACTACCCTATCATGTAATACGAATAATTCTATTCGGGAAAAGAGGTCTTAGTTTGTCGGATCATAAACTTTGGCCGATACTTACTCATGCCACCGCCTCCTGCTGCTGAGATTTTTTCCACATAGGTATTTCCACTGCGGCCAGTGTTCTTTTTAAGGGCTGTCTGATAAATTTCGCTCGTTATTCACTGTTCATTCCCTTTTCAAGACATAAATAACTGTGCTTACCAGAAATGTCGGATCTAGATTAACTGTGATGCGAATAACTACTCTCAATAGTCTTCAATTTGAGATGGAAGTCAGCTGGGTGCTATTTAAGAGTCACTGAATAGGAAATTCAACTTGATGTTCTTCCTTAGACGGTACAGGATTTCACGAAAATACCACCACTTTAAATAGTGAGATAAACTGTATTATTACTCGATTTTCGATCTTACGTGAGCTAAGGTTTAAGAAAAAGTACACTTTTGTTATCCTTAGCTTTTAAACTATCATTTTGTTAAGGCAATATCTTGTCATGACCAAGCAATGTACTATTACTCTAAAGTAATGTGCAAAATTAAATCGTTAAAACGAAATTTTTGTTCTATCACTGACCAAAATGTCTTCAGTTTAAAGAAGAACACTTCTTCACATGTGTATGGATGAAGCAAAATATTTCCGTCTCCATTGTTAACTTATTTTTTCAGTTTCTAACGTCTTTCTGCGTTACTCGGCTCATATATTTTAGTACAGTCACGCCTTAACAATATAAAGTCTCACAAATTATGTGTGCCTAAATAAATGTGACGCTTTGAAATGAAATATTCCATCTAGGGTAACTCACAACATGTTTTCTTGGTTTTCACTGGAATTTCATTCTGAGAAATTGTATAATCACGTCCTTTAAGTAAGGTGAAACAGAGACAAAGAAAAAATGATTTTACATCGATGTATCTCAAGAAGCATTTGGCATCAAGCATTAGTTTGTGCATCATTCGCCAACAGAAGACTTATGATGTAACTCAAATGTTTGTAAGTGGTTTAACTCAGCAATCGATGTCAATTTCCAAATTTTCGGAAATTTCTGTTGGAGACGGGCAAACGTCAAAATGATATCATTTATATGCAGGCTTGTTATTTAACAGGTGAAAGGATATCAATGAATACGGAAAATACGCTTGTATCACAAGAAAATTATGTATCTTCAAACCACCAGTCGACTTTCACTGAGAGCTATTTCAAAGTCAAGTCGTATGGACAAACTGATCGATCAAATATATTTCAGAATATCAAAGACCAACCTATGTTATTAATTTAACAAACTAGAAGTCATGCACTAGTAGTCAAGTCTAAAAACAGCCTTACGAAATAGCCAAGGTTATTGAGAGTGCAACATTCAGCTTAACCAGTCGACCTAAACAGTGCCGGTCAACACAAACTGTTAAATGATGAATATCGTAGGCTTTTAACTTCATAACATGATCTTAACAATACATCGGATACTATTTGATTAGGATATAATCATTTATCGCTTTACAACAATTCAATTTTAAAAGAAAAGAATCGCGTCATAAACTAGGATGACAAACGGAATGAAGCATAGCACTACACAGATGTTTTTTTAAAAGGGGTCCATGTAATTGTCGGCATTCATGTATAATAAAAATCAAGCATCCATTAAAATATCGCTAAGAATTTTTAAAGCACTTATCTTTCCGTGAAACCAGTCTTATGCAAATAAAACTGGAAGATCTCATTCAAAACTTTAGTTTTATATTAAAAATGTGACATGTGAATTTTCTTACAACAAAATGAACCATGCACAGTTCGACGTATCTATCGCCAGAACACGTAAATCCCGATCCCTATTGGAAGAGAGGTCGTAATATAGCCAAGTGACATAAAACTCATTTAACAGTATCCATGATAATCAAAGCAGCCTAGAGGAAAGAAAACGAGAGAATGCTTACAGCTGCAATCAGTTGAATAACTTTCCATCTTAACAAAAGTCAATCATAAAAGCTGTTTAAGTTAAATTAAGGATGTTCTTAATGTGAAATATGAATCGTAATTGTTTTTAACGCAGTCAACAATGTGTAATACGGTAATACGGAATGAATTGAACATTGATTCTGAACTCACAAGTAGGAATAAGCTCTCGGTTGATGAAATAATATTATGTGTTCAGTTATGTAAAACCTCCACCGCATAGAAATTTCAAATCACGTTATACAAACAGAAGAGTGTGGTGTCGATGGAATGATCAATATTCCCAATATTGGTGTATATTTTTTATTGAATAGCTTGGAACATAAGTCTCTCAGGACGTTCAATCCTTCCCCAAGATTAAAGATGACATTTGTTGGTGCTACATTTACTGTGTGGAAACCTGTACATATCTCTCAGTTTCTCACACAAATAAACGCAATAGTAAACGGAACCAAATTCACATCTCATTTGGCCAAGCTTCAACAGATACACAGCTATAACGTAACGTATTCAGAATCGGTAAACAAAGGTTTAGTTAAATGTCTTTATAAGTAACGAACTTGTGCAATATTATTGTCGTTCACTTGAGTTGCCAGTAGAACATAAGAATTCAGCAAAACATCTCCACTGTGTTCTTTTTCCAGCCATCCTCTGCAGCTGGGTAGACGATTGACTACAATCACTCACCTACTTCTCACGCTACCTCCTCCATGTCACCCACCCTATGACAACGAGCCCGCTGCTTTGAATTGGGATTCAGCTTCAGCGCCTGACGTGCTATACTATTCGGCGGCCTATCAACGTATGCCTGATACATCTCCATTTTCACCTACATATTAATTAAGCAATCGCCTCTTGGCTGGTTTTCTCGCAGCCAGAGTTTCTCGTCAATAATTCTT
Source organism: Trichobilharzia szidati (assembly GCA_944472155.2). NCBI lineage: Eukaryota > Metazoa > Platyhelminthes > Trematoda > Strigeidida > Schistosomatidae > Trichobilharzia > Trichobilharzia szidati. The sequence goes on from OX235276.1 coordinate 96,884,466, forward strand.
ACTTGCTAGCTATTCGATCTTCAGCCTAGAGCGAAGGCAGCTATTGATAAAAGTCAGCAACCAGTTGGGAATCGTTTCCGTGACACACTGGCCAAGTCTCTGACCCATACAGAATAAGTGACTGCCTTGATATTTGTGCTAAATATCTGAGTCTTGTTGATTATGCTGAGTGAATTTTACAGATTGATTTCAGATTGATGAAGGCGTATGTCAATTTGCGAATTTTGGCTGGTTTTGACATCATCTTTTCTGACTGCCTGTGGTTGAAACAGTGCTTCCTGGATAAGTGAAGGAAGCAACCTCTGTCAAATCTCTTCCGTTGATTGTGATTGCTGCTGGTTGTTGTTGTCACTGCTGTTGGTTGGTTATCATCATCAACTCAGTCTTCTCTATGTTCAACTGGAGTTTTGTCTTCGCCTTCAGCCTCTTCTTTGTTCTCTCTTTTAAGTCTTCGTTTTGGTGTGAGATTCAACATAATACACCGACGCGTGAAATGTATATATTATAGTATCTTTCATATTGGCTCAACCTATTCCTCTCTTATCTCTATCTGCACACAGTCTGACGAATAATCCAGTCCACCACAAAAATGAATATCATTGTTGGTGGTGTTAGGCAGCTGTATTACTCGCGTATTCACTTCAAAGTCTTCTCTGAGTTTCCACCCGTGGATCATCTGAAAGAGGCAATTTTCAAGCAGCTGTTGAATGAGGCTGATACCGATTTGGAGTACCACAAGCCGTCTTGTCAAAATAGGTATCAAACTAATTCGCAGTCAACCTCGTCAAAAGTCTTCTCAAATTCTATGAATCTGAAATGGAGAGAAATTTGACTGCCATTCTCTGCTGTATTGAATGATGGTCCGAGGAATGGCAGTTCGTTTAGCGCATGAAAAAATGTTTTCTATATCCAGTGCTTATTTTATTCTCTCCAAGATGACGCGACTTAGTATTTTACTTAACATGCAAAAGGGCATTATTCCACACCAGTTCTTGAATAGGCCTAAGTAACCCTTATTGGTAGGTTAACATGATAGCTTCTTTTCCACTCGATGTCAGCTTTCCTTTCTGCCAAACGGTTAACAATAATGACATCTGCGTAGTCTCTGGGTCCCGTTTTCAGTGCTTTGAAGAACGTTCTGTCAGCTCCTGCTGCCTTCCCAGCTGTGCATTTGCAGCTTGATCTCATTCAAAACTTCTTTCGTTAAGGGGATTAGTGTCCATTTGCAGTTCTTAGCGTACTTTTGTTAGTATTTGTGACTGATCAGCAGGTGGTGGTTTAATCAAGAGTTATATGAAGTGAACAGACCATTGTTTTATTTGTGTCAATTCCTTCGTAGTCAGCTTCCCATAAACATCTTATTATTGGTCACATCTGCATCTGTCTCTTCCCGGATACAGACTTGGTTATCTGATTTAATATCCTGAGGTCTGTTTTGCCTGTTGCATGCCTACTATGCTTACGTTTCAGGCCAATCGTCGTAGAATTGTCTTTTGTGTCTCCTGGAACTCTTCTTCACTTCTTCATTCAGTGCAGCATACACTGAACTCATCTTATCTATCTGTTATCAAACTTTGGATTGAGTCGTCTCCTGTGTTCAACATCACCCTCTCTTCAAGTAGGTTCCAGGTTTCTGTTGAGAGTCATTCCTCGATAATTAGCTACTTTTGAATACCTTCAACAGGTTTCATCAACGTAGTGCTTCTCACTTTACCGTGATATATTCAGTGAATGCATCCTTTTAAGTTTTAATCATCGGTTTTTAGTGTTGATCTTGAATTGTAGTCTGTCTCCAGTTACTCGGAAGTATTTCAGTTTGACCTTGAAAGTTCCTAGAACTAGATGATAGTCTGAGCACAGATCTGCCCCTTTTTCTCCACTCTTTGTACAGGAGAATGGCTTCGTCTCCACTTCTTTGAGCAGTATTAGGATGAAATCCATCTGGCTTTTGTTGTGTCCATCAGAAGAGGCCCACTTTGTTGTGTGTTTATCCTCCAGTCACCTAATCACTGAAGGCATATAAGTCTGTGAATAATTCTTCGTTCTTATTCATTTCACTGAGTCAGAGCCTCTTAACCCATGACGAGTACTCTTCCTGCATTTTCTGCTCCCAGTTCGGCTTGCATTCATTTCGCTCATAAGGATGCTGATGTCACTATTCAGCACGTCGTCCACTATTGTTTGCAAATGTCTATGAAAATCTTCCTTCTTCTGTTATTCCGCGTCGTTTGTAGCATTGGGAAACTGTGACTTTCCTTCCTCCTTTTTGAGCTGAGTCGTGCTGTCATGATTCTGGATGAAACTGTTTACCACTGCATTATGGCTTTTGCCGCCACTGGTGACATAATGATAGCCACTCACTGCTTCATTGTAATCGTGGTCGTCGTCTGGGTGATGAGTTGGTCAACATCAATTGCACTTACTCTCGCAGACACCCAGCACTTCTATGCCATTTCTTCGCATTTCGTTGGATACTTCGGTAGCCCTCTCAGCGTCGTACATAGTATGCTTATTCCATATTCCCGTTCTTATTCTTACTTTCATAGAAGACACATAGGCTGACTTGCTTCCTAAAGGCTTTCTGCAGCGATGAATGCTTTTTTTAACTATTTTAAGTATTTTCTACATTTCTGTAGCATGTCGATTGATTTTATATTGTAAGCTCACTGGCCACATGCCCAACCCTCCTTTTTTACCCACATTTGGGGCAAGCTTGAAAACTTGTGAGAAATAAACTGAGAGAGGTGAGATAAGTCTATTTTAAACATCACACAGTGTTGCAGCATCCGTACTTGGATGAAGTTTCGAGGATTTTTGTTCATAATCATATCAATTTATTCACACAGTTTCACATGTAAAATGGTATCAAATAAGGCGAGTTGGAGTGGGAGAAAGAGAGAAAATTTCTGTCAGATAAACGAGAAACCATATGAAACCATATGACTAATTTGACATGATTATGAGTGATAATATGTGCTGGACACGCTATCCATATGTTCATAATGAACCACTGTGTGATATTTAAAATAAACCTACCTAACAGTGAACGCTGTTTAAAGTGTGATGGCACTGATATACCGACGGGAAATATTCGAAATTTGTTGACGTTTGTTTTTAAATTGAGCAAATTTAAACTTATCTCAACTCACCACACATACAGCAGTATTCCAGATGCCACCTGCTAACGCACGATAAAGTTCCTGAAATATATTAGTATAACTGAAATTTACTGTTCTCATCAACCGCTATAAAAAACGTTAATTATGTTAAGTCAACATTACAAACTGTCAAAGTCACTGTAGCTGGACAAATGATTATGTACAGAGTAGGATAACAAATCCTTGATGGAATAATGTAGTGGGACTAAAAAAATTGCCATTTATACATCTCAACACATCAGGATTACTGTTCATCACATTATCTTCCTAATTATGGGGTATTCTAAATCTATTTTTGTTTTTGAAAGAAAGATTCAAACAAGCCATATGACTCGTGGGACATTGATAACCCTAATTCATAAAATATTTCGATAAGAAGGAAAACATTACTCAGAAGAGAGGTTCTCACACAAAATCATTGTCAACAGTTCTATGATTATTATTATTATATGACTATTATTATATAAGTATTTCCGTGTATTCCAGGTGAACATAGGGTTTCAACAACACCTCTCCATTTTGTTCTGTTTCCTGCCGTCTTCTTCACCTGGCTCCCCGATTGACCAAACTCTCTAATCTCTTATTCACACGACCTCATCCACGTAACCATGTGACGACACACTCATTGCTTGCCATTGCGACTCCACTCGTGGGCCTGGCGTGCGATGTCACTCGGCGGCCTACTCAATGTATGCCCGCGCCATCTCCATTTTCTCCTACATATTTGTTGGGCGATGGGTTCTTTGTTGGTTTGTTCCTATAGTTACTTGTTGTTTATCCTTTCTGGCCATATGATCTTCATTATGAAGCCACAGAAGAAAGATAATTATGAAAGTCTACAACCTGTAAGAAATCCTTTCCATGACACGCATTGCAAGTTTTGGACCCGCATTGAAGAACCGAATTCACAAAAGTGTTAGGAAATCGAATCTTGTTTCTTAAGCCGAGTATGGAAGATTTTCGAAATGGCTTTAAGTTGATGAAGGCGTATCTCGCCTTGCCTATCCTGAATTTGACATCTTCGTACGTTCTGACTGAAGTTGAAACGATGCTTTCCAAACAAGTGAAGGAAGTAACCTCTGTTAAATCTCTCACGTTGATGGTGATTGGTGCTAGTTGTTGCTGCTGTTGGTTTGTTATCTTCATCACCTCTGTCTGCTCTGTGTTCACACGGAGCGCTTTGCTCACTGACTACCTCTGTAGTCATTTTGTTGGTTTTCGCTTGCAAGTCTTCAATTTTGTGTGACACTAGACATATATCATCTGCGAAATGCAGATCTTCTAGAGTCATCTTATCGGTGGTCCAGAGTATTGCTAACTCCTCTCTCCTAACATTCTGACGCATAATTCAGTCCACCTTAATTATGAATATCATCGGTGATAATAGACAGACTACTAGTACTATGGTATGTTAATATATATATATGAATCCAAACGGAAGATGTATTCACTGCTTTTACCGATAATCATTTAAGCTGAGACACTGTGTTTGTTGCTAAATTTATATATTATTCCAACTGTTCTCAAGGTTTCTGCTGTATACAGCATTGAAGCTTCTCTGTTTTCGATGGTTTAAGCCGCAAGGTTGGACTTAAGGAGATGGCTACTTAGTTTGTCGACGGATTTATTCCTTTCTTGATAAGTTTATATTTTCAGATGAACACAAGAAAAAATCTAGGGATTCATGTCACACTGGACTTTAAAATACACTTACGTGATGCATGTTTAAGAAATACAATATTGCACCTGTTATACAACACAACACAGCTAGAACTCCCAGTGCAACAATCACTTGTTGTTTGAACCTTCTTTTCAAGCTGCATAAGCTGATTGTTATCAAATCTTCGAAAGCACAGAAGCCAATTAGTAGTAGACAGTATAATTCTCACTCTAAGCAACACACCAGACAGATAACTACGGTGCAAAATGAAATCTGACAACAAACCAAATTAAAGATGTTTACATAAACAGCAGAAATTAGATTCACTCAAACATTATGTGCATAAAAAGTATTCTGTAGTAATTTAAGTATCAAATAGCAAGTGGTAACATTTTTCACTCAGATGTTTGAACTGACTTTTAGAGGAAATTAAATTCCAAAGTGTGCCTTAGAATGACATTTATTTCGGTTGAGTATTTTCCTAGTGCAGTGCACTGGCATCAGAAAAATAAATTTCAGCCACATTTCATTATAGGTGCTTTGAGGTCGGCATCAAGTAAACCCGCACCCTGCCTTTGCCCTTATAATTAGGATAAGACTGAAACCTGAAAATTAAATAGGTTCACTAGGATATTTTAAATCTTTTTCTCCTACTGTAGCAAACCAAGTTTCAGTGAACACAGCTCCATAACAAATTGGCGACATAGATCATAACCTGCTGCCTAATGCTGTAATTTTCAGGAATATTTATGCGTAAGGACTTATCCTAAGTAGCTTCATCAGAATGAATTATCTTCACACAATTCGATCTCTTCGTCATATTCGCGCAACCCATTTTCGCTTCTTAAACTTATGAAAAAACGTTTTGGACTTCCGAGTGAACCGTACCATGGACAACAAATGAATAGCACTCAAAAAATTGTGATTATAATAGTGAGGCTGCTTAGAAACTTACAATGAGCGCCGTAAGCATCAATGCCACTGAGAATGTATTCCTCAATATGAAGAATAATAGGAGGAATAGGACAATGACTCCTCTAAAATATGAATAAAAAGAAGACCATATTGATACCTGAAATGGCAACAGAGTAATACTATTATCGTTTTCATTTGTTTGGATTGCGAGTGAAATATTGAGCTCTAAGCACGGAGCTTTGAATTTTTAGTTGCTGTGTCACGGAGTAAAGTTACCAGCCTCTCGTTCAACTTTCTTTCATTACTGGAGTCACCATCAGCTAAGTGAATTTAGGAGTTGATAGGACAATGTTCCGACACTCGACTCAGTGTTTGTTGTTAGCGAGCATTCTAACACGCTGATTTAAAGCACCAAACAGTCATATCGATATGGGTGCATACAAAATCACACTATGACAGTGTATTATGTACTAATGACAATTCAGGCGAAATTTATTGTCCACCAACATGTTGCGCAGTAGTGCATGCTTAAAAGTAGGCACTTTATCAATACATATTTGTTTGATAGGATCGAACAACTAGATTTTTTGTTCATTGGTTATCCACTCTGATCCAAATCACAGAAAAGAAGAAGGTTATGCGTACGACTAGCAAATTTGTGGATAACGACAGAAAGATTTAAATATTGATGGACTACATAAACGCTTGACTGGGAGAGGACAATAGTATCAGAGATTTCATCACAAATTAGAAAGCACTCTTAAGGCGAAGTTAAAGATTTTAGAGATATCCCAGCGGTATTATGAAGATTAAATGATTTGTTGAGCGCAAGCAGCACCTACAAGCACATATAAGGGAACACGGATTTCCCCCTGGTTACACACAAGAAATCATAAACTTCAACTTGGTTGTGTTCATGGAGGTGGAGACTCAGTATAACGGGCACGAAGTTGAGAAGTTGGGCTTCTATGAGCTCAGACCTTTATCTAATGAACACAACCCTCAAGAGCAAGCTAGAAGCCTTTAGAGCGACTGGAGATAAATTACATTTCAAGTTCAACACTTTGGGAAGAGTGAAAAGGACACATTCACGACGGCCATCAAATTGATGTTGGAGACACTGCGTGCTATCACTGAAAAACCTGTATGCATGTGATAACCATGTCTTTTTCTGGGAAAGATCAAAATGGCTGCCACCACGAAATAATGTTAAGGAGGACGTATTTACCAAAGAGAAGTGCCAAAGAGGACAATGAACTGATCACTTCTCATAAGTCCTGAATCAACCATTATCTGCAATTCATTCAAAAATGGCACCAGCAGCCACAAGATGGTCTGTGGGCATCAATTATCCAACAAAAGCCAAAGTTTGGATTGCAGTCAATTAATTAAGTCCACAATGCAGCAGATTTTAAATCGTATGCACTTAACATAAGTAAGTTATTCAGAATAACAACGTCATAATTTAGTCAGGCAGTTCTTCTATATGGGAAAGAAAAGCATCTTCAAAAGGTTACTGCAGTTGTTTTATCAAAGGCCGCATTTGCTGGCTCCATATTGACGATGAACTGACCAGGAAGAATTAGAAACAAGGAATTCAGGTGGCTAAACAACCGAGAACCTATTGACCAAACATTTTCTGACGGAAATTAAGATGAAGTTGACACATTCCAAGGAGATCGTCCAATAACATAGTGCTGCAGGACTTAGCTCTAGTGGAAGCAGGTTAAAAGTTAAATAGTTGGGTGTCCGTTGGTGACTGGAAGGAGGTCATGAGAGGACGAGAATATGAGAAACTGTTCGCAGTCTTGGGGTAGGTTGTAGATGACAACAAAGAACAGCACAAATCGTGATGTCCTGTTGGAGCCAAATGTTCAACTCAGAAACGAAGAGAAGTGAATTCATTATAAATAGTTATTATGCATTTACTGAATGGTGAATTGAGTGTATTTGCCACTCACATTCACGGATTCTAAAATATTTCGTAACCTTATTCTAGCTGAAGCCTTCCGGTTATCATAGGGGTTGTAGAATTTCACTTATATTCAAAGTGCTTGATGCCGACCTAGTTGTCTGCTTTGCTGCTTTTTGTTAACGTTTTGTCCATAAATACTCTAAACTCTTATGCACCCTTTTTCAAGCAGAGCAATACGGCATTAAATTATAAGGAACCATTTTAAATCCACGCGGCTCGCAGTTGTTTCATTAACATCTATGATTCACATACAGCATCGAACTAAAACCAGTGAATACACCGACATCATATATAAAAAACTTATAATTAAAAACACCAAACTGCATGAAACGTGAAATTGTTAGTCAGTGGAATGATGACCACTAACACACGTGAACCGAATTATAAAAGAACATCTGAAAAGTGTAGGAGATCTCCATTTCACAGATGACTTATGTTTAGTGTCACACAAACCTGAAGACTTACAGACGAATTCCAACAAAAAGGCTGAAAAGGATGAAGGTCTGCAGTTGAAAATAGAGAAGACGGAGGTGATGAAAATTGCCAGCCAAAAACAACAAGAACAACAACCGGCACCAATCACCATCAATGGAAGAGATTTACCATAGGTTACCTCATCGTATAATCTAGGAAGCATCGTTTCAATCACAGGTGAAACGGATGAAGATGTCGAATTCAGGACCGAAAAGGCAAGAAACACATTTATTAACCTGAAATTGGTTTGGAAATACCCTACAGCGGACAAAAAAGAAAAGATTCGGATTTTCAGCACAAGTATGAAGATATATAGTTCTTCTATACGGGTCAGAAACTTGAAAAGCGTGACATTAAATTGATTTTGAAAAAGTGACAGAATTTGTTAACAGCTGCCTCCTCTGGCTTCTTTATAAAGATCGAATGGCTGGTCAGAAATACCTGTCAACAACAAACTCTGACAAAAAGCCATACAATAATGTAGAAGAAATTTGAGATGATTGAGACACATGTTGATGAGACAGTCAAATAGGATCACTCGCCAGGCCGTTGATTGGAATAACAATGGGAACCGATCAGTGGGTCGTTGGAGGATGACATGGAGGATATGTATTAGAAGAGAGATTACGATCAATCGTGGATCCAGCTCTAGAAAACAGCATCAAATAGAACAGGCCCTACGTTCTAATTAGAACCCAAAAGCATAATAATAACCTGAAGCCAACAGTTTTCAGTACAGTCCATAGAGACAGTCACCTTCATAATTCATGTAGAATTGAAAAATCTACATTATACTGAGTTTATCGCTGAAGATGTCGTCTGCACAAGTAGATGTAGGCCACATAATTAAGCCTTTCAACTCAGAAAGAGAATTTAAACAGCATTCAAAGACTCAATCTGAGCGGCTATTCATCCTCAGTATTTTAATGAATCTTTGATGAATCATTTTTATGTAATATCCTACTCACATCATTCTGTAGTGGTATTGAAAGTTGAACTCTTCAGATATTCAGTAGGGTCAATAAACTGTTTCTGGGTGGAATTTCATCGAACTATGTTATAAACTAGGCCTTGATTATCAGTCTACTGATGCACACAAAAATATGAAATTTGGGTGACTGACTTTATTGTATGGTAGTTATGAAGATTTCTTTATGAAAAGGTCACCTATTATGACGCTAAGAGGACATGACTGTTTCGGAAATGGGACAGTGTTGAACATCTCACTCGATGAGTGAATACTCAAGCAGTGAAATCATCTGAAAACTGAAGTCAGCACTGGGATTCAGTTAGTTGAGCATGGCTTCTAAGAATGGTGATTACAAATTCTTGAGTTTTCAGTCAGTATTTTTCAATTATTAGTTTATAGTAGCACAAAAGGTTTGTTCAAATTCAGCATAATGGAGTGGTAAACTTACAAGCAAATGAATGGTGCAGTGATCCGAATGTATAGTGGAAACATTTCACCTGTGCAAAGAATTAAAAATGTATTCAACAATAACGATCAAAACCAAATTTTTGTTTCAACGCTCAACATTTATCCATCATTGTATTTACGTGTTTGTGACGAATGTCATTCACTAGATCATTAAATGATATCAGAGAGGGTGAACAGCTTCAGTTTCTGCAAGATCTTAATCTAGTGTCTCGATTATTGATGATAAATATAGGATGCCTATTTTAACGAGGCTTCACAGCTGGAAGAGCTATTTCTTGGGACAGAAAACGTTGCCTTGAATTTTGAACCCCAGTGTTTGATTCACAATGTGTTTATTAAAAGACGTGAAACGGAAACGCTGAATATTTTAAAACTGTTGGTAGCTAATCTTGCTTGCGCTTAGAATCTTTCTGTCTAGTGAATCCTGTTATTACACAAATATGCATAAAGATATATATGATCATAAGAATATGTTCAAATCGCCTTAGACCTACATTTTCCCAGATGCCCAACTCTACTCATCAACATTACAAGGAACAGAATGTGCAAATGTGATGAATTCAGGAAATGAATCCAAAATGAATTTAACAACAAATGATGAAAATGGAATTGCTTACTTCAGAATAAAGTTACACAGAAGTAGGTGTCAGTTACGTATGCAGATTTCACGATTATTTAAATACATTCAAATCATACGACATAATTCGATTTGTAGTATTCTTGCCACTTATGTTGAAGTGTTTAATATTACCAACCAAAGGTTGAACATATATTCTACTACTAGCGCCTTTTATGTTTTCTCTCAAGAAAGTATCATAGTTCCTTAAAAAAACTCTGTTAACTCATTAAACAGTTAAATATTTAAAAAAAAAGAAGCTAAAATTGAGTAAGATTTTTTCCAAATATCTGTACAGATTTTTTGTGAGATTATTACGTTGTGAGCGATGTGTTCTCAGTAATTTACACTGATTCAAAGGTGATAATGAAGTTTATTTATTCATTCTGCACTCTGAGAGTATAATGTGGAAAAAAAACAGAAGTATAATTTAATCTGTGATCAAATTCGTTATAGTTTATTGAATTAAGACGATGTTCATAGAATTCAAAATAGAGTTGTGTAAAATATCCACTGGTACTCCTATGAACATGCTGCTTGTTATGCCTCTAACTTGTGTGCGCCATATGTAAAACTGTTATTATGACATGCTGACCATCGTTGAGCTGGTGAACCTCATTCACCCTTTAAAAAGCTTGAATAGTTCTTATGATATCTCCTCCATTAAGGTGCTGTGATAGCATGGCTGCTGGTTTTACCTACTTCTGCCAAATTTCTTAATATCTCTGTCAAGATTGGTTTCTCTTCTTATACAAAACCACGTGAATATCACATAAGCTATTGAGATTTAGTGGTATAAGAAATCTCAACTCAATCTTCCAATCTGTCTCTACTCTCCATTTCTTTCATTCATAAAGTGTCATCAACCGCTTATTTATAGACGTAAATCCAGAATAGCCTAATGGTGTTCACCTTTTCATCGTCTTGTTTTCAAAAACACTAAAAGTAATAAGGAATTAGTGGCTCACCTCTTGTAGCGTATAGAATAAAATACAATGACAGCGATGCTTACAAGCCTACTATTCATAAACAAAACCTCTGTTTCCTTTGCAGATTTGGATATATCACATAGTGAAGCCATATTATCCAATGCATCATATTTCGAGAATAATTTGTTATTCATTACCGTGTAGACGGTCAATAGAAACAACTTACAAACTTGATATGAAATAGAACTTTAAGTAATGTAAAGTGTCAAGAAAACTAGAAACTGAGGAGTCAAACACCAGAATTTCTATTAATTGTAGATTCTGACCAATATATGGAATTCCGTCGAAAAGTAAATCCAGTGGCATATTAAGGATTTTTTAACGTTAAATATTGTTTCCGATAAAATAATGAGGATTTATATGAAAAGTTGCAAGAATATAATAAAAAGTAATAATAGGGACGACATGAATGACAGAGACTCTAATTAAGATGACAATACAAACAATAGGGAATTCAAACATCAGGGATTCTGTTATGCAAGCAGAGGATATCATAAACCTTACAAAGAATTCCTCACAAGACAGGATGAAGACACTGAAATTAGAAAACACACCTTTCTTTCGTTGAAGGAGTGGTTTCCACCGCAAGTTCTGTGAGTGCTTTTCGTGGTATTAATGAGCGAGTTGTCGGTAGTAACCAATTCAAGAGTCCGTTAAAGTGATCATCCCATTGTTTGATGTGTTTCTCATCCTTGATGATGAGATTCATTTGAGCATATTTTATCGGTTTCATCATCTTGGTCGATCCCTTTCCAGATAGAGAATTGGTTATCTGATAAAGCCTCCTGATGTCCCTTTGCCTGTGACCTGCCTGTTCTGCTTCATTTCTGACCAGTTTATTGTAGAATTGTCATTTTTTCTTTTCTAGGACTCTTCTTCATCTAATTATTCAGTGCAGTGTAGGTTGATCTCAAATTTTCCTTCTGTTGTCCATCCTTGCATTGAGTCATCTTTCCTTTTATCAACCTTCTCTTCTTGACTACCTTCCATATATACTTTGGGAGCCATTCTTTATCGTCTCTCTTCTGTCTCCCTCAAAAAGCTGTACGCCTTTCCTTGAACATCGCCTTCAGAAAGTTTGTTCCAATGTTCTTCCACACAGGTTTCCCCAGTGATGCCACGTTATGTGTCCGACTCTGCTCTGATCTCATCTGAAGAGATCCATTGTAGTTCTCTCCTTCAGTTTCTTAATATTGACCTTGAATTGTGGTCTGTCTGAATTTATTTTCAGTGGATTTCAGCTTCATCTTGAAGGTTCCTTCAACTAGATGATGGTTTCAGCCCACACTTTTTCCATTTCGCGAATTTGTGTCCAACTGTCTGCATCTTCACTTCATCGAGCACTATGGAAATGAAGTCTAACTGGTTTGTAGTTTGCCTGTCAGGCGAAACCCATGTTGCTTTGTGTATATATCTGTGTTTGTATACGCTCCCTCTGATCACCAAATCACTGAAAGAGCAGAAGTCTGCGAATAATTCCCCATTCTCATTCACTTCTCCAAGCGCTTCTTGGCCCATGACGAGTTCTTTTCCTGTATTATATGCTCTCAGTTCGCTCTGCATTTTGATGTCACCACTAGGGATGTTATCCATTAATTTTTCGGGTTGTTTGTAAAAACACTCCTTCTTTTCTTGTTTCACGTCTTTTATAGGTGTGAAGGATTGCGTAATTGTTACCTTCCTTCCTTCTGAGTTTAATTTCTCTTTCATGATCCTGCTGAGTTAAATTGGTTCACACTTGATTATGGCTTTGGCTGCCACTAGCGACATCATGGTAGCCACTCACTGTCTCAGTGTGCTCGTGTTTGTCGTCTGGGTGACCAAAGAAGATTAACAACTCTCCCGTTCACAATGTTGTCAACCCACATCTATTCCATCTGCTTTCGCAGGTACTAAGTACTTCTAAGCCCTATCTTCGCATCTATTTGGCTACCTGGGCAGCCTAACCAGTCATGTGCATTATACGGAGATCCCACGTACCCATTCTTTCTCTTGCTTTCATCGAGAGAAGACATATCGGCTAGTTGACTGGATTCCCGAAGACTGGCTTTCACAAGCCCGCTGTGTCATTTCGCCTTTCTCACTCCAGCGAAGAATAAGATCGTTCTTTGCATTTTTTCGATTTTTAATATATTTTATGAGTGTTGAAGTTTTATACTATATAATATACACATATAATATATATAATACTTTGATAAAGCTATTAGCATTAAATAGCGAAACGTCAGTAAAAACAGTATCGTTTTGTTTTTCATTGATTGGGAAATACAGAAACCTTTATTAAAGTGTTGAAGTTTCTCTAGCGATTTGAAAGATTTAGCGTTTGGTGGGATCGATAGCCCCACGCCCAACGCTCCTTCTTTGTCAAGTCCTTCGGATTGGCTAGAATACTCGTGAGTTAGTTAATCAGGCGATGTTATCGTGTTAAGTACCGTTTCTTTTTTGCCTACTTATCCTATAATTTATTTTATAGACCCATTGAACATCCGTACATTACATGAACCATTTTATATTTGACAATAGTTGCTTAACCAGTTGATATCTCGCTATGATTATAATGATAGATATTTTAACTGCATTTCATTTGGTTATTTTATATATCCGGACAACTGGAGACAGGCCACTATAATTCAAGTTCATTATTCAGAAACTGAAGGACAATACTGCAGGCGATACCTTCACTAAAGATCATATCAGAGCAAAGGTCGGAGACACTACATCGTGTCAACGAGGAAACCTGCGTGGAACGACATTGCAACTTACTCTCTGAAGGTGATATTGAAGGATAGGTGTGCAAATATTCTAGGGAGAAAGAAGAAATACGACAAAGAGTGGATCTCAGAGGATACCCGGAAACTGTTTGAAGAGCGTAGACAGAGTTGGTGAAAGAGAATATGACTCAATTTGGAGATAGGCAACAGAAGCAGAAGCTAAATTTAATGTACACTGCACTAAATAAAGAAGTGAAGAAGATCGTTGGGAAAAAAAATGACAATTTTACGACACGCTGGCTTGTAACTGAAGCAAAATGGATGGAACTCAGCATCACAAATATCATACTGGCCCTCATAATTTCAAACATGAAGTCCAAATCAAAATGTGAACCTTCACTCGATCATTTCTGATTTAGCTGAATTCTGGAGAAGATGGAAAGTAGACGTATTGAACAGATGATGCAAGCCATTTCTTCGTAGACGAATCACTGTCATAATGTCAGAGTATTGCAAATAAAAAGTAGGATGATAGTGAACAAATGAGAATAAGTACACAATATAATCAAGAAAATCAAAATATGTTATCACAGAATACAGCATAATGGCGATGCTGACGAAATGAATCATAAGGCAGTTAAAATGTAAAACTGAATTGCATAGGAATGAATAATGTTGTTGCGAGAAAAACAACGAGAGCTGAAACAGTCAGGAAGACGTAGTGTACAATCTGGAGTATGAGGGATACTCTCGTCAGGTGATTTTGCTCAGTGAACGTTTTTACAGCTGTCAATGCACCACTGTTAACATATGAAATCCGATGTGATTTGCACGTCGGATTTCCTCACAATGAACACGTGAATTTCACCAAATAGTTATTCATTTCTTGAATCTATGCATACTGTATCATCCTAGTGATTTTCTCTCAACAATCAGGGGAAGTTCTTTATACAGGTGAACTAATTTGAAAATGACTTTTGTCATTCGCAGTGAATCCTTGGTTTTCTGCATTTTCCGACTCCAATAACATTGGAACCTGAACAGAAAAAGAGGAATACATTATTAGTATGTTTTGAGAATTATCACCTTGAAACACAATAATTCAATGTACTACAACCTGAAATTATCAACTTTGAAGAATTGAATGTGAAAGCCTCAATTCTGAACTGTTAATCCTTTACAAAATAATTAGAGACATTTTAGCTGTGTGACAATTAGAATTACGTGTAAAAAAAATACACGTAGAATACAAACATCGACTATATGTTTGTTTACTCACTGCCCCTCACCCCCGGAAACTAGAAGGAAATTAACAACACACAAACTTTCCAACATTTGAAAGCATGTTTACGTGCCATTAGGCATATTGTCAAGATACGGTTGACAAATAATATGAACACTAGTCTTTGTCAATTTGTACCTTAATTCTTCCTAATGCTTCCTGACACACAAACGGACTAACGAATTTCGAGAATTGAGTGAGAAAATCATCCCAGTAGTGTGTTATTCTTTCGGAGAATAAACTGAGATTTTCCACAATATAGCGTTATTTAACAAAAGTGAGAATGAATAGTTTTCATTTTAACCTCACCATCCGGTAAATAGTTTGTTCGAAAACTCTAGGCGTAGATATCTCTAGTAAGCAATCAATATACCTTTGTGGATTTCGTCACCTAGTGATACCAGTGTGAAATAGTTGGAGAACTTGGATGGTATTGACTTCACCTTGACATGGTGGTTTCTCGATTTCTCTTACTTCTCTTGGTTTGTGACGAAATCTACTTTAAAATTATTCTACATCCCAACAAAAACACAAAGTATAGAAATCCGTATTCATTTAACAATGATTCCATCAATAAAACAACATGATATCTTTGGATGATTCATATCCACCTACCACACATTCTTGAAAGTAAAAGTAGTTTCTGGTAATATTGTATTCCTTTCGCTCATTATCTGATCATCATCATCAGAATGTGATTAATAACACAGTATCCTGAGTCTCTCTGATCATACACCTTCACGGTTCCACTGGGAATCGAGTGGAGGGCCGAAGAACCGCTTGATTGGGATGTTCTTGACATGGTTGACCCCAGTGGCTTTCCATGATCTCTAACTGATGTTGGTCAGTGACTAAATTCATATTTAACAACTGTTTCAATGTTCACTAAATGGATTCCATCAATGGAATACCACGATATCTTCAGATGATTCACATCCACCTTCAAATATATTCTGGTTATATTGTATCCTATTAGTTCAGTAACTGATGGTCCTCCTCTCATCATCGGAAAATCATCCACGACGCAGTATGCTAAGTCCCTCTGATCATTACAGTTTCTAAAATTAGTGGCAATTCATCAGTGGTTACATAGACAAACCAGATCATTTCAAGATGTTCGATGAAGACATCTAAATAATTGCATATCCGGAGAATGATAAATGTATAGATACAGTGATAAATAAAATCACAACTTCTCCAGTTGATTCAGCAAAGTGAGTGAATTCATCCTCGACTGAGTAAAAACGGCCTGAATTGATGAGTAAAATCAATCAGCAGAATTTATTGATTCGTGTGCACAATTTGGTGAATAATGATGTAGGTATAAGCTGCAAGATATTTTGTGCACTCAAATTTCAGATTATCCATGTACTACTTTCATTTTTGTTAGTAGTCAGATATATTTTGAGGAAATATATCCATCGAAAGCACAGTTAGCCGATATTGGATTTCATTTGGTCTAAGTGTAATGTATCTCGTAAATACGTGCGCTGTACACTTTCAAAGGGATGAAAAGGAAACTGTATGTATTGATTTACCAAAAGTAACTCGTTCACATGCACTGGCATGCATCTGACACTGAGGCTGATGTTGCACAAAATTCGTAGAGAACTTAAATAAAATACGAGTATGTGCACTGTTAGGTAACAGACAGCACATGCATAAAGGGATAACTGTCATCAGGAATGGTTCCGCTTCGATAAAATGATCCCAGACATTGCAGTAGTGCATGGAGACCTATATAATAATCAAGTGTGGCAGTCAATCCCTACACAATCTGTGGATAGAGGTAGTTTTCCAGGTTTCGTTAAACACTACCAACCAGTACAAAAATAATACGGGATCCTCTTCACAATAAACAGATGATTGATGTTCACTTGAATCCATGCAAAAACATGAGGGTTATCTGTGAAAGTTTTGATTTTGCATAGCACCACGCTCACCTATAGAATATATTACTGAATAAAAAATCTTATTCAAGACAACAGCCAACTTCACTTCTCGGATAAACATGCATTTATGAAATTGCTAGAATAGTGACTTAGCAGTATGCTATCCCTACTACTGTATTCATAATCGAGACCACAAACTTTGACTAACCACACAACAATTTGAAAAATCAACCTCAGTGATTTTGGCAGTCAAACTAGTGAATACAAATAATGTTTTTTCCAATGCTTCTGTCCTTCTACATGTGTGGAAGTACGGTTCAACGCTCTGTGCATATGTCTTCCACAGCTTCATTTATATCAATCTGAAAATTGTTGTATAAGGCGTCATCACACACAAGACATAACTTTTCGTGTAGTCACTGAAAGTATTCGATGCATCTGAGTTGTGCTTCTTGTTATTATGTCTTCTGTCAAGTGAGCTGATCTCATCGACACTTGAAGTACACCTCTTATGAATGAAAACACATATCAGTACATTTATCCAAACTAGTAAGAGACGGAACGAAATATTGGTTACCGATGATACTCCCTGATATTCACTCCTCACTCGTCAAACATAAAAGAGACTTTCTTCAAATTAAGTATATATAATTAACCATGTAAAGATGCAAGTACATATCTAACGAGCAGAGTAACGGAATGTGCAAATAATAATTTGTGGAAGTAAACAAAATGAAAACTGTTTTGCATGGAGCTACTTTAGTAAATTAAAAATGAAAATCAGAACTTTACAAGGAGTCTGAGGCATGTCCAAATGCATCTAACTATGTTGCAGTATATGTATATTTTAACATCCTATTGCTCGGAAAATGAACTGAAATTGTCAAGAGTTGGTTTGTAGAGGTTGGATTTGCTTCATGTGATTGGGAAACAACGTAGGTCAGGGAACAATTATTATATTCATATTTATATTAGAATACGTATATGCTCCAAAGGAAAAAAAATACGTAAACGATAGTTCAACAATTATTATTATGACTACTATTAGTATTTTATTATTCTAAGTAGAAATAATATCATCACAGGTATTGTGACTGACGTCATTGGTTATTTGATGTGAATTCTCTGCAATGCTCGACAGTATACTGCTGGTTGTTCTTCTGAGTCTGCCGAAATGGTGACAGTGTCAGAGAAGTTGGTGGTAGGATGCTGGTGCTGGTGCTGCTGATGGTGATGACGATTTTTCAAGGCGATCTCAATCGCGAGGATAAACAAACAACAGAATGTGTGTCCCAGCTAGCTAGGTCCGGTCGACATGACAGAAATTCAAATGTCACGAGATGTTGTTGATGAGGTGATTCAAGTGAGATTAATTGGTGGTTGTCTCGATTTCACGCGACAGTCCTTGCTGCAAGCTGTCTGTCTGAAACTGATTCGTGCACATGATTCTTGCAATGTGTGTGTGTGCGTGTGTGTTTGCAGTGTATGTGAGCGTGAAGGGAGGCGTCTAAGTATTGGGCAGTGTGAGTGCAAGTGTGCTTGTGTGTTTGTGTTTGTGCTTGCATGTTTGTTCGTGTGTGTGGGTGTGTGCTGTCTGGCTGTCTGTTAGTCTGTCTATCTGTAGTCCATCCGTCTGTCTGTATACACTGGTCAAACATTCTCCTTCAACGACTGATTTCATTATAATTTCATTATACAGAATTTACGATTGTGAGTGAGAAAGCGCGTTGGTCGTTGCTGTGGTCGAGTTGAAGTCTCGTTCACTGAGAGACCGAATGAGTAACTAACTCCCAGCTTAACTAACTAACTAATCATGTCTTTCAGTTGAATCACTGATAACTAAGAGAGTTCTTCAATATCTGAATATCTAGACAGCTACCTAGTTGGCTAGCTGCCTCAATGAATTATTGCCAGTCATTTAATTTATTTTGTAAATGGTATTCATTATATCTTCTTTTTCTGTTGGATGTTTCGGTTTGCACAGTTTTCAATGAAGTGGTTGTACTAGCTTATGTGTTAAATCTAATTCATACAGTCTTAAAATTCTGGAAGTTATTTCATGAATATTTTTTATAGACGGTAGGATGAATTTACTTGTGGGCTTGGTGATGGTGTTTTGAGTTAACCTTAGACACTTTATTATGATGATGTCATTTAAATCCAAGACTGTTAGTCAGTACGTTTCCTCCATCCACTTCAACTCAGGAGTGCTACAGTATATTCAACTCTTTTGAAAAATGTTTGCACACAGGAACTCAGACAATTTAATATCAATATATACAGTGGTCAGAAATAACAATTGATTCGATATATGCATTTAAAACTGGTAACCGACGAAACTTTGACTTTCAGGCACATGCAGGACATTCGGCCAATCAGTGCTTCAATATTCTTTGAATTGGATGATACTGACATTTTTCATAACAGGTTACTCTTCATATCAATAGCCATTGAAGGATCCTTTATTGTTAAAAACGAGGTGTGATGCAACTAAATATTCGGTTCCGTAACTTTGTGAGTACATCTCAATAGGTTTTCAGTTTAGATGAAGGTTTCTGTTAGAAGGCCTGATCTCTATTCTAGAGTGTCAAGGATATAAATTTGTCATACGCCAGTCACAAGAGATGTTTATAACTAAATTCCGTTTTCAGTCAGTAGGCGCTCAACTGAGGAAAGCTGTCAGTTTACTGTTCCATGTATATTCACTATGAATGAAGAAATCTTAAGATAATTTAAGCTTTTGTCGCACTAATATCAAGAAAGGCTACTCTAGATTCTCTTTCCATTTCAACAGTGGATTTTTTTCGCTTAACAACATTTTTGCAAAGTACAGTAATGACTGACTGAGGTCTATTCGTTAAAACAGTAGTTCTCGCATATGTGTAGTAATTATTGGTTAGTAGCTCCAGTCAGTCATTGTTGAAGCCTGCCACATAACCATCTAAAAACTTTGGATCCAAAGAAGATCCTACTGTAGTGCCATTTTTCGCTGGCTGAAAACGATGTCATAACGAAGATAAAATAACTGCATTGAATCACCCCTGCCGTTAAGCTCTATGTCATTCATATAGTTGCTGACAAAAATGATGAGACCGAACGTAGGCAAAGTGTGAGAGAATATCTTGAGCTTGAATTATTTTGTAAGACACTTAATGTTAATTCCTTTTCCAGTGATTCCATATCATTTCTTTTTGTGTGTGTTTATTTAAACTACTTAACTTTAGTGAGTAGTGCAAGTTGTATTTGTTAATTCTTAACCATCACTATTGAAGTTTATCTCACTCGACGTATTAATAATCTACTACATGTATAATAAGTATTTTCTTTTGATCGAATATTATTTGCTGTGTGTGCGTTCCTCGTATACCCTTAACTGTTGAACATTGTTTGTCCGTATTCCTTCATTCTGTGTCTGACATCACGTGCTGTTTGAATAACAGGTTGACTGCCTCTGACAAAGCTCTGCTCCTTTTACTTAACGACGATTATTGGCTGTGTTTTTTGAAGGCATTCAGCCACAGACTGCTCACAATTGTGGTTTTTATGTAATGTGTCCAATTTTCTGTTCAATATATTACAATGTGAAACCAGTAAGTTTTGTTTCCGAATTGTGTTACAGAATCTTTTCCAAATAATAAATATTCGCAAACTGACAACATAAGTTCTTTCCAGCTGATGTCAAGTGGTTTTTTTTGTTCTAATTCTGTCTCAGGTATTTCACAGTTTCATGAACATGCTCTTATTTGATACTATGAGTACAGGTGAATTTATCAATACCAACCTCAGAGGCGCTACATCAGATTTCGCGAGAGTCTCTTCGTTCCATCTTTTTGTATACTACCTTTTGTCCGCATGAGTTGCTATAGCTTAGTTAACTTCCAGAGTCTTGGTTCTATTAGGCCCGGCTAGTATGTACTTTGCTGAGTTTTCACACACCTATAAAATATTTGCTACAGGCGAAATAGTGGGACATGTGTCTGAAGTAATTTATCCAACGGATTCCAATATAATTTCCCTCTGAAACGCTTCTTGGTAATGAACGCCACTGCTACTCGCAGCTGTGTCTTCCAGTTTATATAGTCTTATGGAAATTTTATTCATTCTTCAGGTTCCATGTGGAGAATAAGTCTTCAAGCTTTGTAGTGTTAGATGTGGTCGTGTTGTTCTTTCAGTGAATTACGTGATCCAGCTCACGGTCAATCCGACACCTATTCCAGTTTTACTGCAGGCTAGGTGGTTGTGAGCTGTGAGTCGGCCAGGAATCAAAATCCATGCATCTTGTTTTGCTGACGGGTTTCATAACTTCAAAATTCGAACTTCACAAAAACCTGTTCGCTAGAATCAGCCTAGTTCAGCCATCAGGATAAATCCATGTAACATAATTCCTTCGCATTGGTAAATTTGTTATTCTTAATTTTGTAACAGGTGCACCACAACGCTGTAGTATAAGTCAGAGTTCAATTTTTCACCCACAGTTGTGAAACTTTTTCTCTTCCAAATAAAGCAGCTAGTGAAAATTACCTTCTAAGGCTTGTCCGTTGCAATCCACCGTGTTTATTCTAATCCAAACTCTTAGCTATTTACTCATACAAGAGGTAATTGTATCGATTTTGTGCAAAGAAGTTCAAAGTGTATAGGTGAAAACTCAGTTGAATAATAGTCACAGTGAAACAACTAATCGTTAAACATAACTTATCAAATAAGCCATGAAATATCAAGGAAATGTGCTGTAATTCTGCATCACTATCGAAGTTCAACTATTTTCAGCTAGCAAATTGAAACACAAAACGCTTCAGTTCTAAACTTGACATGATAACATAAAAGTTCCAAAAGTGAAATTTTCATAATAACTGAGCACGAGACGACTGATTTGTAATTGATATTTATACTTCCAATTGCAATTAGCAATGTCGGTTTTAGAATGCTTACCAACTATGGTAAATTCCATATGCTGAGAAAATCCTAAGATTATGTAGGCTCATAAGCGTGAACAGTGGCCCCTTTTTATTTCGTAAGATATGAAGCTTGACTCTGAATTGGTTGTTACGAATTCTTTTGTTGGTAAAAGAGACTTCTGACTTATGCCTATTAGCAGCCTGTCCTTGAACAAGAACGATTGGGAATCGATAGCATATGACAAAAATACAACTGATTTTGACTAAATGTGATTAAACTAAGTTAATTCTGTATTCAGTGAAATATGAGGAATAATGATTACGTCTGCATTTACTTTTTGATCTGTCGGGGAAATGCGCCATAATAAATAAATAGGTAATCTGAATTTGCACTGGAGGCAAATAACATTGTACTTTCATTTTAGGCAATCCATGCATCATAGGAGACATAACGATGCTCAGTTACCGAACATCTTCCCAATTGCTACAAACAAGAACGTTCAGTTATACTAGACTACAGCCTGAAAAGGGAGTTACATCAGTAATACTGAAACATCAAAAACCTTCACTGTATGAAGTAACAGGTAGCCAGCAATGCTCAAATGCATAAGCCGTACACTCACAGCTGAGATAAGAATATCAAACTGTCAATATCTGTTGAGCAGTGATTGATTATGTCTATTTGAAATTCCCTTAAGTCTGATTCATTAGACAGATTTCAGTTAATCGAGGAACAGCACATCATCTTCCAAACATAATGCTCATATATGCACGTGATAGTGCATGCTCGAACTTTCCCTGAATACAAGGCTCAGAAATCTTTGTTTTTGAATGCTGATGTTCCAAGTTAGATTGTTTAGGCGTAAAAAATCATTTATGGTGCGATTGAATGAGTTATGCTAAATCAACTCCACCGTGAAAATAATAGATTTGACGAGTTGTCACTTTTCATGCAAGAATTATGCTGTAAAAAGGAAGTTATAAAACCGTCTCAATTACTAAGTACCTTCTGAAAACTTTAGGCAATGCTTAATGTATTCGGAGTTCAAAAGCGTGGTACACTGGCAACATACAAAATCCGTGCAATTCATAGAACAAAGCTTATGACTACCTTATAGGAATAAACATACGAATTTATTCATATATATAAATATATATTCATGTAAGTATCAGCGAAAGTTAATTCATGCATGCCTCTTTTCCTGTTTATATCATTGAACTGAAGGTGCTCCATATTCACCAGATTGCAAATGAACAAATCAACTAAGATTTCATCTAACAAGACATTTCGAAATCACCAGACTAACATTTTCCATAGAATATGAATGAATGAAAAGTAGAAGAGATTCAAGTTTATGAATATTTATTTATCAGAAATGACATCTGATAACCAGGGTGGAAATATTAGTTCACTTGTGCATTCGAACACAATCCCTCAGATTTGTCAAAAGGAGCATACATTGCTGCAAATATTATAAACATTTCCAGGCATAAACAGAATGCTCGAAATATTATTGTGCAATATACATCTTTAAATGCTATGCAAAAGCGTATTCTATTCACCGTCAAGAAAATAGCCTACAATGTAAGAAGATTAGGTGATAACAAATAATTTATAAATTGCAGTGAAAAAGCATTACTTATCCAAAATAATTGCCTAATTAATAAATATTAGTAAAATATGCCTATATGCATAAAAAACTGAACTGGATGTACATCTTTCAGGAAAGTGTTTTCATTATTATCTAACTGGATTCACACAGTAGCAGATATCACACACCAAAATATTGCATCAGATTTCACAAATAATCAAATACGCAAAATAAGTAGTTGTCCACTAAATCTGCTCAGTAACATTTTACACCTAGTTTGCTCACTATATTCCCATTTTCAACTTATTTTTCTGTCTTATAGATAGAGAGAATGAGGAGTTATGCAAATTGTGAGCAATGAGCTATATGAAATTATTCATATTCAGAAATTTCATGAATAAATGGTCAAGTTATTAACTCATACTGAACTTAACTCTATATACAGGATATTAAGAACATATGAGTGAATTGAATTCCACTGGAATCAAAATCTTGTTCTTGTGTAATAGAAGATTGATAAGTGGTTTTTAAATTTTTTTATGAATATATATATTTGAAAAAAACTTACCAACACCATGGCGACAGTGAAGCAAACCCCAACGGAAATGCGTAGTGCCTGTTGAAAAATTAAAATAAAGTGAGGAATTTTGTTTGAAATACATAAAATGAAGTTACAGATTATCAGGTCTCTGAAAGCAAAGTTTTCGTTGAATCAACCTCGCTATACGTAACCATGGCTAGTGATCGCTCCAATTATGCATTCTAAATAACTTTGTCGTATAGCATTTTACAATTTAAAATTAGCAACCGAAGGTCGGTGTTTTTCAAATACTGTAACAAAACCAACGTCTTAGTTAATTGTAGGGTGGCTGATGTGATACTATATATACTATAGACGACCAGTAAAATAGGCTTGAAAATATCTCGGTAATTGTTGTGACAACAGTCACATAATGTGAAAGGTACTTCAAAATATGCCAAAATCAACAGAAATAATGAAGAACATAATTGAAATGCCATCGTCTAACATGTGTGGCTATCCGTAACCTTCGAGTCACTTTATTTACAGTGAGCAATCAATTCAAATTTCTTTATTGTAAGTAAAACCGCCTTATATATACACTGAAAACATCATAAATCAAGTCATGAGTTTCAGAAGAAGTGATGAGTTCCAATAATTTTACTGTCAAGTATTTGTCCTCAACTCATGTTCAATGAAAATATTTGAAAACAAGTCGAAAATTTCATACCACATTTGTTTAGTGTTACCTGTTCTTTTTTCCCTGAAATGAATTCGATACTGAACAAAATAAGTCCAATCACGACTGAAGCACACAAAATTGAGAAAAGTATAATGGTTACTCGAAACTGCAAATCTCTCAGATATAAAGCCATAAAGATCACAATTGCAGTCAATGCAACTGTCGAACCAGCTGCCGCCAAAGCAGGCACCAAATCAATAGTATTGAACCTGGTGGTGAAACCCATCGAACATAGTACGAACTGAAATGAAGGAAAGTGTTGCATTGGTAGATTACTATCATGAACTACATATCAATAGAGTCAGATTTGTTGATTGTGTTGGTCCTATTATGGTACTGTAAAATTTTGTTGAAGTATTAGTTAAGAGTCTTTTGACTACTCATTGTCGTCACTAAACTACAAAACAAAACATGACCACCTGAATAGAACAGCATAGATACCACCATTTCATTTACTGCAATCACCTTGTAGAACTTCTTTACTTTGCGATATATGAATACATCTAGATATATACATAAAGAATTGAAATATATACCTTAGCACAGGATGCATTCTCCAGCAATAAGTAATATCGCTCTGAAAATGTCTTTAACAAAACTTAACATCTTCTTGTTTGTCTACTTTCCAAAATAGTGGAAATGGATTTTAATATCTCCTTTGTGTTCAAATATGGACGACACCGAAACGTCCACATCAATTTCTTAAGGCAATTTTCATTGCGAAACTTATATCATCATCATTTGTTTATTTCTACTCTTTAAGTACACTGTAAAGTCATTGCATACACACAAGTTTAATAAGTGCGAGATTTGCATCCATTTACTTGTGAATATATTCAAACAACTCCAAAGCATGTCTAACTTTGCATAGCAGGCTTTAACGGAAAAAAATGTTGAAAATAGGATGAACGAGAGTACGATGCGCAGACGACTAATTGTGGAGATAATGTTTTCAAAGTGCTCAAACAATGAATAATAAATGTGTCTGAAATTCATTCCTAGTATAAGAATTTCTTGGATTCAATTGATTAAATGGCACATGTCATCCAGAAATACAGACAAGCGTATTGTCGCTGAATTCCTCAAAAATGTGTAACTAACGTTTTCAAATCATATTGCATAATCCCCTAATTCACAGATACAGAGAAATAACAAATACACTACGGTTTACCTGATTTCCTTGTATGTGACAGTTGTATTTGTTTCAGTCGTTGTGATGTTTGTATCACTTATCCTCTCTGACTTTCTGGAATATGTCTAGTATTTAACTAAGTATGTTTACTAATATACACAAAACATTGTCATGAGAACATAAGGGAGTGTATTTTCGTGTTAATTTAATGAGTGAAAAAACCACTTTGTTTGTAATGCTTTGTATAGTTGAGTTAGTGAAGGTAAAACAGCCGGATTGAAATACTTACACTGAATGCTATGAAAAAATGATCAATTTCACGGCGATATCCAAGAAATTTGAGTAATCCAAGAACGAGAACTGGAAATGCTCCAAGCAGTCTGAAAAGTAATAATTCATACCGGCTTAATTGACTTCAGTTTTTTTTCAAAAATCGAGCATAAAATTTTGTCAGGAACAGCATATATTTGATGTATGTCGCCCTGACATTCATTCACAAGCAGCATGCTATGTTAGGAAAAAAATTTCTTCAGTTAATAACTAGTGTGGTATTGTTGCAATACACAACATGTAACACGACAACCCACTCATTCACTGGATTCAGTATATTCCGCGCCTACTGTAAGTAATTATTCATGCAGTCATTAAGCAAACAGCAACATAAAGCAAAATCGGGAAAGTTATTATTTAAGAAAATCTTATCTTCAAAAAATTATAATATCAATTGATGGTCCACGTTTGAAACCTGAAATATAAAGATAGCTGTATGTCCAATCGACTCACATGAGAAGAATAGTCAACCAACTGTGTGCTGCAATCCATACACAAAGTCCTTTGCTATAGTGAAGAATGAATTATGTGATTAAAGCGGTAGTGAAATTCAGTCTTACATTTTGTTCACCATTACAACCATGGTCAGTGTCACTAAGAGCATCACTAATGTATCAATTAACATCTACATTGAGAAGTTTGAGAAGAATGTGTCTGTTTCTTACCCAGACGAGGAAGTGAAGGAGGCTACCTGGTCTCATGTTTAAACGTGAATTTTTCAATCCGTTGAGTTGCACAGTTTGGCCTGACATTTTGTTATCTATAGAATGGTGAAGAAAACACATGATTTCGCAGAATGTCAGAATGATTTTACCAGTTCGAAAAACAATCCGACGCTGATCTATATTTCTCTGTAATCTAATTTCCATCACCTTGCGTTGTTAACAGTGTTGGTTATGCGATTGGTGTGAGTACCTTATATAGTCAACTAGAGATTCTACTCCAAACAGTTTATGAAAAAAACAAGCACAATGACGGAGTGTCTGTAATGATGTCACCAACAGCCACCAAAGCTCCAATGCAGTGTGGACAGATCTCGCTTAAGATTATGACAGCAATATTCAACTCGAAGTTAAGTAAAGTAACAATTATCCAGTGTAACGCACCTACAAACCGATTGGAATAAGATAGGAAGGACAATTTCCACAGACAAATGCAAGCAGTAATGGACAACATCCCAGATTACAACGCTTAATTCCTAAGAAGCGATATGAATTTTATCCGAATTTGAAGCAGACAATGCTTGAATATAACACTTTATGAATCAAGAGGCTTTCCAGGAATGTCTAGAAATGAAAACCTATTTACTGACCCATGTGCACCCAGTGACTGGGAATGAAAACACCAGGATATACACAAAACAACATGGATTTCACTTGGCAAACATAACAGAAACCACTGGTACTCAAGAAAGTAGACTCACAGTCAACTGGACACAGATTTCAGAGGGCCGGAGGATATCTGCAGTTACAGTCCTCTAGAGTAATCCGAGTGATGGATGTCGAGTAAGGCTCCCAGAGGGAAGCAGGGAAGACGTTGAGGGGAGAAGATAAAAGACTATGGGCAGCCATGTCGTCAGCTAATGACGACAGCAGCAAATTTCACAAGTTGTAGTTTTGATGTTGAAGCCCAATTTCCCACTTGGAACCCATGAGAACAATATTACTTAACATTACAAAAATTACTATTCAATAAGAGACTCATTGTGAGATACGCTGGCTACTGAATTCTGTAGGATTCATTTGCTGATCAACGTGTGTTTCGACTATAGCTGACAGCCGTATTGAATTCGACAAAAAATGCGTCAAGATCACTGTGCGGAAGTATACTTTATTGGTTGTAACACCAACATAATTCTGTGTAAAAACATGTAGCTGTTGTTGTCTTTGATCTGTTATCATTTCCAAGACTATGTAGAGCTCTAGATATGACAACTACACTTATCGAGTGCTAAAAAGCATTTATAGGTTTCCAGGCCGTAGGTGTTACGAACTTCCTGGAATAATTTGAACGCCGAGTCAGATTGATTCATTATAAATTATTTAAATTAACCCCAGCGTGTTAAGAAAACCAAAACAAGATTTTTCTGAACGTTTCGCTGTGTAAGCCACAGCTTCTTCAGAAGATTGTTTGTGTAGTTGTAAGTGATGGCTTTGTTAAAACACAAAGTGTGTATCTATTTGACTAACTGAACTGCTGTTCTCTGGCAAATGCCCAAAGCAGACATGTATATTACTTCGTTCAAAGAAGGATGCAGAGGTTCGATAGCATTGATAATTATGCACAGCTAATGTATCTGTTCTTCCAGATCACCATGGATGTTGTTGAATAAAACATCAAGATACCAATAAACTGTCTTATTTAGGACGACTGGAGTATTCACCATTTTCGAAACTAAGTGTTCTGTTCCCTCAGATTCCTCAGCGATCAGTCGTTTGTTTTCCATAAGAAGCTGCTGTTGTGTACAGGATGTTCAATGAAAGAAATCCGCTCTTTCACATGATAACGTATACTCAGAATCTAGAACATTCACCACTCATGTTCATGGGCATGAAAACCAGATAATGTGCATGGTGAATACAACAAAAAGTATAATAAAGAAAAAAAATCAAGTCTATGTAGACGCGAATCTCACTACTTAAAACTGAAACGTATAACAAAACTGTCACACACAACTTACTTATCATGCCTTCAATATTCGTATTCTCATAAATCAACAAGTCAGTTAACATTTATATAGTACTGTTTCGTTATTATTTTGTTTTCAATTTATTAGTCGGATATACTTGGACCTTGATCTTGAGAAAGAATTCAATAAATATTTTTCTGTGTTTACGGTCGATATGAAAACATCAATGAAATTCAGTCCAATGTGCCTTTCATGATGTATTTTTAACTTGTGGTTGTTTTACTGTTCGAAATAATGAGCTTACTTTTCATAATGAATGAAGAGGATTTGGCAGCGTTTTGCTTATTTCGACCAAACGTTTTTTTGCTACCATTATACTTAGAGGTTAAATCGATGAAGCATAGTAAACCATTTTCTGCAAGTAATGTTTGTGAGTTCCATTGACATCACAAGGCCAAGTATGATAACTAAACTTATAGAATGTTTTCACAAAAAAGTTTTCGAATGTTCATGTCAAATGGGGCAATCGGAAACGAGTATCATTGTTTGCTAAACTATCCTGATGGGAAATCAGTAACAATGCAAATTATATATGCGGAATGCGTCGGTGGCATAGTGGTTAGGATGGTCGCCGACAATGCACATGGTCCGGGGTTCGATCCCCGGCCAGCGCACTCCTTCACCTCGCTAAGCCAGAAATAAAGCTGGTTAGGGATGCATGAGGCTAGCAACCTCATCCTGTAAAAATAAACACTGCTAAAGAAACTTCAAGCCTCTAGCTTGGAGCCCTATGTTCCACTGGGGACGTGAAGGAAAAAAATATATATGTGCGGAATATTTAAGATATATATAGTATATATAGAGAAAAAAATTACATTCAACTCAAAGCATTCACTGTGCTTTCCAGACATAAACTGATGATGCGTCTGTATGTGTGAGTTTCAAATATAAACTCATAAAATTCATGATTTAAGGGTTCTACAGAAATATTTTTTTGGGATTACTAAATATGTCAGCATGGACTGACAGACTGTTCAGAACAAATCAATCACATAGTACTGGAATTAGAATTGCCATTATGTGAGAAATCTAATGCTTCGTGTGCCACAATGAAAAATGTTTATTCAATTTATGTACATGATATTTATCTGATGTAAGGGAGTAGACGATATCATGTGCATACTGAAGTCTTTTGACAAATTCCAGTGACTTGATTGTAATCTGAAGTTCATCTGTTGTGATTTGTACAGTAATAAGAATAATTAAAGTGGTTATACAAGTATGCAAAAGTGCGATGAGTATAAAAGTTAGAATTCTGCGGAAATTGAAAAGTCGTAAAGCTGAGATCAGACATGCTATCAGCATTGTCCTCACCATTTAGGATATGCAATGATTCAACAACTCAAGATGGTGATTCTTATTGACCATAACTGGGGTTAGCACGAATAGCAGTAATATATCATTAAATTATGACTAAACATTAAACAAAATTAAGAGACCAATTGAAGATCGCATTATTATTATTGTTCCCTTGGGTTCCTAGTGGAACATAGGGCTTCAACTGCACGTCTCCACTTGCTTCTGTCTTGTGCTGTTCTTTTCACTTGCGTCCATGTTACTCCATACTGTTTCATCTCCTCCTCACACGATCTCCTCCATGTCACCCTTGGACGTCCCACTCGCCGCTTCCCTTTCGGGTTCTACTCGAGGGCCAGACGCGTGATGTCACTCAACGGCCTCCTCAGCGAGTGTCCAATCCATCTCCACTTCCTCCTGCATATTTGTTGGGCGATTGGTTCCTGTTTCGTTTGTTCCCATAGTTTCTTGTTTGTGATTCTTTCCGGCCATCTAATCTTCAGTATGGAGCGAAGACAGTTGTTGATAAAGGTCTGCAACCTGTTGAAAATATTCTTGGTGACCCGCCAAGTTTCTGATCCGTAAAGCAAAATTGACTTCACGTTTGTATTGAAAATCCGAATTTTGTTGTTGGTGCTGAGTTGAGTGACGAAGATTTCCAGATTGGTTTCAGATTGATGAATGTGTTTCTCGCCTTCCCGATTCTCGATTTGACATCCTCGTCCGTTCCTCCTGTGGTTGAGAAAATGCTCCCTAGATAAGTGAAACAAGTAACCTCTTTCAAATCCCTCCCGTTGATGGTGATTGGCACTGGATGTTGCTGCTGCTGTTGTTGGTTGTTGACCTCCGTCTTGTCTATGTTCACCTGCAGTCCTGTCTTCTCTGGTTGCTTCTTCGACCAATTTGTCGGTTTTCGCTTGTAAGTCTTCGATTTTGCGTGACATGAAACATAAATCATCCGCAAAATCCAGGTCTTCTAGGTCCTTCACTTCGGTCCAGTATATCCCTGTCTTCTCGTTTCCCACTGTCTGACGCATAATCCAGTCCACCACAATGAGGAATATCATTGGTGATAATGAGCACCCTTGTCTGACTCCTGTGTATACTTTAAACGCCTCGCTGAGTTTTCCTTTGGGGATCACTTGGCATGTGCCGTTGTCGTACAGCTGTTGAATAAGGTTGATGAATATTCGAGATACGCCGTAGTACTCGAGTAGTTTCCAAATTACTTCGCGGTCAACGCTGTCGAAGGCCTTCTCAAAGTCTATGAAGTTGAGGTAGAGATTTGATTGCCATTCCATGCTTTGTTCAATGATAATGCGTAGAGTTGCAATTTGGTCAGAACATGATTTGCCTTTCCTGAATCCAGCTTGTTCTGGTCGGAGTTCTGTATCCAGTGCGTCCTTGATTCTCTCCAGGATGATGCGACTCAGGAATATACTTGCCGTCGACAGGAACATGATTCCTCGCCAGTTCTTGCAGAGTCCTAAGTCGCCCTTCTTTGGTAGTTTCACTAGGTAACCTTTCCTCCAGTCAGTAGGCACCTTTCCCTCCTTCCAGATCTTTTGCAATAATGGAGTCAGCATATCTGCCGTCGTTTCTGGTTCCGCCTTCAGTGCTTCCGGGGGTATTCCATCTGGTCCCGCTGCTTTTCCAGCTTTCAGAAGCTTGACTGCATTCATGACTTCAGTTTTCGTTGGATGATTGGTGTCAACTTGCAGTTGTGTACGTGCTGTTGTTGGTATTTCTTGACAGTATGTTGTTGGTGGTGCTCGTTTCAAGAGTCCTTTGAAGTGATCCGCCCATTGTTTAATCTGTCTTTCTTCTTTGGTAATTGGGTTCCCATGGTTGTCTTTGATAGGTTTCACTTGTGTTGATCTCTTCCCGGATAGAGACTTGGTTATCTCATATAGTGTCCTCAGGTCCCTTTTGCCTGCTGCCTTCTCAGCTTCAGTAGTCAGGTTGTCGTAGAATTGTCTTTTGTCCTTCCTGGCACTCTTCTTCACTTCTTTGTCCAGTGCTGTGTAAGTTGAGTTCAGCGTCTCTTTCTCTTGCCCATCTTTGCATTGAATCATTTTCTCTTTCACTTTTCTCCTCTCCTCTATTAGTTTCCAAGTGTCTGTTGAGAGCCATTCCTTGTCTTGTTTCTTCTTTCTTCCTAAAACCGTTGAGCACGTTTCGTTGAAAATTACCTTCAGAGAGTTCCAATGGTCTTCCACGGATGATTCCTTGGTGGTGCCACGTAGTGTTTCTTGCTTTGCTCTGACAGTTGCAGTGAAAGTGTCCTTTGTGGTTGTGTCTTTCAGTTTTTGCGTGTTGAACTTGCATTGTGGCCTATCCCCAGGTATCCTCGAGGCTACAAAAGAAGCTCCCCAAACCTTCTAAACAAACCTCAACATAGACCTTACACAACACACAATGCGCATACTCCCAGACGTGTGTCGAAACAAACAAACTGGGACTCATTAACTGAACAAGCTTTAGTCAACGCTATCACAAATGCAACATGTTATCTGATATTTACTTCCCTTGATAGTTGACTTCTTTCCTCCTTCTCACCCCAAAAAGCTTCACCGAAGAAATGAAGGCTGTTTAATTTGAAAGATAATCATGGTGAATAGAGGCTGAACACATTAATAACATCAGAAGAGAATAAGTGTGGAAACTATTTAGGAAAACTATTAGTAATAAGGAAATAAACAATGATCCTTCTTCAGCTGATGCTGTTTCGCTTAATTAGTAAGTTCATCATATGTCATAAAGTAGATGTTATTATTTCTAAGGCTACACATGTTATCAATGATCGCTCTTCCAGCCGTTGAAATTTACCCAACACTTCTATCCGAATGAAAGTCAGAAATTGTACGGATAACTTATGCCACCCTCCAACTGATATTTCCAATGAAGAATTTTCCAGAAACGTCTCTTTTGCTCCTTGTATGGATATAAAATATGCTCCTTTACTCAAGTCATCATGTGTTAAGTTCAGACCTATTGCTATTTCCAAATCATTTTTAAATCTGCTTTTACTTCAACTTGAATTTAATTTGAAAAATTTCAGTGACTCAAAATGGCTTGCTTGTGAACTTGATAGATGCGTAATTGATACCACTGTCGTGTTAGATCACATAACTGTCTCAAATTTAGACTGAAGTGCCAAATATGTTCGATTTGCCTTCCTAGATTGCACATCTGTCTTCGACTCAGTACCTAGATCGTTTCTGACAAGCGTTTTTGCTATGACAGTTTCGTTACCACGATTCCACTATAACAAAAAGCACTGGAATTTAAACTAAGTCGAATGGTGAATACCTTGGATTGTGTATCTCCTATGATCTTTACCTATGATCTTTAACCTTCTACGTAAGAGGTGAAGGCAATCTAGTATCACTCATCCGCTAATTATAAATTTTAGTGATTCTTGGACTTCACCTATTCTTCTTTACTACTCCCCTTGAATCGTTACTAAATTAATTACACTGTGAAAGGTACCAAAAAGCTGTCAGTAGAGCAAGTAGGGTAAAGCTAAACGCATATTTGAACTTCTGTAGGATATCTGTCCCACTGTAACACATCATACAAGTTAATCAGCTTTTACTTCTTTTCAAATTTATCATTCAATGGAATGGATCATTTTCGGAAATCATTTGTGAAAGAGAGCGAATGCATTTTCGTAAACAGTATTAAGTCCATGAATGAATGTTAACTCCTGACAATGTTTGCTTTTCTTTAAAAAGATAGTTATATGTAACACTCAGGCCGTCAACTGCGCAATGAATCCACGAAGGGTAATCAATAAGAATTCTCTTTTACAGACATTAGTGACAGTCTTTTTCTCACTTCATTCATTCGATCTGAATAAGACTGGTAGAATGAAGATTGTGATTAATGGTTTTAACGTCGTCCACATGTTCTCTATAAGATGGTAAGTTTTCAATTAAATCTTGCGATAAACTACCAATGTACGATATACAGATATCTGGTTAAAGGAATTATTGATAAGACATATTACTTATTCAAAACTATTCCAGATTTGGAAAAAAACAGTAAACTGAGTGGAAAGGAATATTCATTTTCCATTAGTTCTTCAGAAACTACTCTACACTAATAAGTACGGATTCACATCAAAATTACACTAATCATGTAGTTATGTTAGTCAATAAGAACGAGCAGTTGTAGGACACAGAACGGGTGAAAACAACCAATTACAAATATGAAGGTGGCTCATTCTATCCTTAGATATTATGCTCAGATGAATTTTTGTGGTCAGTTTTGTATTGTGAAAACGCGTTCTTTATTTGTTGATACTCAGGAATTCAGTGGATTATACGAATTTAATACATATTATTGAAATAGTGACAACAGTTTAATTCCACACTTTTAGGAGGAATAATCTTTGGACTTCTATTTATGGTGTTCATGGTCTTCAGATGAGTTATTTTCACTAATTCTTCGTCGATTAAGCTGATAAAGTTATTAGATAGATACTAATTTTTTTGGGCACATGTTCATCTGGAGTCTCACAATTTATGAAAGATGATTTGCATATTAAATAAGTGCACCAATCTGAACTTATAAGTATTACTTTGAAGAATGCATTCGTATGCAGGCGTATCAGCTCTGAAGATTTCAAATGGATACATCCCGGGTGAATATTCCTTATTATCGGTTCTACTGACCATCATTTTATCCTATATTGTTGCATGAATCACACTTTGAAGTGGTGAGAGAATGCCGCATTTCTCAATGTTACAGAGTATATCCAGTGACTTTCTTTCAGGGCGCACTTTGTTACTTAGCTGTCGTACCATGACCTAAATTAGCCTAATGAAAGTCAGTATGATGAGTCTGGCCATCGTTGGGCAAAAAAGAACCACGTAAATGTGATCGTTTCTGGCAACTGAAAAAGTTGCTGAATTCTGACATTCCAGGCAGTGGTGAGAAATGTTCTTTTTTCTAGACTGATGTACCAGTCATACTCAACAACAGGTAACATGAGTACAGTATGTTCATCTTTGTTAATACAGAATGTTTCACAAGCAAACATTCATTAGGTGAGAAGGATGTGAGATTAAAATGTAAATGACCAGTAAATCACTTGGGGCAGTTACTTTGAATGCAAAACACAGGTAACACCCTTAAGATATTATTCCCATAATCCCAAATTGGAAATCAATCTAGGATGCGTATGAACATACGTAAGTTTTCAAAGATGTGATTACAAAGTGTAAATGCTGAGAAGTTGGATGAATTATTTTTAAAAAAAAGAAGGTAACTTGGTGTTTTAGACAGAAAATCACAGATAGTTCCGTATTAGATTTACTATATATACGTTAGGAATTTAATGGGGAAATTGTGTTATTTTGTCGGGTTATGAGTGAAATTGGATCAGAAATTTGGATGATGTCTGAAATGATTGAAACTTACGTTTTATTGTCTCAACGCAAGAAGCCAATCTCTACATCTAAATGTTTAGCTGCGCACCAGTTGCACCAACAACGGCAACAGCCAGTTCCTTACAAGATGATAATGGCTGGGAAGTGGCATAGAAAAATACTTGGTATGGTTAGAATGGTAATTACTGAGTCTATTTAAATTTCTGGCCGCTGACGAACAATTGTTTATACAAATAACAAACATATTCATTTCTGTTTTGGCTCCTTATCAACGTTCATGTGCTAATATGTGCAAATTTACATAAAAACAATACCAATCATGTTGTCATGTCAGTGACATTACTGGAGGTAAAAATAAATGCGGAATTCCAGACGACTCAGTTTATAGAGGTTAGTAAGAACTTACTATACAATTGAACAATCAGGATATTATAAGTTCCTTGTTCATCATTACGTGAATTTCTCAACTTACTACAATCTAGGCAGATTCACTTCCCTTTATCACTGGAAATGTTTTAACATTTTCATTGTGCAAAATTCTGTTGACGACTTTCAACGCAAATTTCCTTTAATCACTTTCAAATATCGCGTAAACTTAACCACACGCCAGATTATATCTCAGTCTGTCATGAGATATCAACGGAGTGAAGATCAAATTCACCATGGAATACGAACACAACGATGAGTTCAATTTCTTAGATCTAAATGTAAAAAGAAGAGACGATGGAACGGTCGAAAAGTCCATCTACAGAAAAGAAACTTGGACCGGACAATACCTTCACTACAACAGCTTCTGCCCTATGAGCTGTAAGCGAGGATTAGTAAAGACACTGTACGACAGGGATAGGAGGTTATGTTCGCCCAACAAGATAGAAGAAGAATTAAGCTTCGTTGAAAAATGCCTTAAGGAGAACGGGTATCCAAAAGGATTTATCCAAAAGTACAGCAAAGAAAGAGATGAGAAAGAGAAGCATCCAACAGTTGAAAAGAAGAAAGTATTCATTTGCCTCCCATACAAAGGAGAAACAGTATCGCGAAAGATTGAAAAAGGATGAAAGGAGCAATCAAGAGATGCTTCCCTGCAGCCAATCTAGTGACACTATACAGTACTACATGCTCTATAAGCCAATCGAAACTGGATAAATACCCTGCTGATGTTACCTCCAACTGCATTTATAAATTTACGTGCACCTGCGGCAGCAAGTACATCGGAAGGACAGAAAGAAGGGCTTCTATCCGGTTTTCAGAGCATATTCCGAGAAACTTATGCTTAAAAGGAAGCAAATATTTACAAAGTGCAATTACCAGACACCTTGTGGATACAGGCCATTTTGTTGAGATTCCCAAATCCTTCAAAATATTAAACATACAAAGGACAGCGAATCTACTACGATTTGCTGAAGCAATTGCAATCAAACGCTTCAGACCAAACTTATGCACACAGAAAGAGAGTGTAGTCAATCTCTCACTCCCTTGGTAACCATATCACTTTCATTACAGTGATTACTCATAGACACTAGTGAGTTCAACTCACTAAGCAAGTTTTCAAATTGATGAACTTTGACCTTGTTGAGCTGCCATGTTGACACTGTTTATTAGATTTTTCTGTTTTCTGTCTTCTCTCACCCCCCTTTTTCTTTCTTTTTGCCATAGATTGATAGTATATGAATTGATGGTAACTTAAGCTACAAAAATTTTAATCCTTATATTCCAGATGCGTTTATCTTATAATGCTTTCTGTATTACCTTTCAAACAATGAAGTATGAAATGTTATTAATTATAACCATTGTAATTTCAGGTAGTTTGCAGCTGATGAGAACCTGTGAAATAGAATGATATCATTTTATACTGTAAATCTGGTCTTTCTTTCTCTATCGAAATTTATCAAGGGAACCAAATGTATGAAATTGCTGACTGTATTATTTGATGGGAATCTAGTAAACATAAAACGCACTGACGACTACCACACAAACAATCAAATCATACATTTAAATTAACATAAATAAATTTTGATCCTTGACTTATTTCGCTTTGTTTCTGAATTCACCACTTTTATTCATATAAAATCACATGGTTCAAAGTTAAATATTTTCAGTTGTGATTAAAAATCTTAACTGAATGTTGAAATAACGACTTCATTATACTCACGAAAAAAATTAGTTTAATTTGAAGCCTTTGGTACCATTTAATGAACGTCCTATAAATTTTAATTAACATAATAAATTTCGATTCTTGACTTACTTCAATTTTTTATGAATTTACCACTTTTTATCAAATAACACCACATACTTCAAAGTGAAACATTTTCCGTCGTGTTAAAAGTCTCAAATGAATGTTGGAACGACTACTGGATTATTCTCACCAATAAGAATAATTAAATTTCAACTGAAGACTTTGATACCAATTATTGAACGCTTCAGAACGAATCCAAAAAACTAGGAATCAAAGTATGAGTAATTAGCTGAGCATCTTTTTTGCTGAATACTGTGACGGCTGGTGTGAGATGGCTTTTCTCTCTCAGGTAACCAGCTCAATATATATCATATGTCGTATTTATCGTTTGCTTGCCATCATTCAGAATCTCTAAAGTTACACTCTCCATGGAATTATATGGCTTCAAGTTTCATGGCTCCACAGTTTATTAGGTTTATTACTTGATATCAGAAGTGGACAGTCATCCTAATATAAGAGAATTATTTCACATTCTTTCTGTTCGTGTCTTTTACTGACATCCTGAAACATACCTGAACATGCACTTGGGGTCGAAATGTTTCACGCCCTGCAACGCTACTTGCATTGTTCACATCAAAAGACTTGAATAACCTTCCATCGCTAATTAAGATTCTGATTATGTAACATAGTAGAGTAGCGTTTATTGAAGGGATCGTCATAATAAATTGAAATATTTGCTGCACACATTGAGGGTCGATATGCTTGCATGTATAAACCATGAGTTATTTTAGGACGGATTACTTGAATGTCATATATTTACATAGTTTTTCTTGTTTAATATGGACAGTGACATCTGTGTTTCGTAGGATATGTAATTTGCAAATAAGTATCATATCTCACATATATAGGCGATCTCTTTGCATCGAAATTTCACGTTAAAAGTCAACACAACGACCTGTTGTTATCGTTACAAATTATTGTTTCTCAAGCGTGTAACCATCGCACTTACGACGTCATGACCAATTTCTCAGTTTGATTTTTGAAAAAAATCATCAGTGAATACTACCAGGATTAAGACAAATTCTATGAATGTTTTATTTTTCAGGTTGCTGAAAATCCTGGTATGTATTGGCGCGGTTATGCAGTCGTCTGTTGCCTGTAAGTTTGGCATTCCGCAATCTTTCGTAAAAGCACTATTAGCAGTATATGATTGTAAATGTATTTATGTTCAGTAATAATTATAATCCACAGAGAACAAGTCAGTTCAGTTGTCGAAGGCTAGAGTTATGGACTAAGTGAAAATACCTACCTAAATGATACACTGAATTCTCGTCAGTATTCTTTTCAGTTATATATGACATTATGAAGGTGAATTATATATGATATGAAAGTAGTCGAGGTGGTTATGTTCTTTACGCCTAGTGCTCATCTTGCAGTTCATGTTAACGGCATCTTCAACCTCAAATTCTCAGGTGAAATAAGAGTTTGCGATTCTGCATGCCGGTGTTCACAGTTCAAAAATATTGTATTCTCATTGCGCCATCAAGGACATGAAAAGAAAAACGAAGGTAGGGGAAAATCATGGGAATTCGGTCTTCAGGACACATTTAAAAGACTAAGTTTCTTAATGGGTATGGGCTGACAAATAATGAATAGTTTAGATGGGAAATTATGCATCGGACAATTAACGAAATGGAACAAATTGGGCTTCTTTGAGACTGGGATATTTAAAAACTGGACAATGTCCCTTAATTATATTCACCTCATCTCAAACAACCTATTGGACTATTAGTCTGATGAACATAAGATTACCCATGGAATTTAGTTAGTCAGCGTCTGCTACGAGTAGTTCCACAAGAGCTCCACAAATGTCGAAATTTCTTCTCCCATTAACCTTAAAAGAATTCGATGAATAAGAAGCAAAATCTAGTAACGAATAACTGAAATGAAGATATGGACACACAACCAATTGATAATATGCTTTCTGCACGTGATAACGACATCACAGAATCGACTGATTTTACATTATTAACTCTGTTGCAGATTACGGAATTCATAAGAGCTGTTTTCTGTTTGTATTTTAGAGTATTGATTGTTCTGATATGCTTGTTGCTATTCTACAAATTCAGAAATAATTTTCAAGTTGCTTTGATCCTGATAGGAATAATAGTAAGTTTCTGAGAACATAAAAAATAGGAATTGAATTCATGTACTCATGATCATTTCGTATGTGATGTATTATTCACTCGAAAATAGAATGAATAGTTTTGATGAAACAATAGAAGACATAATTTATCTGAAACGTTAAATATTTTGAAGAAATATTGAATTAATTTGGGTTAGAATGTTTAGCGGTTTAAATCACAAACAAAGCGTAGATAAGTGAGGAAAGAATAAAAGGAGGTTGAAGAGATTACTGTGTAAGATGAACCTAGGTTCTATAACTGGATTACGAAGACAGGTGAGGAGTAATAAGAAATGATCTTTTAACACGTAAAACAGATTTAAGCCTTTTCACTGCTGAGGTTTCATTGAATTGAGGTATATAATTTAACCTATTTAGCCGTTAAGTTGGAATAGATTACTAGGGAAACATTAATGACCCGTCTCTATGATGCGCTGACCGATAGATGACGTTGGAAATATATTTCCAGTACCAGGTGAGTTAATTTCGTTCTCCAGCTATTTGGAAATGTGTTCTGTTGACTTGTCTTGTAGAGAAAGACGATTCACCCCTATATACGTGTGACTGTGAATGCATGTGTAAGGATAAATAAAGTGAGATGCGACTGGAAAACAGACATTTCGTCACTCATTCAAAACAAGAAACAGAACAACAACCATGTACATTGTCTACTTGTCACAAAGGTGAATACAAGGCTTTGAGGATGCATAAGACTTTTTGAATGTGGTCATTCAGTGACAGCCAGAGAGAATTAGAGCGAAGTATGTACCCACTTTGTATTATGTCAATGTTATGAAAAATATTCAAATACCTGTATTCACTTTTTGTAAGCTTTGCTTTATTTTGTTCACAGATTGTAATATGGTCTACCAATATCTTGTTCATATGTTGCGACTTTAAACAAGGAAACTGGTATATTCTCTTGGTCTTCATTATTCTGGAAGACTTGTTAACAATCATCTTGTGTATCTTTATCAAAAGATTGAAACAAGTAGTGATGACAATCACAATGATCTTGTCGGCAGTGTATGTGCTAACCGGCGTAGTCCTGCTTCTCGCAGGGAAGCGTAGAGTAAGTGAATTGAAATATAAAATGAATAGTTGCATTATCACATTTATTCCTTCATTTACAAGAATTGTTTTATTATGACTGTTACTCACATTTCATTTGAATTACTTGCTAATCTCTGTATTATTGAGGTCAGCCATGCACACACTAACAGGAAAGAATAACGTGAAGAAGACTGATTGTCCAGTACTTCATTAATCATAAAATATTCACATATCTGCGAAACTGTATTCCACTTATTTGATATGTAAATCTCTAATGATGTGAAATAGTTCTACTGCTTAATGGAAAGAAATGTGAAAGTGAAAAGATCTTTGCACTACGCGCTTTCTTACTCACAACATAGTTGAAATTGTATGGAGAGTGAATTCTTGTAAACACACATTTTGTAGTTGCGTTCAATTTGACCACATTTAATTTTATCACTCATTCACTGAGATTTATTGATTTCATTTCATTTTATTTAACTCCTGATGAAAATTTGAAATACAATTCACTTGGAAACATTCCAGTACGTTTTGATTGCATTTGCTGGTGGCCTTTGGAACACTGCTCTAGCTCTGGTAAGTTGACATATTTATTTCATCTTTTATGAAAACGAATTCTCTAATGTCTGATTTCAGCGGAAAATTTATTTGAATACATGAAGAGTATATAAGACAAAAAAAGTCTGTTGACGAGGCTTCATAATGTGGGCGAAGTTTTCACAAATTTTTCCAATCAGATTTTATATAGAAGTCTCTGCTGATTTTATTCATTTATTTAAACGACGAAATGTTATCCATTTGGCGAATCAATAAACTGACATTAATGTATTTGAAACTCTGTTTATTCATGTTATCACATTTTGAATTTCGTTTCTTTCAGGTGGCTCTGATTTTCGCCAGCTACCTCAAATAACTCTGAATTCACATGGTTCATTTGCATCGTCTCGCGCAATTTTCAGTGTAATACACGCTATGGTACAACAGCGTTCATTCAATTTTGTAAAAACGAATGACATTTCACAGTTCCAATTTTTAAAATATATTGTTGATTGTGCATTATAACTTGCACTCCTATTTGTGTAAAATCATTTGAAAATCATACTGGAAGCTTCATTGGGATAAATGCTAACACGGAGTGATAGTTCATCACCTAATATTGTCAAATGAACGTATATAAAAATGTGCAGTCATTTAGAAAACAAGATAATATGTGAAGTTTTGTCACTGAGTCCTGTACTTTACCATAAAAGGGTTAATAATAGTCATTAAGAGACACAGTTGCAGTTTGAAAACCCTTTTATTCGAAAACAAGATTTAACACCATCCTCCAGTTGTGAGCTAGACACATTTAAGAGTGCCTTTGTTGACTGTCGCTACCAGTACAATAATGCCAAGATCACAATGAAAAACACAATAATGAGGGAGCATAGGGAATGCATAAAAAAATTAAGTCGGACAACAGTATAATTATCCCTAGACGTGACAAGAGTTCCAGCACATTCATCATGAACACATGTGACTATACCGAAAAGATGAATATTTTCCTGGAAGATCGCTCCAAGTTCCAAAGTTTGAGCAGTTTTAAGCTTTAAAATAGATTTACGGAATGCCAGTTTGTTAAAACTTTAGTTTTTAAAAAATGACAGGCTAATTGATACTTCCATAATAAATGATATCCAACCCTCCGGAAATCATACACCTAGGCTCTATGTCTTACCAAAGATCCATAATCAGTGAGTTCCTCTGCGTCCGCTTCTTGATATTTCAGATTCGCCATCTCATTTGACAGCTAAATGGTTGGTTAATCTGCCTGAGCTGCTAAATTGGGAGTTGGTTGAAAATAAGTGTAAAATATGTATTTGCTTATGCTGAAAACATCATATTATGAACATAATGGAGAAAATCATGTTATCGTTGGATGTAGCGTCACTGTTCACCAATGTTCCACCGACTGAAACAGTGG
The DNA here is from genome assembly GCA_944472155.2 of Trichobilharzia szidati. Taxonomy (NCBI): domain Eukaryota; kingdom Metazoa; phylum Platyhelminthes; class Trematoda; order Strigeidida; family Schistosomatidae; genus Trichobilharzia; species Trichobilharzia szidati. Next base: position 96,927,545 of record OX235276.1, read on the forward strand.
ATTATATGTGCGAACAAGGTGTACATAGAAAAATAGATATTGAAATCACTCCTATAAAATTGAAAGTATTGTTTCTAAAATGTACTATGATTGTTCATTTTGTATTTGACAAACAATTTTACTGTCAACTATATGGGATTGCTATGGGTTCTCTTCTAGATCTTTTATTATCCAACATTATCCTAGCTGAATTGAAAGATGGTCCTCTATGAAGGTTTGTTTAATATCCAGGTAGCGGTGATCCTGCCTTCAGAAGACTGAGCGTTATACGTAGAACACTACACACTGTATCCGACTCAGAACAAGACGAAATGGTTGGGTAACACAATTGTTTATTCTTCAAGCTGTAACATCACAGATTAACAGTGACTGATCAGTGCTAGATAAACGTTAATGCAATATAAAACAATACTTCTGGTTGTATTTCTTCACTCTCCTGCCAATCAGTTCACGGTTGAGCGGTGAAAGCCTTCTTGTCACCCGCCAATTGAGACCAGTAAGAATAGACCAACCATTTTATGTTCACCAACAATGGCAGGGGCATTAGGAGCGTTTGAGGTTGTCACCACCATCCAGTCAGATTCGAGAAGGAGAGGTTCGTCTTCATCAACATGAAACCGGTTTTTCAATCTTCTGCACTCCACTTCAGCATAAAGATCACGAATCGAATTTTCAACACAATTGTGAAGTCAGACTGTCACAGCTTCTCCACGGGTCAGAAACTTGCACTGAGTGCAACGAAAAAGAAATCCAACAGGTTGCAGACTTTCATCAACAGCTGCCCCCTTCGTTAGCTCCACACTAAAAATCAAATGGCCAGGCAGAAAGAATAAGCATCAAAATACTCCGGCTGAGTAGAAACCAACGGTAAGCCGATCGCTCAACAAATGCATATGAGAAAATGAGGTGGATCGGGCCTGCCTTGAGGAGGCCTTCAAATGACATCGTGCTCAGTACAGGCCATTGACGGAGTAGAGTCCTAAAGCGAACCGACGAGTGGGTTGGTAGTGTTAGGGTGACATGGAGGAGATCGTGTGAGTTGGAGGAGATGAGAGATTATAGACAATCGTGAGAGCAGATGAAGAGGACGGCACAAAAGAAACTAATTGGAGGGGTGTTGTCGAGTCACTAATTTCCTATCGGAACCCAAGGGAATGGTGATAAAAAATCAAGAAGATTATGTCTCATATGAGATATAAAACTCTGGAGAACACGATGTTCTTTAATGTCAGAGTGAAGAAGAAATACTTACAAAGTAGAGCATTCGTTGTTCAAATCTGTTCAAAAACCTCGTCATTAATTCTACAGTGAATTTCAAAAGAACTCAACTTGAAAGTTACTTTATCCAATTCGCTTTGTGTATACAACACTCACTTGGTTAGCTCTGAAACACCTTCTTCGAGTAAATGTTCGTTCATCCTAATTATTTCCAACTCACGTTTATCAACATAAAACCTTTCACGCGAATATATTCACTAGATTAGAGATGCGTTAGATTACCTGAATTATTTCTCACTAATGTCACTACAGATAAGTTTAGAACTGTCTTACCGTATGCGGCATCCAGTTTCTCATTTATGTGATACATAAACTGGGGTACACACAATTAACAGTAGATCTTAGTTGTAGCATGAAGTTTTCTTTTCACCCATTGGAACCGAAAATGTGGCAATTGTTCAACAAGCATGTCCGCCGGTGAGAACTCGAACATTACCTCGTCCATCATGAAGTTCTTATTCAAAGTGACTCAGTAATAAAGATAAATCGCTGAATTCTTCGTGACTCCGCATGATATTAAGTGAACATATCGTAAGCATTCATTACTGGAGAGACAAACTCTTTTGACTGTTGTATGTAGTCTCCTCTTACAGTAACACGGTAGTCCCAAAATTTCGTAATATCTTAATCCCAATCAATGGTGGATAGTCGATTCCTTCAGTCAACATGTCCACCCACTATTCTTGGTGTCTCTACACTGTTGTGTAGCTTGTGTCGTTTGACTCAATGCCTTCAATGGACAGATAACTGATGGGCATACACTCACGGAGTATGCACACAGGATCTTGGGAATTATCAAAAAGACGTTGTACAGAAGAAACGAACTGACGAACTTGCATCCTCACTGAGAATGAAATATGTCAGCATTCACCAAGCAAGTAGCACATCAGTGACATATCACTTCTATGTCATCAGGCTTTGCCTACTCGTCATTTGCAAATTCATCGGTTCTCCCGTTATCTTGGCTTTCCCGTCTAATCGGTTGCAACCACCACCTTATTAACCTGAGGTGACAGTGAGGTATTTAAATCCACTGAAGTCCCAAATCACAATAATTATTAAGTAGTCATGGTACATTTGAGGAGATTAGAGCATATGCATACACTGTGGTGCAGTACTGTTGGATTCCACCATATAAGGAAGAAATTCATTCGATGATGCAAGTACACAGTAAATAATTCATTATTACTGTATCAGTGTTTGATTTTTTCACACACAAGATTCTCCTATCATGGATTATTCAGTGGTGATACAGGCTTGACTGGAAGAAATCAATGCTCCATTCAGCCAGCATTGACAATCATTACTCGACCACTCTTGTCATTCCTATTCCTGCTCACTGTATGGACTGACCTTCTGATTGCCAGATTGTCTAAATCACTTTTGATTCAATGAATCTTGACTTATATTCACTGTGTCTCATAAATATACATCGGTATGTGAAGGCCGAAAACAAGCACCTCATTTCATCAACACTAGGATAACTAAAGATCAAATAATTTTCATGATCTTTTCAAAGCATTATCAGCTCTCTCCCTCTTGCTCTTTCTCTCTCTATATTGCTCACTCACTCTCTATATTGCTCGCTCGCTCTCTCTAGCCCTCAATCTCTCACAGATTACTACATGAGCAGTTTGGTGATAAAAGCATCCACTTAACAATCACTTGACTATGAACACATGTGAATATTGATTTATCCACATGTTCCTGCAATCATTATTCGATTAACACTCTACTCATCCATTCATTAATTCGACAGATTGATTATCATACTACTGACACAGTTAAACACACACATGCATACACCTAGACAGACAAACAGACAAACAGCCAGACAGACACACTCATGAACTCGCTGAAGCGTGACTTGAGACATGAAAAGTTTTACAAGTATCATCATGTCAAAGTGTTTTGAGATTTTGACTGACACTGACGACAGTCCTGTTTCACGAATGAAAATCATATGAACGCTTTGATTCGCTCACCATCCATTTGTCGATTCCATATGCCGCTTTATACAAGAGGTGACGTCTCTGCAAATGGTCTGTGATACAACAGGCAAACCAATGTGTTTCGTACATCATTCAGAATGATGTTAACAGAGTTTGCATTTCACTTTTTTGCCTTAATTTGACTTCATTTAGGTATAAACCACATTCAGGTAAATCTCTGTTTTATTTGGAACATCTGAGTAATATGAATAACTTCTTGGTACTTAGTGTTACTTTGAACACATCCCAGTAATTAGTACTTTTTATTACTGTGGAAATAAGAGCTCTGACTTATTTACATTGCAAATAAAATGAAGCGTTTAATTACGTCATTTTCAGACCGTTATATGTCTTCATATCATGGACGATGAATTAGCTGTATTCGAATGACGCATACGTGTCTGAGAATTTACATTCAATGTATTATATTGTACACTGTGGTTAGCGAACTAACCTATAAACAATCAACTCATGTGTTATCAATCTCCACGTGAGTAGAAATTCACAAGTCATCTTTGCCATTGTATTTCATGGAAATCCGCGTAACAAATAACTTAAAAATGTCGAGTTGATGGGATTTCTTTGTGCGCATACGTGCCTTTTAGTCATTGGCGAATAATTGCACTTTTCTTCATTGACTACTCGATACACTTCATCTGACAAAACAATAATCCTCAGGTTGCGCGCAAGTGGTCAGCCTTTTTGTTCTAATTAGCTACTTCACTCTGAAATATCACATTCTACTAAAAAGACAGAAAACGCCAACTGGAACAAGATCTTACTAAGGAAAATATTATATTTAATTAAACAAAAAAATAAGAAAACAACGTATTTCCTTCACCAATATTGCTTCAATTCCCTTGGAATCGAATTCATTTTCCTGCAGCTGAAACAAAATGAAACCAGAAACAGAGTAAAAGTGAGTTGAAAATAGACACGTATCTTGTACAACAGAAATTATTATCGACAGTTTTCATCTAACTGACAATTACACTAATCCTCAGGCAATACTTCCAGTGAATATTGAAACACAGAATAATTGTGTACATTATCTGGTTGATTCCAAGTTACAATTCCCCTCACAGAAATTAGCCATGCAGAGTACCATCTGAATTTAAGATGTTCTCAACAGTTGTTACAACCCTGATATTGGGTGCACCAGGCGACTGGGATCATGTGGCCGGTCAGCCAGTAGCTCAGCCATCATGCACCTGTTCACTGATGAATAATCAGAAAATGCGAGTAAACAGAAGTTCATTGGTACTTGTTTCTCAAGGATTTATCTAGCTGATTTCAGCTAACCACGAAATCCATCTTCAAGTTCATATTCACTTGTGCAGTTAGTCAGAAATTTAAAACACGTTGAGGATCTAAGTAGGAACTTACTTCAATAAAACTGCTTGGCATCTTCCTTCATTTCAGACAGGAGACAGTTAATTCTGCATTCTGGTGTTTGAACTAGGCAGTTGTAAATCATTTCAATATTTCAACTTACACATCAAAAATTCAATCCTCTTCATTTCCAATAGTTTTATTTTCTCACCTAATTCCTCTAAAACAGTGAATAGATTGTCAGTGATGCATTAGTATCATTATTAATGTTACGTTGCAACAATATGAAATAAAACTCAAATCTTACTTTGCTCGATCATGTAATGTAGTCTCCATGTAACTGTTATTCTAAACTTAACAACGTGTATCATAAATTATCTTGGCTGTATTGCATGATGCATTGATGAAGTCACTGAAGCTTCATCGGATTAGTTTCGCATGTCCCGGTAATATGAAATTCACTCTATAAGAGCAGTAAATTTAACGCTTTTGTGCATACATATTTTAGACTTAGCTGTCACCAACAGTTTGCAGATTCTAATAATAATATGACAAGTAATACTGCTGATTTTATCAATACTACAGCCTAATTTGGTATAAGTGAATACGATGACTTGATAATATACACATCATTAGCCATACAGGCTACTTTTGTCTCTTACGAAAATGAAATTCACTGAGAGGTGCATTCATCTCTAGAACTATGAAATATCACATGTGATCAAATCAAATAACCATGTAAAATTACTTGTGCCGATGGCAAAATTAATACGAGCCTTCTGATACACCTCCGTAATTTTAGCAGCATGCAATGAATCTGAAAGTCGCATATGTACTCGAAATTATTGAAAGGAAGTACTTCATACAAATGCATTCAATGCGGAATGAGATATGTGTAAGTAATTTGAGTTAGTAAATTTGAGCACTTTGTATTTTCAATTAGTGAGCAAATTGTTACTTTTACTTATCGTCTGTTTGGTCCATTGTCCTTACCTTCACATGACCTTCAAACTAAAGATCTTCAAGAATGAGTCTCTGTCGATACAAAATACCATGCATTATTCTGTTCATACTTTACTCGATGTTTGCATGTTGACGATCAAAATTTTAATTATTTGGGGTACCCAGCTAGAAACCTTGATCCAATTATGATGATATCATTCTCCAGTAGACATGAAGTTCTGAAGTTCGTTGTTGTAGTAATGTCATTATTTTCATTCAAATACGAATCGCATGGAGCTTAGTGATGAAGACATTTTGAACTTCGAAGTATTGTAAGCAAGGTGAAATTGTTTACTCACCACTTGTAAATCTTCTTTTGTTCGCAGGTCGGAAATAATCTAAGTAATAATAATACAATCATATGATATGATTATGAGAAAACGATTGCTCTACAAGCGTCGTCCATTTGTGAATACCATGAAAATCTGTGTTATGTTCACCGAACTTATCTCATATCGAATTATATTCTACCACAGTATAAACTATTCCACTCCTACAGTGAACGTCATCTTCAATTGGTCTACTCTTGTGTCTGCTTTCCAATGTAAAGCAAGGTGGATGTCGATCTTGTCTTCACGTCATTTGTACAGTTAGGTGGAGATTATTGAATAGTTGTGGAAAAATATATTTGACGATCAGTTAAACGCATCTACTTTTCATACATAATCATCACCAGGTTCATCAAATAGTGAATCGTAATAGGCTTGTCCAAGGCTTCATTGTACCTTGAAGTACATTGATCAAATTGATGAATATATATGCTCACTTAAAAAATTTGTGTATGCATGACTTTCCATTTCTAGCCATTTAAGTTTAGCTAAAAAGCAACAAGTGTTGAATGATATTAAAAACGTTAATCAAGAAACTTCAATGTCATATTGATCATTATACTGAATACAACATATTGACGATTCAAAAACGTGTCATAATAATTTGATTACTTCTCAACACGTTCGTTCTCACCACACAGTGAATATATTTCAGCTTTCAGAAGTTTGATCCACTACTCACGAAAAGAGTAAAAACTCGCTGGTGGTAAAACTGGCGTCGAAACATTTCTGAGAGGTTATTGCACTGGTGGTGAAAATGATATCTAATAAAAACTAGTTAATGTGTCTGTTATTGATGAGTAAGTAGGGCACTTAGCGACCAACTGTACAATATGACTAGTGAATCTTCGAACTACAAGTTTATTAATTTTGAACGTAGTGTGCAATATAAATTTACAGAATCCTTTTACCTTTGGATGTTTTCACTGCTTCCTTTGCTTCCATAAATTCCTTCTTTATCATTTCAATTTGCACTATAATTTCACATTATCGAAAAGTGTGAAACGTCTCATTGTGTGTTCTTCATTATGAAATAATCATATTAACGCAATGGCTTCTGAATGTCGCAATACATGGCTATCCCGTTGGTAATGTGCAGCTTACCACATGACATTTCGAGTAGTTTACTGATATCAATAACACAAACATATTCACTGGATGTAAACTGCATTTATACTGCATCTGTGCCCAACTTCAAGGTTCGCTTAACGTTTTCCTTGTCAATTATAGAACAATAATCGTTTCCGTAATACATTGAAATTTTTGAGAATAATTTGATAAATCATTGAATGAATAATCATGTCAATGGTTTTGCATTTTACAACTTGTATTTATAAAGACATGCTAAAATTTGAGTTTTTGCATGTAGAAGACTGATGTGTCGTCTGACACTGATTAGATTTATCAGTAGAATTTAAAGAGACGCTCTTCGGCATAAAAACATCGAATAGCAGGGAGATAGGTTTGATGTCAAAGAAAGCAAATGATTCAGCATTTTGACAAAATATGACAGACGTGATATGAATACGAAGAAATATAATATAAAGGAGAGAAATAGTACAACACGGAAGCTCTTTGCAAATGGTGGTTCGAAGATAAGGTGTACATAATTTGGCAATTTGGAGATACAAAATCCCGAATAAGCATTGCTTTACCAAGTCTCTTTGCTTCTGTCATTACACTAACAGTTCGCCGCGTGAACTGTCCATTATTTCTGTGTAAACCATAGTATGTAAGGCATTTAGCACTGGAGAATAATAAAACCATGTAACACACTTTGTACTTGTTGGTGATAAAATGTGGAAAATAGTGTTTATTGTCACAATTTTCATCACGTATTACTCAACAAGATGATCCTTCTGTGAATGGAGTTCCAATTCAAATCCACCTGTGTCATTACTCAATATGCTGATACTCAGTGAATTTGGGCAGATATAGTGTTCAGATGCATAGAAATAGCTTTTCCACACATTCAAATAACTCGAGAATTGAGTTGAACAAACAAATAGCTGCTGTATCCGGTTGTCATAAAAGATATTCAGACATGCTTTATTACAAATAAATTTCACCGCATTTCAGTGGAATTTTGAATATGCATATTAATTAGATCATAGGAACTACTATTGACAAAATGACGACAGATATTTCAGCACAGTTAATAGGTTACGAAGATGAATTTCAAAGTGAAAGAAAACTAACCTTCGTCTTTCTTCAAATTGCTTGATGTCCCCACAAAAAATTTGGCTGCACTTGATACATAGCAATGTCACTCAACTTCCAGGTATACGATGAATCCATCATTATCATATTCAATTTACTTAAAGATTGGTTCAGCTGACTTCAATTCAAATGACATCATCACAGCTGACCTGTTTACTAGGTATAAAGCTTTGTTAGAAGATGCTATTAGACCATCGAGTAAGTGTACTGTCACTCACATATCGATGGCAAGTTATCTGTTTTTAACTAATTCTAATGACAAAATATGACTAAATAAATACACGGATGGTGTTTGCCTACTGTCGCTTATTGCATGAACTACTCTCTGTTATTTGGATGGACATTTACGCACAAATATTCTCATCATTCTCTATCAATTCTGAAAATCAGTGCTGATGATGAAGTCAGGGAAATCCAGAAGCCTCAAAAAACACACTATCATGAAAAGAAATCAGTGAGGGGAACCATTGAAATGTGCAGAACACTCCTACATCACCACTAGTTCATGCGAGATTTAATTTAAGACTGTCAATAATTGATGTATCAAGTTTTTTCCTCGCTAAGTCAGATAACACATTCGTGGGTGTGATTTTTAGAGGACATATCGCCATTCCGAAGTGTTGTGATATATCTTGTGTGAAGACAAGAAGTTTTTGTGGCTTTACGTGCTTCGCCTAATTACAGAAGAAGGATATTTAATATCTTACAAAATGTAAAATAACCTACTGCCTTTAAAAATAGTGGAATCATAAAAATTTTACCTTCTGCAATATCGAGAGTTTTTCGATTTTCCCATTTCTTTGAAATATGCGTTTTCGTTAGATTGTATAATTCTTTACTAGCTGACGAATTAAATGGAAAATGACTAGGTATAATTATTACTCATAAGTTCTGTAAGATCTAAACTACATGATATTTTAAGCTGTGGAATGTTCCTCCGAAATGGTGACAGTGATAATCTATCTGGATGCCGTAGTATGACTCACTTTTAGGCATCGAACAGATTTCAGCGTAATATCATATATCAACCACTGATTTCACCTAAGGCATGTATTACAGTTGTAAATGTGACCAGATTTCGGTGGAAGAGTAGGAAGTAATATGAAAGTTAAAATTATCATCAGTTTAAACGATAATGTCATCACTCAAAGGAAAAATAAGCTGAAGATCTTCTGAATATCACTGGAACAATGGATCTCGGTAACAAATCAATATAAAAAAAATAAGAGAGCGGTCTACTTTGGTAAGAAATGTCCTGACGTTGATCAGATTTATCCTCACGTAATTTCGCTCAAAAATGTTTTGTTAGAGAAGTGCGAGTGACGTGGATGAAAAGGAAGTATGATTGAAGATTGAAATAATGACTTGACACAAAACACCATTTCAAAATCTTATGTGGTTGCCTCATTTCGCTAAGTGATGAACTTTAGTTTGAGTAGTATTATAACGTTTATTTAAAAATCAATCATACCAAGAACTTTGTAATTAAAAGCATTATCTTCTTCCAATGCCTTCCTGTATTCATCTATAAAGAAAGGAAGCATTGTTTGGTGCATATTTAATTACTCAAGTAGCCAGCAATCTGTAGCGTGTATTTGTACACTTTGATAGTAGGAAAGTGTGAATTAAATTCATTTATAAACAGATGACTTTACGTACATTATTAAATTTTCGCATCAATCGGACAATCAGTTTCAAATAGAATAGTTAGGCACATCTCTCTCAGCAGATATCATGGATGGATGTTGCTTGTGGGATCGGTTTGGGTTGAAAGGAGACAAATCACGAGCGAATCTCGCTGTACAACTGTAAATTGTCATCAATCATAGGCTGGAATGGCAGTCAACTGCTTAAAGCATTCCCACGGAATATGAGAAGACTTTCGACAAAGTTGACTGTGAAGTAACTTGCTTGCCTTACCAACAGTGCTAAGTGCTGCATACTCTGATGCATCTCATTCAACAGGCAAGGGATTAGGCCACTAGGAAGCATCTTTCAGCGGATAGTTCATAGGACTGTGACAAGGCAGTCTACTAGCACCTATGGTATTGTTCAGAAGTGAACCATCCGAATTATATTTTATGGTGACCAGCTCAATGTGTCACCTAGGAAGGCGGAGAAGGAATAACAGTAGTAATTTCATAATGTAACTGAATAACTAGGGATTTATTTTACCATCCAATATTTAATGAAAATAGAGTAAAAATAAGTTATCCAAATTTCGAAGTAGTGTAAATGAACTTGAGATATGTATGGAGTATAAATTATATTCGGAATGTTATCAATGATGCATCCTGTTTCACTGTATCATGTATGTACCGAACAAGCTATTGTTGAAGAGGACATTGTAGAGAAAATGGATGATGGAGGAAATTGTTTCGCTACTGAATACCACGTCACTTGTGATTGAATTGACGACAAATTTTAAAATGCTTCACTAGATTGCTTTCTTATAGATGAGCGATAACGTCTTCAATTGTTAAGGTTGTCAAATAAAAATCAATACAAGCACCTACAGTGACATCTGTCACACGAAATGATTTCAACCTGACGTTCATTTCACAAACAGTAACATGGTTTTTTTGTTTTCAGGTACCAAATGATTTTTCCACATGCATTCTGTTTATTATTTTAGGAAGAAATAACCCACCAATAAAAAAATTCACCAGCTTCTTATCTTCTGCACCGATTGCTGTAAAATTGTAGACAATTTTTGGGAAATATTTTACTTGTACTCGGAGGCATGGTAAGAAAGAGACGGTAAGAAAACCTCAAATGTATGCTGAGGGTTTGTCGGACATGAAAAGTAAAACAAATCAATGCGAAACACAGAAGCTGCTTGTTTTTATACTAAGTACATGGCAACTTGTTCGAGGCGTTTTATAATCTATCCGTCAGACTATACTGTATCTGCGTTAAAAAGAATATTGAAAGGTTAATCAACAGCATTCATTAGGCAAATGACCCAATGTAGTCACCGTTTAAGTTATAATTCAGTATTTAATGCTATGCATATAGAAAAGATGTGTATTGGAATAATTTGTAAAATGTGCTCATGAAATTCATTCCTCAACTTGAAGTTCCTTCATAAAATGTTGCAGACTATTTGTTTAAAGAAATTTATGTGCTACTGACACCTGGAGAACCGTCTCCGAAATACTAGTTTTGATAATTTTTTTGCCTAGTAATTGAATTCTTTGATCATCTCCGATGACACTACAATACATTTCAATTCACAAACCAACATATTTAACTTCAGTTAAACTCACGCCTTTATTGAACACACGGATCATTTTAGGAACATAAAAGAATTGAATTCGTGAATGATGGGACTTACATTCGAGAAATTCCTTTGCCCATTTACTTTGATATAGGTGTTCAATTCTCAGGATTTCTGTTTAAAGTGGAAAAAACACTAAATTAGGGCATGCCGTAATGTTGGTTGATACAGGTTTTTTGTTGACTGAATATTGACTATTAGAAAACAGAAAGATTCAGCGAATAAATATTTACTTTTCAATTAGATCCTCACTAGGTGACGCGGGTTTGAATCTCAGAAAGCGACATTAGTTCCTTCAAGCTCGTTGTAGATACGCCTTGCTGACGAGTGCCAATTGACACGAACCTAGGTCGAAAGATTCCTGTCGATTGCCTTTAACCGTCTAATATCATCAAATCAATATGCACCGTGGTGTTAAGCTACCTAGAATGGTGGCCACATTACAAACCTGACTGAAAAAATTCAGTCTGCACCAAAGAAAGGACTAGGCGCAGTACGCCAGTTATCAGTATCCGATCAAATTATCCAACGTTTCGAATACCATGATGTTAATGGAAGTCGGAAAGGTGACAGAACCAGGTGAAATTCCATTGAAAGCAACTCATCGGATATACTCACGCCACTGGTGCATTACATTTCAAATCACGGAAGGTTGCAGGCTGGTTGGATGGATAGGCTACCTTGCCAAACTATCAGAGAAAGGTTGCTTACGTCTCTGCAAGAATTGAACGGAGGATAATGCTTCCGTCCAATCCAAGCAAAGAACTGTCTCGTGTCAACCTAGAAAGAGACAAAATGACGCAGTGAATGCGCAAATCCCTCAATAATATGCTGAATTCAAGAAAAGCAACACCTCGTCGTCGTAGAGAGCATAGGATTGCAACGTGAATTTGTCAAATGCTAAGAGATCCACAATGTAAATCTCAGTGAGGCTGGTCACAGATGGTACTCCTGGTCGTGGGTGACTGGGTCGTGTGAGAGACCGTGAGGAGCAGGAAGATGATCATACGTTGATGCAACAGGCAGACTTAGGAATGTTTGAACTTCGTCGATGACTTATGTCTAATATCACACGAAGTTGAAGATCTGCAAGCGATGACACGTCTTCAAGTGAGCATAAGGAAAATAAGAGCGTTGAACACCACTAACTCACCAACCAACAAACAGCAATGGTAGAAATGTGAGAGAAATCATTTCTTGTACTTATCCAGGAAGCACCATTTCAACTATACGTGGTGGCAGGAGTGACGACACTGCAGTCAGCTAAGGTCAGAGAAGCAAGACCGAATTTCACCGCTTTCAAGCCAGTAGGCGAGTATAAGGGAGACAAGGTATGGGTCTTCAACACTGACGTCAAATCCATGCTTCTACATGATTCAGAGACTTATCCTGTCGATAAAAGCATTAACAAAAGACTTTTGTCAACACCTGACTTTGATGCCTCAGTACTGAAGACAAGGATGCTAGAAAGAATTAGCAGCAAGGAAGTCTGGTGACAAACCAGTTATGCATCTACTTCCCAACTGTTGACTGATATCACACTTCAGTCTGTTTAATGAAATGTGAGTGTTATATGAGGAGGTGAGTGGTGGTGACATTGTGGAGCTTGTGTGGGAGGAAAATACAGGTTAATTGGCCAGTTGTGCAGCTAGCTGCGATGGACTGCAAAGAAGAGGATAGGATGGAGATGTGCAGCTGAGGTCTTATTTTCCGCTTGGAACTCAGGAGAGTAATAAAAATATTCTGGGAAAGAAGCCGAGAACGCCAAGAGAAGCAGTAGACAACATTAAGACTCAGACCCCATTTCCAGCCGAAACCGCTTCTACCAGTATCCCGTTGATACAAAGGATCTTCTACTTCACTCAGAAGTGAGTTCATGGGTTTCAGTAACCTGCTTGAAATCACAAGGCAGAGATGACAGTTCGTGCATCAGTAAAAGTAGGAAGGTGGGTGATACAAAAGCTTTCCTGTCACATCCTATACAGACATTATTTTAACCATTAGAATCAGTCAGTGTTGTTCTGTTACTTTAGATGTTATAACGCATAGACCAAGAGGTATATTTCATCTTTATCACATGATAACTAACAAACGAGATACTCAGTCATCATCAATAGGATCACAAGTGTGCATCTTTGACTCATTGGAATGCATGAAATGTGACATAAACTATTGATCGAAAAAAGACCTGACCAAATATTCATGGCTGACATTTATTTGAAAAAGATATAAAAGGCTGAGAAAATTTTCCTTTCAACGATTCATTTCATAAGCTGTAATTATCAAGGAAATCATAAGACTGGCAAAATTTGTCCTCGAATAAAAGTAATAGGTAATGCAAAGTGTAAACAAGAAACAGACAAATTTTACCAGTATCCCATTGGTCTTATGATTTCATTGTTAAATATTATTACCATTGTACAGCTTATGAAAATGAATCGTTGAAAAGAAAATGTTCTTCGTTGTTTACGTCTTTTTCTTAGGATTCAAAATGAGAATAATTCGTTCATTGTTATTTATATGCAGCCATGTAGAAAATTTGATAAAATTACTCACCAGGTTTTATTATTCCTTCGACATTCTGAGGATCTTCGCCTGTCTGAATTTCAATCATGAGAACTAAAACAGACAAACGGGTGGAAATAAGTCCGAAGTATGTGGATTGTTTAATGCTTGAATAAAAGTTCTGACAAAATAAATGTCGACCTGTAGGCAACATGCAATCAGACTTTCTGCCTTTGTGTAACAAATTGTTCATGTAGTGTGCCTGTCCTCCGTGCATTACCAACACACCTCCAGACAAATGTAAATATTTATCGCACAATCCGCTGGTAACCAGTACCAAGTGATTAAGCCTTTTAGCCCAATAGAAATTACTCTACAACTGCTATTCAACTCATCTCAGTCTGTAGTATGCACATGCATACAAAATTTTATCCTGGAGATTTTCAAGTTTCCTGAAATAGATGAAGCACTGTCGCTCACGTTGAAGCATCAGCTTCCTGTTCTACTTAAGAAGAATGATTTGCATGTTATTACATTTAGATGACATTACATACATCTGTTGACATGAGAAATATATCTCCCCGAATTTACCAGGAGATAAGCAGCTGTAGAAGATATTTTTGAAAGCTACTCAGTGTTGTCAGTGATTGAATTGGTTGATTAGCCGTCTACAAATCAAGGCAAGCGATATAAGTAGTAAGAGAATGTGAACACTGATCGTTACAGAACAATCTAAAGTAAAGAGACAAAAATTTAATGATTTCCGGTGAAATAAACACATACATTTATAATCCACAGCTTCACGGTATGAATGTGCGTATGCGCCCAGTGTTGAATTCAGATCACCTGAAATGTAGTAAAATATTTCCCCCAAGCTATCTAATTGACACTCCGTTTACCAAGTCATATACACACACAAAAATAAAATTTTCTTGTACATAAAGAATCAGATAATTGGCCGATTCAACTGTTTGTGAAGTCCACAAAATAAACAGTGAAAATTGCCCCAATCATAAGTTACGCCCATCTCATGATGCATTCTACTACTTAGAAGTGAAATTGATCTTGCATATTCACTTTTCAATATATTAAATATTCCCATGGTAAAATTAAGAACAACACATTTAAGCGAACAATATTCTTTCCCATTAGATCTCATCAGGCTTAACTCAAATATATAGAAGTTTACAAATAAAAATTCAAATATAAACCAAACATGGTGTTATGTCTATAGGATAATACGATGGTGAATATAAATTGTGCAATTAGTCATAATAGTAGTAATGATAATAATAATAATAGTAATAATAAAAGTGGTCTTATCAATAATAAGGGTGAAAAAGTGTGGGATTCTGTGATATCACGAATAATGAAAAACACCATGATTAAACAAACAACTGTTCAGGTGGAAGTAGTCGATAAGGGCTAGTAAAAACAAATGAACCGATTAAGTAATGTTAGATTGTAAGGGAAGGAAATGAAACAGGTTTATAATGAAGATAAGATTAAGGGATGATAAGAAAGGGGTTGAAAATATAAACAAGGGGTGGTGTAGAAGTCATTAGTTGGTTATGTCTTATTAGGTCAAGGGAGGGATAATGGCTGTACGAACTCTTTTGAATACATAATTTAGGTTTTATAGTTCGAATGCCTATCGCCTCAGCTGTGTGCAATAAACGAAAACGAAGTCTTTTGGAAAGATTCGGTGGGATTTGATGAATTACTTTGAAGGCTCTCGTTTTCTAGATTACATGACCACTATCAATTAAGTGTGACAAAATTGAGCTACAAATTGTTTTTGTCTGTCCTTTGCCAAACGACGATAGGAGATGTTCACTAACACGTTGGCTAAGCTGTCTAGTAGTACGCCCTACATAACTGTCACCACAGGTGCAGTTGAATTGATAAATGCACATAGATGTGGCAAAACTAGCAAGATTACCCTTCGTTTGCGTCCCAATCATCCGTCGGCTAGAGAATGACAAACATAGATGTGTTGCATAAAATGTTCTTCGTATACTCCTTCAAAGTCTTTGGAATAGAATCTTATTGATAAGTCACCATTAAATTGTAACTTAATAAATAGAGGTTTCTTTCCAATAGACTTCGTTTTCGTTTATTGCACACAGCTGAGGCGATAGGCATTCGAACTATTAAACCTAAATTATGTATTCAAAAAAGTTCGTACAGCCATTATCCCTCTCTTGGCCTACTAAGACATAACCAACTAATGACTTCTACACCACCCTTTGTTTATTTTTTTCAACCCCTTTCTTATCATCCCTTAATCTTATAACATCTTCATTATAAACGTGTCTCATTCACTTCCCTTACAATCTAACATTACTTAATCGGTTCATTTGTTTTTACTGGCCTTTATCGACTACTTCCACCTGAACAGTTGTTTGTTTAATCATGGTGTTTTTCATTATTCGTGATATCACAGATTGCCTCACTTTTTCATCCTTACTACTGATAAAACCATTTTTATTAATACTATTATTATTATCATTACTACTATTATGACTAAGTGCACAATTTATATTCCCTTTTGTCAGAAGATGCATACACCACTGAAAATAATCATTGTGGTATTGATTTTTCTACAGTGGAATGATGTTGACATTTGTAAAAACTATGTCTGTAAAATCTTCTCGAGATCGAAATGAGTAATTCCAAAGTTTATTTTAATGATGTTGTCCTGATTAAATGATATTCAGTATGCTGCAATGTTAACAATGTATGCTATAGTTCGTCGGGAAACGAAGCTTCACATTTACAATAGACAATCATTTGAATACATCAAAATGTCTTTACAACGAGTAGTCACATAAAAATGCAGTCCATTGTAAACTAAGGCCTGTTACCGCCAGAAGTAGAAGATGGGGCATACCTAGCAAGATGTTGTGACAGGACACTGTGAACGAAAGCTATACAACAGATAGATCAAAATCATGTTGGAAAACGGACAGCAGATTAGAAATGAAGCTAATTTTCTACTACACTATTTAAAATCACACATAAGTTTTGTAAAGCGTAAAGGATATATTCCACAAAACCGCCTCCAGTAGCTATAAGTAGTCTGTCAGCAGAAAGTCTATTGCATGCAAGAGAAGATCACTGTGACAAAATGTAGCAAACTCTTACAGTGAGTATTTAACTTGTTTTCATCAACTGAAAATAAAATGGAAGACAATGGCTCCAATGAGATTCAAATGAATGCTGTTAAGAAAAAGCACACCAATTAGAAACGTCTTAAGAATGGCACTGAATGATAAAACAAGTTAGTATAAAAAGGAAAACCTTGCCTAGTTAACTAGCTCCACAAAAAAAGAAATCCTGAATGCGATCCTGCTACTGAAGTCCCAGAAGGCAGCAGAAAAACACGACATTTCTCCCGAAGTACTGAAGAAGGCCACAGAGACTATGGCAGATATCCTCACTCTATTACTGCAAAAAGTTAATAAAGAAAGAACGGTGCCTACTGATTGGAAGAAGGGTTTCCTCGTCAAAATGCCACAGAAGGACGACCTATGTCCCTTTCTGCAAGAACTGGTGATGAAAAATGCTCTTCTTCACGCCAAGTAAAATACTGAGTCGCATCATCCTGGAGAGAATAAAGGATGCACCAAATACAGAACACAACCCCAACGACCTGAAGAGGCCGGAATAAGGAACCATGAAAAATGTGCTGATAAAACCGCAAATATACACATAATCAGCTAAAGGAGCATAGGATAAAACGAAAACCAGATTAAGCCCAAAATTAAAAGAGATTGGAGAAGTCCTTCGATAGTGAGGAAATAGAAGAAATTTGGAAATTAATTCCAAGAGGGATCATCGCTAGCTAGTTGGTCAGTTGGTTAGTTAGATGATTTTTCTGCGTTGTTAGTCTGTAGGCCTTTGTGTTTGTTTGTGTGGTAGGTCGAGTGAAGTCTATGGTGGTTGATGCAAACTGCTGGATGGATTATGAATGCTGGGCTGGTGGATTGACAGGAGTGGAGAGGGCGAGTATTGGGTGCATACTGAACTCACTCACCTGGTTTTGTTGACTCGAATTGAGGCATGCTGATCCACACTGGATGACTGTCATTTGACTGAGTTCTTTTTGACTCAGCTCCGACTTTGCGTCGTTGGCAGATTTGTTAGGATTCTTGCCGACTATGCACATAGTCCGGGGTCGGATCCCCGGCCGTCGCACTCCTTTACCACGCTGAGGTTTCACTAAGGCTCTCAAAGATATAATGTTGGTCATGAGGCTAGCCTCCTTATCCTGTAAATATTAATAATGCTACAGAAACTTGAGTCCTCTAGCTTGAAGACTCCTATGTTTCACTGGGAACGTTGAGTATAAATGAAAAATAACCTCGCCTGGATTACTAGCTCACAATTTTCTAGCCGGTCCCAATCCCGGATAAAGAGGGAAGGTTGAGGCGTGCTGCTAGCAACTCCACCCCCAAAACTAAACCAAATTGCTACAGAAACTTAAACGCACAAATATATTAAAAATTCTAAAAACATAAACAATAACCTTATTTTTCGCTGGAATCGGGGAAGTGAAATGACGCAGGCTGGTAAAAGCCTTTGCGAAGCCAGTTGACGATGTGCCTTCTTTCGATGAAAGCAAAAATAAGGATGGGGACGTGGAATATTCGTACAATGTACGAAACTGGAAAGGTTGCTCAGGTAGCCGCAGAAATGAGAAGATATAAAATAGAAGTGTTGGGAATCTACGAGAGCAGATGGAACGGATGTGGAAGGAGCCAACTGCCAACTGAAGGGACAATAATCTACTCCGGTCACCCAGAGGACAATCACGAGCACACCAAGGGAGTAGCCATCATGATGTCACCAACAGCAACCAAAGCTCCAATGCAGTGAGAACCAATCTCCTCCAGGATAATGACAGACAGGTTCAACTCAAAAGGAAAGAAGGTTACAATCATTCAGTGCTGTGCGCTTACAAACGTCTCAGAACAAGACAAAAAGGAGGCCTTCTACAGACAACTACAAGCAGTAATGGACAACGTCCCAAATGGCGATATCAAAATCCAGATAGGTGATATGTATGCGAAGCTGGGAGGAGACAATACAGGAAGAGAACTCACAATGCATCGTGAGGCCCTCGGTGAAATGAACGACAATGGTGAACTCTTCTCAGACTTCTTCACCATCAGTGATTTGATGATTGGTGAACAGTGTGTTCAAAAACAAGGATATACACAAGGAGACATGGGTTTCACCAGATGGACACACCAAAAACCAGATAGACTTCATTTCAATCTCAAGGAAGTGGAGACGGAGCCTACTGGACACAAGGTCGAGGAGAGGAGCAGATGTGAGTTCAGACAACTATCTAGTGCAGGGGACTTTCAAGGTGGAGCTAAAAGCCTCGAGGATAGCTGGGGATAGGCTACAATGCAAGTTCAACAATCCAAAACTGAAGGACACAATCACACAGGACATTCTCACTGCAACTGTCAGAGCAAAGCAGGAAACACTACGTGGCATCACTGACAAATCATGCGTGGAAGACCACTGGAACTCTCTGAAGGTGATTTTCAACGAAACGTGTTCAACGGTTTTAGGAAGAAAGAAGAAACAAGACAAGGAATGGCTCTCAGTGGACACTTGGAAGCTAATAGAGGAGAGGAGAATGGTGAAAGAGAAAATGATTCAATGCAAAGATGGACACGAGAATGAGACGCTGTGTTCAACTTACACAGCACTGGACAAAGAAGTGAAGAAGAATGCCAGGAAGGACAAAAGACAATTCTACGACAACCTGACTACTGAAGCTGAGAAGGCAGCAGGCAAAAGGGACCTGAGGACTCTATATCAGATAACCAAGTCTCTATCCGGGAAGAGATCAACACAAGTGAAACCTATAAAAGACAGCCAAGGGAACCCAATTACCAAAGAAGAAAGACAGATTAAACAATGGGCGGACCACTTCAAAGGACACTTGAACAGACCACCACCTACAACCCGTCCAGAAATACCAACAACAGCACGTACACAACTGCAAGTTGACAACAATCCTCCAACCAAAACTGAAGTCTTGAATGCAATCAAGCTTCTGGAAGCTGGAAAAGCAGCTGGGCCAGATGGAATACCCCCTGAAGCACTGAAAGCGGACCTAAAGACGACAGCATATATGCTGACTCCATTATTGCTAAAGATCTGGAAGGTGGGAAAGGTGCCTACTGACTGGAGGAAAGGTTATCTTGTGAAACTACCGAAGAAGGACGACTTAGAACTCTGCAAGACCCAGCGAGGAATCATGCTGCTGTCGACGCCGAGTAAAATCCATCCAGAATGGTTACCCAATAAGATTTATCGACAAAAATATGAAACCAATAATTCGGAAAAACGAAACTTTGACTGCGCCTAAAAAGAAAATCTACATGAACTTGGATTTCAAGGGAGATTTAGCAAGCGATATTCTCAAGAGAAGGATCACATCATCTCTGAGAAGAACATTCTTTGCAGCAACGCTAAGAATAGTGTTCTCCAGTCGCCCACTAATCTGCAGAAGCCTCAAGGACAAGATCCCGCATCTGGCCACTTCTATGTGCATATACCAGTTCACCTGCTGCTGTGGAGCCAGGTACATCGGTCGTTCGACGCGCATCCTGTCCAAGAGGATTCAAGAACACTATCCAGCATGGTTGCGAAAAGGCAATACTGGTGCAACAAGGAGTGCGATAATTGAACACCTGGTCAGCACTGATCATTGCATTTCAACGAACGCCTCCTTCAAAGTAATCTACCGAGTCAAGAACAACATGTCAAAGGCAACACGGTTTCGTCTCCTTTGTATCGCTGAAGCTCTAGCCATTCACATGGAAAAACCGGAGCTGTGCATACAAAAGAAGATTACTCAACCACTCCTACTCTCATGGTAACAATGTTTTGATTTTTGATTTTTATTTTATTTTATTTTGATAACTTTGTTTCTTTGCCTGTCCCTTAGTTGCTTATAATTCTTGTATTCACTTAGATATCTTACATAGTTTCGTATTATCTACTTTGTTTCTATGTGCATCCTGAGTAAAACTCACTATTATTATTACAACTGCTTGTGACAACTCATCACCTTTGTTACTACCCTAGTTTCACTTAATTTTCTTGACCTGTATTACCAACCTTCACTTGTTTAGTTAAAATTAACCTTAACCAATTGTAACTTTGTTTGACAAACTTAATGTACACATACATACAAAATAATGCATATATATTTGCGATTGTACAGCTAAGAAGATGAATTCGCCGAAAAGAGACTCTTCGCTGATCTACGTGTTTTGTTTTCATTAATGCCTGGATGGGGATTATCCATGAAAATCCTGAGTCGCATCATCCTGAAGAGAATAAAAGACGCACTGGATACAGAACTCCGACCAGAACAAGCTGGATTCAGGAAAGGTAAATCATGTTCTGACCAAATTGCAACTCTACTCATCATCATCGAACTAAGCATGGAATGGCAATCAAACCTCTACCTCAACTTTATAGACTTTGAGAAGGCCTTCGACAGCGTTGACCGCGAAGTAATTTGGAAACTACTCGAGTACTACGGCGTACCCCAAATATTCATCAACCTTATTCAACAGCTGTACGACAACGGCACATGTCAAGTGATCCACAACGGAAAACTCAGCGAAGCGTTTGGAGTAAACACAGGAGTCAGACAAGGGTGCTTATCAGCACCAATGATATTCCTAATTGTGGTGGACTGGATTATGCGTCAGACAGCAGGAAACGAGAAGACAGAAATGTCCTGGACCGACGTGAAGAACCTAGAAGACCTGGATTTCGCGGATGATTTATGTTTGATGTCACACAAAATCGAGGACTTACAAGCGAAAACCGACAAAATGGTGGAAGAAGCAGCAAAGACAGGACTCCAGGTGAACATAGACAAGACGGAGGTTATGAAAATAACCAACCAACAACAACAACAACAGCAGCAACATCCAGCGCCAATCACCATCAACGGGAGGGATTTGAAAGAGGTTAATTCTTTCACTTATCTAGGAAGCATTGTCTCAAATAAAGGAGGAATGGATGAGGTTGTCAAATCGAGAATCGAGAAGGCGAGAAACACATTCATCAACCTGGAATCAATCTGGAAATCTTCGTCACTCAGCATCAACAACAAAATTCGGATTTTCAATACAAATGTCAAGTCAGTTCTTCTATACGGATCAGAAACTTGGTGGGTCACCAAGAATATTTCCAACAAGTTTCAGAACTTTATCAACAGCTGTCTTCATTCTATACTCAAGATCAGATGGCCGGAAAGAATCATCAACAAGAAACTATGGGGACAAACAAAACAAGGACCAATCGCTCAACAAATATGCAGGAGAAAGTGGAGATGGATTGGACACTCGATGAGGAGGCCGTTGGGTGACATCACGCGTCAGTCCATAGCTCGAGTGGAACCCGACTAGTAAGCGGCGAGTGAGAAGTTCAAGGGTGACATGGAGGAGATCGTGTGAAGAGGAGCTGAAGCAGTATGGACTAACATGGATGCAGGTGAAAAGTACAGGAGAAGACAGAAAAAGTGGAGACGTGCAGTTGAATCCCTATGTTCCACTAGTAACCTAAGGGTACAATAATAATAAAAGTTCTGCCTCGTCGTGTTTCTGTGGAGGAAGAGAGCGAGGGAGTGGGGGCAGTGAGACAGAAAAAGAGAGATATAGATGGGTAGAGGAGAACATTTGGTGGTGAGTGATGGCGAATTTTAGAATGTTTTATCGCAAGTTTCTTAGCTTTCCATTATTTTTATTATTTCAAGCCTAATTTTTTTCTTACTTTATCTGAATTTTTTCTCCAGGATAATGACATGCCTCCGTTCTTTTGTGGTATCATTACAGACTAAATTCCTCTTTATGTTTTAGTATTCCGACCAAACGTCCTCATATTTTAATCGTTGTATTGAAATTTTATTCTCCGAGCAACTAACTAAATTTTTTCTTACTATTATATGGATAAATTTTGCGATATTTCCTGTTTTTTTCTTGTTTGATTGTGAGTCTTTCTGAGACATATTATTTTTTAAAATTGTGTACTTAGTTATCCTGTATTTAGGAATGTTTTCCTGTTTTGTGGAGTGTTCTGTATTTCGTTTATAATAATATAATCATTTAGGGATCTCAGTCACCACTCAATTTCTGTTACGTGACTTGCATATGTTCATAAAACTACCTAAATTGTTACGAGAATATCAGTTAGCAGTGGATTAAATTTTGTGCCAGTCAATTGCGTCTTAGAATTGTTTTTATCCAGATTGGTTCATCAGATTCCGTGTGGAAAACAGGAACTCAGCAATTCATGTCATTCCTACTGTGTTCTATGCAGTATTTTTCAGTTAGCCCCATTATCGCACATAAACCGTCATTTTCTCAGCATACAATCCCCCTCATATCACCCTTGCAACTAAACCAAACTTTCTGTTTCCGATTCGAGTCACACTGGACTGCCTGTTGCATGTCGTTATTCGGCAGCACCCCTCAACATGTGAACAATCTGTCTCTTTTTTACGACATATTTGTTGGATAATGCGGTCTTCGTTGACTGGTTGTCAGAGATCTCTTCTTCCAATACTCTCTGACTTTGTATTCTTCACTATTGAGAGAGGGCAGCTGTTCATGAAAATATGCAGCCTGTCTTAAGTGTTTCCGGTCTCTCACGCGCCAAGTCTTTAGCTCATAAAGAAGCATTTATGTGACATAAATGTTGAAGGTGCTAATCTTGCCCCTAATTCTGAATGTAACATATTTACTCACTGATTACAGAGTAATGAATGCCTATGCTGCTTTTCCAGTCATTCTTTTGACATCATCTTGTAGCTGAAACAATAATGTTTAGATAATCTTGTGAACTAAATTCCTTCAAATTTCCTCTGTTTGTAGTGAAGGCTGCTTATTTTTATTGTTTGTTAGGTATCTTAACTTCTATCTTCTCTATATTCACTTTGAAACCTGTTTACGTTGCCGGCCACTTCGTCCAAATTGTTGGTTTTCACCTGTAGATCATCTAGTTTTTGCGACATTAGACATAAATCCTCCATGAAGTCCCGGTCCTCAAGAGTCTTCTTGTCGAGCCAATGTGTGCCTGTAATCTCGCAATGAAATTTATACTTTTACGACAGATTTTGATTCTGATATGTGAGTGGTCATCACACATGTACCTGGGCCTAACTAGGGCATTGTCCTCGTTCTAACAGTTATTCCTATCCATGTAACACACATAGAACCCCACACCATCTCTACCAGGGGAGATTGAACCCAGGATCTTCAGGTAGACGACAGAGCTAATCAATAACTTTTGTGTTTGATTTCAGTTATATTTAGCTCGAAATTCCTGTCAATGAACACTGTCATTGTTAGAAGATTGTTGGAAAATTTCCGAACTGGTTTTATAGCCACTAGGTTCTAACTTGCAATTACGATTTTGATTGTGACATTCTCATCCATAATAATTTACTATAGTTGGTAACATGTCACCCAGATAAGTGAAGAAAGTAATCACTTTCACTTATGGTATTCCACTTTATAAACACAAAATTTTGGTGTAATTTTGTTCTTCGATCTTGGTAGTTAAGTGGCCACGTTTTCATATTGTGCTCTGTCATCAATATATTGTCTTAAAAGACAATCGGTGGCTCAGCAATTACACCAACTAGTTCGGAAACCATAACTGTGACACTGTCACTTACTTAAGCCGCCGATCTTATCTATCACAGATCATTTGCTGAGTGTCATGCTGGCTCATGAGCTCATGTTGAGCTGTTGTGGAAGATAATATCGAATTAGACAAGTTTAGAATTGTAGTTGTCGTCCATCTTGCATATTTACGAACAAAATTGATCTGCCAATTATTGTACAATCTTAGAATAACGTCAAATAATCTGTTTTAAAAATCTATCTATCCTTGATTATCTATCGTTTATTATCGGAATTTCTGGTCATATTCCTTCATTTCACCTTGTTTTGAAGACCTCAATACTATCACTACTTATATATATTTAAGTAGCACGTTGCACACTTTTGAAATTGTGTATTAGGAACATAATGCAAGCTGAAATCTTTACGAATAGATGCTGTTCACATAGCCAAGAAATCAAATCATTCAAGTTTTAGTTGACTGTTGCTACAAACACAATAATATCAGATTTAATGTGGATGTTATTTGAACAATAAAACATGAAGAGACTATAGAGAAATTTACGAAAACATGATAAAGTCCTAATGATTGTTGTCTTACATAAAACCGACTATTTAAATAAAATAATGACTTTATTCAGTGATCTGGAGATACTGGGGCATCCAGGTTATATGGTCTACGTAAGATCCCTGAAATAGACTTTCCGAATACAGCGGAATTATAACGCCAAACGTTAGTAGAAACAACTCCGTTCAGTTTTCCACTTATGGGGAATTACAAGAATCTTGTTATTATTCTTGACTGAATTAAAACTCTTTTGTTAGCATCATAATCTTTACTCATTTTACTATTATTATAAGCTTCATAATTTCTGACATCTTCTAGATTTTTCCCTAGTAAGTGATTGTTTCTTCTGGTGATGTGACTGAACTGTGATCCATTCAAATCCTAATATTAATCCCTCATACCACTTCCATTTTATCTATCTGAACTTCGCCTGTAAAATCTCAGGTTATATATAAACAACTTAATCATCTTTCCTCAGCATGCGGGAATTTTTCCGTTGGCAAATTGACCAATTGGAAAAGATAACAAAACCAGGTGAAGGTTGTTGGAATTGATAAGCGTGTAAAATTATTAACGCAGCGTGTGTTTACATAGGGAAATTGCTTATTGCATTCTTGATATAAGAATAAAACTTGTGCTACGTGCAAGAGTGTAATTCCATTATGGAATTATTGCATTCTTCTTTATTTTATTGAATATCATATACCTAATGTCCAAATTTTTCAAACCGTTAAGAGTGAACTTGGTATGGACATATATAACAATAAACTCAGTAATTCTGTGTTAGGAGGAAGTGAACTGAGACTGAATATGATGTTTGCATTTGTTTATTCTCATGCTATTACTGCACTCCACTTTCAAGTTTTGCGCACCCATGAACACATTCACTCTATTCATGAAATCTCTGTATCACGACACATACGTATACACCGCTTAATTTGGCTTCAATGACAAAGTGAATATTTTGATTTTGATGTTGTTGTGTTCTCTGAGCTGGATATTTAATTTGCGAAGCTTTCATCACTCTACTGGTCGACATCTTCATCGCATACTTCAATTTGAAGTCTTCAAATTGAAGTATGCGATGAAGATGTCGACCAGTAGAGTGATGAAAGCTTCGCAAATTAAATATCCAGCTCAGAGAACACAACAACATCAAAATCATCCACCTGAGCTACAAATCTTCTTTATCATACCTGAATATTTTGATTGCACATTGCGCGAGTATGATTCCGAAAACAAAATGGTGAGACACATTCTTCTTTTGAACACCCAATATTGTTTATACGAGCAACTACTGGAAGAAGAAGATTTCATTTACATTTCCACCGTTTTCGGATTTTTCTCTACATTTATAAAATCGCATTGAACAGCTGACATAGCCGATATAGTACATGTGTATGATCGAGGAGGTTTGTAGCTCAGGTGAATGATTTTGATTTGTTGTGCTCTCTGAGATGGTTGGTGGTTTATTTCCGAAGCTTACATTGTCCTAATAGGCAACACTTTCAGCTCATACTGTAATCTGAAGTGAGCTTTAAGATTTCGCAACGAGTTTATTAGTCACCGCTCCTGGTAACTTTGAGCATGAGCTTCGCAAATAAACCACCATCCATCTCAGAGAACACAACTACATCAAAATACTACATCATTATTCAAAGCAACATTTCACTTCCAACTGTAAATCAAATACGCGTCTCAAAAAAATTGGAAAAACACTGGAGGCAAGAAATGCAATTATCAAGTTCACAATAACTCACCAACACTCCCGACGACGACCAACGATGCAATCCAGATCAAGTAGACAATCTTCATCTTGCTGATTGACTTCCTTCTCAACTGCCTCGTCTTTTATAGCAAATCATGTCAGTCTCCAGCGAATCAGAAACATTGTGGGCGGTGAGTGAAGACAATTCGTAGGCCATTATTTTCTCAGACAATTGGACAGAGACGATTGCTCATCTTGTGATAGGTAGGTTACACAGGCAGTTTCCATTTGGTGTTGGTAGAGGGTAACGGTAGTGGCAGTCAAGGTGAAGCTAAACTACAGTGAAGACTTAAATTGTAAAGAAATATTCACAGTGTATTTTTCTTATCAACAACCGCATTTCTCGTATTACTGCAAGTCAGTAATGGATTGAATGTCGCATAATGTGAGATTCCATAACTTAGTGTTCTTCACAGAACCCAAGACACACTATTTATATGTTTGCACTGACGATATTTTTTATCAATGTCATGATTTATCCTCTCTCGAAATAAAGTTATTTTATTCATGGTTGTTGAGCACAGCATCAGTTCATTCGAGCAATGTTCTTTTGTTTTGTTTTTGTAATAGTAATTGTTTGTTTGGCTGGATGATTGGATGTGTCTTCTTCATTAGGACAAATTTGAGTGAGTAGGATTAACATTCAGTCGAATGGTTAATCATATGCATATCACAATGTGACGAGTAGCTTCATGTAGGCTGATTTCAAATAAGTGGGGAGGATCCTAAAACTTTTCATTTGCAAACAAATATACGTTAAGGATTCAAACGAATACCTGCTGATGGTTTGATCTATGCTTCTGAAACGTTGGCTCTCCATTGTCGAATTATTAATCTTTTTTTGAAATTGTTTTCGCAACATATAGGAAATCAATCTCATATCTTATAGTTGCGGAAGTAACGATATTAGTTAGTTTGAGTTGGATATCCCTTTACGTTGTTATTATGTGTAGTTGAAGCCCATCACCTGTCCTATTATATTCGAAATGCGTGACTTCTGTTGTCACGTCACTCAAGGCAGATGGAAAAGCACCCAGAACACATCGTGAAAATAATCGCATGGTTAACAGTCACCTATGGCAGCTGAGTCCTACCATGCAAGAAGCTACAAAATGTTTCCAAAGAACTAATTAGTTCAAAATATACCTCTTCAAATTAAATCTAGATTCTAGTGGTTTCATATAAGATGCGGGTAGTTAGGTATCTCAAGTGGAAGCACCTTCACCAATGAATATTTCGTAGTTGAGGTCATGGTTTGCTAGACTGCAAGTGTACTCCAGATTTTTTTCTAGTTTCATTCATTTGTTATCTTCATTTTGTGAGAGTATTTCCAGGTGACGATTTGTGTGGAAATAATGGCGTGACATTATTTCATAGGAAACTGTGACGTTTCTAAATAGTGAAGCTTTCTCGAAGTTTCTTCTTCATAATGTGGGACTTATTAGTATATGTGTAGAAACTTGTTCACTTCGGTAGTGAGTGATTCCATATTACTTTGTTTATTAGATGTATCACACAGTGAAACAGTGTCATTATTTACTGGATGACGAGGTTTCGAACACAATTTATTGTTCATAATCATATCAAGTATAATCACACGACTTTGAAACTTGAGTTTTATAGTTTTCTTTGTGTTCTCTTATTTGTCGTAAGGGGAGTAAATTTTCCAAATATCTGGGACAGGTGTTGAATCATTCCTGTTGCATGTATTTGCAGTTGATTCAAAAAACAGAGCTTCTGTTATCAATCTCTCCCTCCACCCTGTGACCTTAGATTTTAAAACTATCATCCTATGTCATCCTATTATATGTTAAACAATTTAGTTTATCTTATACCCAGAAATGATTATCAGGTCAAATACATAGGTCAAACTAGTAGGACAGGGGCAGTCAGACTAGCTGAACATAAAAACCTAGCAAAATCTAGATTGGTTGACCCAAATAAGATAAGAAATCTAGAGAATAGTTCAGCTATAGCACTACATACAGTTACACAAAACCATATAATAGGATGACATAGGATGACAGTTTTTAAATCTGAGGTCACAGGGTGGAGGGAGAGATTGATAACAGAAGCTCTGTTTATTGAATCAACTGCAAATACATGCAACAGGAATGATTCAACACCTGTCCCAGATATTTGGAAAATTTACTCCCCTTACGACAAATAGAGAACACAAAGAAAACTATAAAACTCAAGTTTCAAAGTCGTGTGAATATAATTGATATGATTAAGAACAATAAATTTTGCTCGAAACGTCATCCAGTAAATAATGACACTGTTTCACTGTGTGATACATCTAATAAACAAACTTATATGGAATCTCCCTAATAATTCTCATTTTGTAGACTTAATTAAAATACATGCCAATTGATGTAAGGAAAAATATCAACACAGAACCGATTAGAAGATTTGATAGTCTTATAAATCAACCAAGCGAAATTTCATGTACACTGAACGCGACGAAAAACTGTCTCTATTGATGTACTACTTAAATATCCATTATCGTCATTTGCCCCTTACTTGTTCTAATGATGACAATTGTGTGGGATATAAATTTCTGACTTCTATCCTGTGTGAACTCTATTCTGTTAAGCTGCTAGCCAGTTACTGCCACTTACTTCATCATACAGACCTGACAAAATATGTGAATCAGGTATGGAGGGGAGTGGTAAGATCAAACTATACGGCACTGCTAACCTCTAAGATACTCAACAAAGTCACGTAGGCACTTGCTAAACATTTCTGAAATTATGTATCGCCAAATTTGATGCAAAGCATGTTCACTTCGTATTTAGCCACATTGTGTACTCAATGCACTACAGCTCTAATAGTCAGTGACAGTGGTTCCGCTGAGGGAAGGAGCAAGATTTTCGTTGAGTTACGTAGATGTCACGTAATCTAGGAAAGCGTAAAGAATTAAAGAGCTTGATCTTTACTATTATCAGTGTTGATCTCAAAAGTATCAACATTATGATTTTGTGCAGAACTTTCACATAGGACGAGAATAGCTCATAATTTGTTTTAACTAATCTCATATACTTTCGATTGAAGTTAAAAAATATGAAACAAGGTGTATTGCGTAATTAATGCCACACGAACACATTCCTGTTTATTCTTTTGTTATCTTCCTCAAGAAATTTCAAGACAAACTAGGTCAGTCAGTTTACTTTTCTTTTATTCAACAATACAATTCTTTTCAAAAACTACTCACTTCTTTTATGAATACCTCCCTCTCGTCGAAAATACCATTCACGGACTTATCACCTCAGCCTACACATATAGATGTTTATGTCTAGACAAAATTTAATTAAGTATCCTTTCTCACTGCTTGGATCAATATCTGTTATACTGTGGCTGTGTTGTTTGAAATAATTTACAGTTATCAATACGTTTCATATTCATTATAACCAGTTTAGTAAAATCTCGACTATCTTCTTCGAGATTTCATTTAGTAGTACGTTCTCAGTTGATTGTTCCACAAATTTTCATCTCGACGCTGGCTAAGTTCAGATGATTTTCTAACTGATTTCGGATTGATGAAGGAATCTGTTGCCTATACGCCCCTGTCTGGTGTTGACATTATCACCCATGCTGTCTCGAGCAGCTTAAACGGTGCTGCGTAGCCAGATAGGTGAAAAAAGTAACCTTTCCCAAATTTCTTTGATTGATAGTGACTGGCGCTTGGTGCTTGTTGTTATCATCGTTGTTGTTGTTGTTGGTGGTGGTAGTGGTTCATTATCTTGATCACCTCAGTCTTATCTATCTTCATTTGAATTCGTATCTTCTGTGCACTGCTTCTTCTTTTCTGGTCTTCGCCTGTAGGTCTTTGAGTTTACGCGAAATCCGACAAAATTCATCCGTGAAATCCAGGTATGCTCCAGTCTTCTTGTTGTTCCGAGGTACTCCTGTCTTCTCACTCCTCACAGTTTCTAGCATAATCAAGTCAACCGCAGCCAGGATTATTGTCAGCGATAATAGGCAGGAAACCTTGTTGTACTCCTGTCTCCACTTCAAATGTTTCAATGAGTTTTGCAATGTGGATCACCTAACACGTTACAGGCATTGTCATATAGCCAGCTGTTGAACTAGGTTGTTGAAGCTTTCAGCCAGTCGGCAGTGTCAATACTTTTTCCAAATTACTTCGTGGTCAACACTCTCGAGTTCCTTGAAGGTTAATCTGATGCCTTCCAGCCACTGATCACAGGACGATGTTGGCTGGAGTTCACAAGAGAAGTCGTGAAAAGTGATGGCCATCAGGTAAAAAACGGTGCCAGTCAGTAGAATTTCAAATTCATCAGTCTCAACAGCTGAATATCTCGTTTTCTTAGCAGTATGTGACATAACGTTAGCTCAATATGCATTGCCACTGAACCAGTAAGAATGCTTGTCTATGAGAAACAAAATTCTGTCTTCTATTCAGAAGCAATGACATCTTCAACAAAACGATAGCCACAAAACTTTCAATCTAAATAATTCTTCCTAGTAATCAGGATATTCACTCAGATCGGTATTCCACATGAAATACTAAGTTTGGACTGTTATTATTTCACTTGTTCATACATCTCTTCAGTAATGACTACCACTCACTGACATGCCAGTTAATCCAGAAAACAATATCCAAACAAAATGAAATATGAGTTCTTAATTCTAATGTTAACTACCACAATCGCATTCCTGCTAGAGGTCAGTCGTGACCCCTAACAACTCAGTAGTAACGTCTCTGATTACAATACTGCCTGAGGCCCATTTCAACATCCTTGGGTGCATCAGTTCTTTACACTTTGCAGATATACCTTAATTATGTGTTTCAGTAAGCATCAAACCTAAGCCCAGAGCTCTCTTTTCAATGTCTTAGACATCCTGAAATTACCTTGGTTCATCGTATCACTTGTATTACCATAATGAATTCTTGGTTCCATTTCGACCTTATGATAAATCGATTGAGGCGGCTAAGTGTATCGATGAATGAGGAACCGTTTTAGTATAGGAAGAAGTATTCTTTAAAATCTAATGGAAGTTCACTGCTGATAGATGACTAACTGTGAGATGTACGGATTAGTAGGGTCCATAACTTCAAATGTTAAGTCAGTCACTAAGTAGTGAGTGATATTTAATGCAGGTGAAAGTATATCACTAGCTGAAACAAGTGGAATTATATGAGCCATTAGTTTCCATTGTGGCAGACAAGTGTTTATGTATTCACCTAGTAGAAGGAAAGGACTCACTCCTTGGAAGGCAATTCTTTCCAGCACCTTTCGACTTTAACTATCGCTTCCCGACAAATTAACCTTTGAACCAAATATTATTAGCCATTCATTGCACAGATTTACGAAACAGCACACACTCATGAAATGTATCTAAGTGTTCAAAACTGAAACATTTTCAACCCATATTTCTGTTATGACTGTGTTACATTTGACTAGTGATCTCCATTGAAAAATGTCTCATACATTTCTCTTAATCGACTGATGAATGCAGGAAACTATGATGTTGTTTCGAAGTTCCTATGTACAAACATACTGAGTCTTAAATGGATATGATTTCAGCAGTGGTGTGAATCCTTTTTTAATGCATTGGCATTTAATCAAAACTACTCCATTGCTGCCTATTTCATGAACAGAAATATACAAATGAATAAAACCTGCTGGTAGTTTATTGATATAGCAATGAAGCCAAGACTGATAACTGCTCTACATGTTTAACTGTTACAATTTATGTCGAATGATTGAGTCCTTTGTTACATATCATATTTCTTGTGCTACTCAACTTCTTAACATCAGTGATCCCAAGGATTAGAATTACTCAGTCGGTTTTAAGCAGCTGATTATTACCGAAATTGCTGTTTTACTCGGAATAACCAACTCAACAGATGCAGGTCATCTTTTACTTATTTCTCCACACCATAAATTTTCTCGCTTGATTACTCAAATCACACAGAAGTCAAAATAGAATTCGCAATTTTATGTGAGCAGTATCCATAAATAGTCATACTATCCAGTCAGTAGTATATACTGTCATGCATTTGTGCTTGGTTGCTTGCGTTCCTGACTGCCACTTAAGTTACTGAACAGATCATGTCACTTATTGTGATCTAAATAATTTCGCCGTCCAAAGGAAAATGCGTGGTGAGATTTCACTTCCTAGAAGTGTGTAAATTGCAAACTGACGGTTCGATGTGCCTAATGCAGTGCCAGTTAGTCAAAATAACTAAACAAAATTTGAATCTCTGAGTGCACGTGTTAGACCCAAAATCAATGAAACGATGAGTCGATGTTTACATCCATTGTCGTCGACTCAGTCAACGTGATTGGTATTCACCTACTCATATCAACCAGGCAATCAGTTGAAAATAGAATAGCTTCATACACCACTCTAATTCATTACCTTATGATAAAGGTAAACGACATTTTTGCAAATGTATCAGAAACACATGGAGCTGTTGACGTGAAAATACTGCCTAGATCACAATATTGTTTCCGAGTGCATATTGTTTCGTCAATTTACTTAGCTGAAGAAAGGTACTGGCATTCTACGGACAGGACCAATCCTCCCTCTTCTTCAGTAAAATGGATATCTGAATACTTAACAGACTTCATAAGCATCCTTCCTACTTTCCATTCCTTATTAGATACGATAATCAAGATGTCTTTATGAAATTGCCAACAGAATACTTTCAGTTGTATGAAACACGTTAAAACGACATCTAGAGTTTTGAAGTAATCGGTTGTGATCTGCAAACCTATTTGCCTTTAACAGTGTCACTTCTTTGAAGCGACTGATTGTTAAATTGGAAATCAACAAACGCAGTAAGTAGATAAATTTACTTCAAATTACTTCTTCATCTAGGTCGTTGAAGGCATTTTCGAAGTCGATGGTGGAAGTTAAGGTAGATGGTTGACTGCTATTCTGTGGTTTGTTCGATGACGATGCGTTGAGTTGAAATTTGACCAGCCTATGATTTGCCTATCCTGAATCCAGCTTGTTCAGGTGTGCGGAGTTCTGTATCCGGTGCATCTTTTCGGTAGTAGATTTGTACACGATTGATTACTCCTGGAGTCTCTTTTTTCATCGGTGTTCCAGCGTACAAGTTAGGTTAAGTGATCGAATTTAGTGAGTGGAAGATCATCAACTAATTCAGCTGGAGGAGATTGGATCAAACCATCTCCCACATATTTATGTCAACTCGAGCATGTACATATACAAATGTCAATATCAATATTATAATTATCCCTTTAGATTCCGCGGAGTGGCAGACAACTCTTGAATGAGCTTGATATGCGTTTAAGACGCCGCACTATTCAGTATTGAAGCATTTTCCGAATCACTTCGCGATCAACGTTGTCCAAAGACTTTCCAAATCAATCATCTTTTTATTTTTGCGTAGCTTACCTAAATCACTGAGCTACTTGAATCGCTTAAGCCAGAATGACTTTATTCACTTGGAGGTTGCGTTTTTCATTCGTCCATTGATAGCATGCGAACTAGACATGAACTTGTGCGCTGATTTAGCTGGATTCTAGGTGAACTCTTAAATTAATCAAGATATATTTCCGATTATTGCTTTCAGTGCAAATCCTGTATGAAGAGAAAAGTGTTTGAGAACTAGATATGCTATAAATAGTTCTCACAAATTTACCATATTGTTTGAAATGAATCTTCATTGTTATTATTATGTACATAGTTTTTGATGAAATGATACCCGCAAACCAACCTCTGAATTCAAATGCCTCCATTGAAAGCACAAATAATATCGTCAGAGATGAAGCACATCTCAGAAATCACTGCTAGTCTCTTGAAACCTTTATGACTTGAGGTCGCATACAAACCAACAAATCACTTCACTGAGTTTTATGTCAAATAAAGATTCAACACCGTGAGAGGATAAAACAAACATCATCTACAAAATAGTCTGTAACGACTGCGAAACACACTACACTGGCTAAAGTGGACGTCCTCTTCGTCTTCGCATCCATTCGTTCTTATCACTACATACAGGCAACCATGGACATCAATTCGAATGGAACAACGTTCAAATATTAGACGGAGGAAACACTAAGAATGCGAAAGAATTTTTAGTAGCCTGGTATTTCAGTGAATCGCCAATCAATAAACACATTGAGATAAACAAACATTACCAACAGATAAGACGGAAAT
Organism: Trichobilharzia szidati; assembly: GCA_944472155.2. Taxonomy (NCBI): domain Eukaryota; kingdom Metazoa; phylum Platyhelminthes; class Trematoda; order Strigeidida; family Schistosomatidae; genus Trichobilharzia; species Trichobilharzia szidati. Next base: position 96,962,648 of record OX235276.1, read on the forward strand.
CTCACACACAATGGGTCGAATTTCAAGTCAAGGAAACAATCTGTTCCAATACAAGTAGCCTACAGGGTGTGTAAACACAAAAACAACTAAACACGTGCAAGGTCACCAGGAGATATGACAAATGAACTCGTTGAGGAACCTAAAAGCTCACTCCAAATTGAAGTTTGCCCTAAAAATGTTACCCAGTAGAGCAATGAAAGTTTTCAAATTGAATATCCAGCTCATAGAACACAACCACATTAAGTCAACATTTGTTTACACCAATAAGCTATAGGCAGATATCATTCATTATGACTTCATACCCTAAGGACAAGCAACTAGTGAATTTAACAATGAATTGGGCATTAGTATTCGGTTCAAAGATGATTGAAGATTGATATTTGTCAGAGAGCCTTCGAGAACCAGGGAGTACTTGATAGCTGTTTCCTCTCTGTTTGGGAACTCATCGTCAGAACACACCCCCTAAGTTTTGAATCCACGGCCTTCCGGTTACGTGTGAATTTCGTAGACCATCTAGCCAATGGGCCACAATTTACTTGCCCATGAACTATTTCCATGTACGGATTCGTGATTTTTGTGCAATTGATTACAACAAATATCATTGCTGGCTAGTGTTTTTCCTCACTCCTGGCCAGTGTGTGTGAATTCGTGGATTTGTTTTCCATGATTACAAATTCTGCTTTATTGTGATGAAGAACAAGAGTGAAAATCAAAGAAAAGTCGCCTAAGTACACTTCGCATAATAGCAAATACTTTCATTGCGATAGTGACTGATCATATTTTCATATTAAGTGATCGGCTCTGTGACATAATGCAGAGAGTAGAAACAACGACACGGTAGATCCACAGGTTAATTCGTTTGAAGCTTGTAAGTCTTCCTCATCCAATGGTTGAAAATATTGTCATAAAGGAAGAGAAGCAATCGTTCAAATAGGCTTTTCTTTCTTCTCAAATTAATTTGTTTTACTGAATTCCAGTGCTCAATTTACGAATGTTCTTAAATTCAGATACTTGAAGTAAGTGTCATCGCAGAGTAAATTTATTTTATAAATTCTCACAGTGATATACAACTATATTTACTGATGACTCATACCCCGTAATGAAATGATGCTTCGCCAAAATGCCAAAGTTCAATTAGTATATCACAGGAAACGAATACCACAGAAAATAAGAAATATATACTCTCCAGCTAAGTTAGTTGACGGGAGCAATCGCAGTCTGACACCTGAGTAACAATTATTGTCTTCAGAAAGAAGCGGATGACAGTTTCCGCTTCTTATGGTAACTGGATATCTTTATTCTCTCTTTTGTTTGACTAAGTTATCTTTGAATTTGAACATGCTTCCTTTGAGCGAGTAAAGCTTGGTTTACCTCTTGTTTTTATAATTTCATTTGAAACTATTGATGTTAATCAGTATTTGTATCTTATCATCTTTGGCATATCTTATATTTATTACGCGATTCTATTACCATTGTATAAAACGTTTAATTTCATTCAAACCCGAATTCACTTGGTTAAAATGAAATAATTGAAGTCTTCACAGCACTGTTTATTGGGCTTTGAGCTCCCTCTAAATTGACGTTATGCAAAACTTGTAAACTAAAATGTTTCAATATGTATAGTTATTAATTTCTTTAGGCTGCAAGTAGCTGGTAAAATGGCAGTGCAATAAATAATCGTACCTATTTCTTTCTGCATAGTCTGTTGTTCTTCTTGTATTCAAATTCATAAGTAAGGAATGATCACATGGTTTTTAAAAACTATTTTCCTCTCCGCTTCCAACTATCTTCTGACTTGTGTTTACATCTCATCATCACCAGAATATCGCCACCAACACAGTATGCTAAGTCTGTCCGATGAATAAAATTTTCTTAAAATTAGTAGCAAATCATCAGAAAGCTGAATAATATCAAGGCGCTCAGTTAACACGTCTATATAGTTGCATATCCGAAGAATAATTAACCTATAGATACTAGTGATAAATAAAATCACAACTTCTACAGCTGATTTACTACAATCAACGAATACATCTCAGAGTGGTTCAACACGGTATACATTGATGACTGAAACCAACAATCCTCGCGGAATCTACCGAATCGTGTACACAATTGCATGAATAATAATGCAGGTATAAACACCAAGCTGTTTTGTGCCCTCAAATTTTCAGATTATCCATGTACTACTTTGATTACTGTGAGTAGTCGGTATATCATCAATAAATATATCCACCGTAAGCACAGTTAGACGACACTGGATTTCAGTTAGTCTAAGTGTGAAATATCTCATAAATTTGCACGTACACCATAAGGGGTTGACGAGGACTCTCTGCGTATGAGTTAAACAAAGGCAACTCGTTCACATGCAATGACATGCATCTGTTTCTGCAGCTGATGTTACACCAAACTTAAAGAGAACTTAAATAAAGTAATTGTATGTGCATTATTAAGTGACATACAGTAATTGTATAGAGAAATAGCTGTAACGAGGAATGATTCTGCTTCGATAAAGTGATCCTAAACTTTGAAGTAGTGCTTTGAGACCTATAATATCATCAAGCGTGGCAGTTATTCACTGCACAAACTGTGGAAGTAGGTAGTTTTTTCGGTTTTCGTTCATCAGTGTCACCAAGCACGAAAAGATACATGAGATCTCGTTAATAATGAACAGATGAATGACGTTCACTTGAATCCACTTATGAACATGTGGAGTATCCGTGGGAATTTTGATTTTCCATAACACCATAGCTTTAGAATTTAATACTGAATATGTATCTCATTCAATGCGTCTCAGCTCATGGAGCCAAAAAATTTAAAATAACTTGAATTACGGAATTCGGAATAGCGAACACTCCAGCTACTGAAATCACTCCTACAGTAGTACATAGATTCATTCTTAAAGAAAAAAACTTAGATACGGTGGACATTGCGTATTATTCAATCAAAGATAAATTTAAATTTACAGAAGGAGATGATGATGCAGTATTCTCTACCGATGACGTTTCAAGTACAAATTATTGCTCACATCGAGACACCAATAGGGCAGCCCATTTTAATCACAAAGCTTGATAATTACACTGTGAAACGGAATTGTTGTTGTTATTATTCCATTGAGTTTCAAGTAGAATATCAATTTCATTTCATCCTGTTCCCTGCAGTACTATTCAGCAATCTCATCTTCACTATGGAGTGAAAGCAGCTGTTGAGGAATGTCTGCAGCTACCTGTTGGAACGCTCCTGGTGACGTGTGTGCCTACTATAAGTTCAGCAGAAGCATAATCATCCTTATTACCATGTCATATTATGCCTTCTTATTCCTTTTCACCTAGTTCACTTTACTCCATTATCTTTATTTGCTCTCTACCTTTTTGTAATTTGCGCTAATTGCCCAATTTATATGCACAATGTTATTATCCTATATACAAAACACAGTGATTGGTTTATACTTCAAATTTTATTGGTAAAGTTATAAATATTAGAGTTAAGCCTGATGACATCAACTTGAGAACAATATTGTTAGTTTAATCATGCTGTTTTTCGTTATTCTTGTTATCAGAGATTGCCACAATCTTGCATCCTTGTTACAGGAAGACAAATTATTATAATCATTCTTGTTTTAGTAACTAACTGCACAACTTTTATGCATAATTTACACTAAGCTTATGATGTCCCTAATATTTTATTACAGTCCAGTATTCAATCTGTTTATTATATGTATATATATATATATCAACACTCGGTGTCTCTCAGACCTTCTCAGAACTTTCATTCTCTTTTTCGGAATTTGTTTTTACACATTTTGTAATAATCAATAACTCCGCACAACTTGCATTAGGTGTATTGTGTCTGAATGAGTGTGTCTCTGTGAGCATTTTTCATTTGAATTCAGCAATTTTGCTGTGTTTGCGTGAATTTCATTTGGTCATCATTGCTAGTTAGTCAGTTAGTTGTTTGGTTGGTTATTTGATTGATTTGTTGTGAGATTAATTGGTTATTTAGTGGGCTAGATGTTTGTTTCAACGTTGTTTGTTTGTTTGTGTGATAGGCCGAGAGAAGTGGATGTTGGTTGATGCATACTGCTGGATGGATAATGAAGGCTGAGTTGGTGGATTGATATGAGTGGATAGGGCGAGTGTTGGCTGAAAAGTGAACTCACTCACCTGGTGTTTCTGACTTGAGTTGAGGCGTGGTAGTCAACTGTTCATCACTGCGACCTGACTCAGTGCTTTCTGACCCATGTGCGACTGGTTGTGTTTCTTCAGAGAAAGAGGGAAAGGGAGTGGGTGTAGTGAGAGAGATACAGAGAGGTGGAGGAGAATATCTTGATGTGAATGATGCACAATTGGTAGAAGGCGTTAGCGACATTATCAACTCTGAATGATCAGTGATGTTGACTGGTGACTTTCGGGGAAATGTTTTATTTTGAGCGTTTCTTTCAGTCGTTGTTTCCGTGTTTGATTGGCCTATGCATCTATATGTCTCTCGAATTTATTATTATTCCTCTTGGCATGTCTTTCACATTACCGGTACTGACGCACACGCAACACACGATCGTTGATAAGCACGATTGTATGAAGATGATGAGAGCAATGACGACTGAGCCTTATTTCAATTCTCTCACAATAACATACAAGGCGAAGTTAACTCATCATCACATTTCTTTCCCAACTGGCTAATAGGTTGATGGATGGATAAGGATGTGAGGAAATCTTTTCGTGGAGACGAAGTGCAGTGACGTTTGTGTATGTGACAAGATGAAAATGAATTGAGTGAGTGTGGTGACTTGCAGTGTTTAGGGGTGTGTATGCGTGTTTCGTGGATCGTGTGTGGTCGGACGGCGGAGTTTTCATGCAGTGTCATGCACATTGACGATGTACTGCACCCCTCAATCACTCACTCACAGGAAACACAAACAACTTTGCTGCATACAGATGAAACGAATCAATCGACGAAATCATCAACGTCAAAAATTGTCAGTGAGTGAATCGGAGTGCCTCTCAGTGGTTAAACGAGTGAGTGAGTCAGTGAACACTGGGCACGGTGGAAAGGACAACGCACCAAGGCTTTGAAGAATGTTGTGAATCAAAAATACAACAGAGACTCACTTCCGATGTCGATATCGTCATCGTCGCTGTCATCTGAAATGTAAAAGCAGACCAATTTGATAAACTTGGATTCGCGTGGAAGTTCTTTCAGCAAATACAAATGAAATCATACTGCATATCAGCGTTCATTGAAATCCACTGCTCCACATTGCAAAATATTCCACTCCCAAATTCTCTACTGTAGTTCACCTAGTCGAATGAATCCGTGTGAATTGCGATCCATTCATCTGTCTGTTTATCTGCCAATCCACTTATCGATATACGACAGCAACTATAAAAATATCCATCAATACATTCACCAATCCACGTATATATGCAGCTATATATCTAAATATCACTCTGCCTATCTGTATATCCATCTATCTATCTATCTATCTATCTATCTATATATTTCTTTCCATCTAACTATATATCTCAAACTATCTACCTATCTCTCTTTCCATCTAACTGTATATCTCTCCAACTATCTATATATCTATCCAAGTATCTCTCTAAATATCTAACTATCTATCTAACTTTCTGTCTATCTATCAATCTATCAATCAGTCTTCCTATCTATCTGTCTGTCTATCTATCTATCTATCTAACTATATATATATACCTATCTGTCTACGTATCTATCTCTCTCTCTCTGTCTGTCATACTAACCAACTGACTATCCACCTTACTCTCTACCTAACTATCCATGCATCTATCCTTTCGCATATCTATCAATATATTTAACCATCAATCTATCTCTATATCTGCCTATCTCCATCTTTATCTATACAACAATGAATCTATCCATCCAGCTACACGTATGAAGATCTCCCTCATTCTTTCTCTTCACCTATCTCTTTTACTCCTATATATATCCATCAATCTATCTATACGGCTATCTATCTGTCGACGGTATTATTCGTCGACTGAATTCGCATGTCTTTCTCACTATTGGTACTGACTCACACGCAACACACGATCGTTGATAAGCACGATTGCATGAAGATGATGAGAGCAATGACGACTGAGCCTTATTTCAATTCTCACACAATGACATACAAGGCGAAGTTAACTCATCATCACATTTCCTTCCCAACTGGCTAATAGGTTGATGGATGGATAAGGATGTGAGGAAATCTTGTTGTGGTTGCTTGCTTCACATTGTTTTCCTTTCGTTGGTTAATTTGTTATAATTTCTTAGTATTTTTTTAATTTTAATGTTTTTCATTCTGGTGATTATTTAATAATTTTTTTTCTTTTTTTAATGAATTTTTTTTCTTCTTGTAATATTTTTGATTGATGATTTTGCAACTTCCATTTTATACTATTTCGTAATTTTCGTAATTTTTGACCTTTGCGTATTATTATTTCTTCTCTCTGTTTGCTCTTGCTCTATGGTGTTATATTTTCTTCAATGATCTTGTTTTTCTGTTCTGTATTACACTTACCGCTTTGTTAATCTGAACTATGCCTTTGAACCCCTCTCACGTGTCGTTTCTCATGACTTATAATCTGTAGTTTATTTATTTTTCAGCCATATATCTCTCATTGTATGCAGAGTATTCAGTTGAGTGGGGGTGCTTCAGAAATATGGTGAATTCAGTAAATCCTGCTCTACTGCCTCTTTCCATACATATCAGGAATTAAACGCTTCCAAAAAATTACAGTTGAAAATATTAGATAATCAGATAAAGAGTAACACACTGCACATACTGTAGGAAAAATTGTGGTCAACACTGGCCATTTTTATTCTGGTGACACCGTTATAAATTTTACTAACAAAGAAATCTTTAATATGTCGAGAGTTGAAAAGCTAACTAAACTCATATTTTGTTGATTTACTTGAATCGTATAAAATTATTTAATTACAGGAAATCCCATATTTCTTTAAATATCTCACAATTTTCAGTGAATTCGTTTTATATTCAATGTTCTCTTTTGTATTGTAAGTAGAGATGATTTCGGAAGTTCTTTTGAACACAAAATGCTTATCTACCTATTTAGATAATCCGGTCGAATTTACTTTACTTCGCTGTATTTGAATTATTCATGAGAAGAAGTCGATCACTTCAACATACGCATTTCAAGAAATCCAAGGAATTTATTTACATTAAATTTCTAAGCTTAACTGAAATATTCAGATTTCAGGTCTGATCCTAGTGATTTTCTATTAATTTCAGTGTAGAAAGAACATTAGTTTAGAGCATTATTGAAAAGCATCTACTTCTCCGCAGTCTGGGACTCTTCAACAGTATTCATCTGTAACTTCACTAGAGATCTAATCTTTCAGATTATGAAGCTGGTGCATTGATCATTCAGTCACCAACCCCGGCATTCTAGTTTCAACAAATCTGCTTATAAATTCCTACTATCAAACAACGGCTTCATGGTGATTTGGACTACAACGGAACAACCCTTTCAGCTGGTCAATGGTTCTCTGTCTAAGTTCTATTCATAACGATATCTACATTAAAAATTCACATGTAAATAGTTAAAGTGATACATAACTAACTATTGTAAATTGACACTTGATAAAATTGTGATCTTAAAAATCAAACCATCAAAAGTAAAAGGATAATATTTTGACACCTTATAAAAAAGGATTAATAATCAACTCACATATATTAGCTGCATTGTTATTAGATAATAGGAGTAGCAGGCAGCATAATATCGTTAGTAGTATATTTTTCATGATTCAGAATCTCTCGTCAGTGTATGTTGTCAGTGTTATATACTACAAAATAATATTATGCCAAAATCTCTCACAAACAGCCTTTTTATAGTTATACACGAATGCACACTAAGTATGTATGTGGTGTACATATGTGTATCTCAATTTTGTGTTCACCTATCTAAAGATGCGAGATATATTTGTCAAGTAACACAGCACAATAGCTAGCAAATAAAATCAATCTGTAGTACATTGGTTACAGAAAAAACACCAGTTAACTGATCACCGTCCATGTAGAGGCAAATCAACCAATCCTTTCTCATAAAATAGACTCATACCTATTGAGTAGATTTAAAATTAAGTAGATTTTTCAAGAATAAGTTTGTATGGAGTAACTTGATTTGCTTCAAGTTTTACCATGGATAGATCACGGTTAGAGGAACACTGAAAAACACCAGGGAGTACTGAACATCGATTTCCTCTCCTCAGACTGGGACTCATTGGTATTACTCACACATTTAATTTCGGAACCAGGATCTTCCAGTTACATAGCAAGCTTATAGATCGTTCAGCCACGAAGACACGACTCAATGATTGCTGCATGAATTATAACTTCAACTTATTCTTGATTTTAGCACAATTTCGGTGAATACGTACCGTTGATAATAATACTTTGATAAAGCTATTAGCATTAAATAGCGAAACATCAGTAAAAACAATATCGTTTTGTTTTTCATTCATTGAGGAAGACAAAAACCTTTATTATAACGTACCGTTGATGTTGATTATCAACCCTTCTCTGACTGGTATTAATCTGTGGTGAAACATGGAACAAATCAATTCTTATAAACCTTGTAAATTATTCTGATTCTCACTAGTGATAACTCCTGACCGGTGGAGTCCACTCACTCGAGAGTGAGGACAAACTCTCGTCGTGTATAGAACTGGCTGGTACCAGTTCCGTTAAAATTACCAATGCGTAGGGGTTAGAATCGGTATGTTCACAGACTGAGTCAGGTCTCAATAGCTGAATGGTCTACAAGCCTATCATACAATCGGAAGGTCCTGCACTCAAACACGATTGGTGACGTATTTCCGATGAGTCTCAAACAACGCTGATGAAACAGCTGTTTGGTACTGCCTGATATTTTTAAGCGCTTCTCTAACTCATATCAATCCATCGTCAAACTTCGAACTAGTGAGGTTTTTTTCTATATATATGGCAAGCACTCCGCCAAAATTTGCGAAACATTATGGATGAAAAGTCAAATTAAAAATCCGCTGGAAACTTTCAGTTCAACAAGGATTTCATTTAATAATTGTTTTACTGATTATGTATGTTCATTTTACTTGATTACACAGGGTGTTTTATCTAAGCTAAAACTCCTGTAATCTCCAAAGGCGAATTATCATGATTAACTCATAGTGTACATAGTGAATTAACCAGTAGATATTACGCAGGTGGAAACAAGAACAACAGTTTTCACAGAATAAAGTGTTAACAGCATCCATTCCGTTGGCTTTTCATCAGCTGCTTAAAGCTCAAAGTCATTATTTTGTATATTTAAAGAGACAATTGCACAAAGTTCATTTTTAAGCAAAAATCAATCAATACCGATAAAGTGTTATACAGTAATATTTCTCGTTTCAACTACACATTATTGCTCATAATATTATTAATATCATATCAAAATCATGTCATACATTGATACGAATATGAGCAGTAATTTGTGCTCGAAATGTCAAATAGGACTGTAAAACAACGTGTGATTTTATCGAAAAAAATTGTATCAATAATGCAGTTGTACAACACTACAGTGACCAAGTTTTATCCTTTTATCACCTCAATACCACTGCTAGTGACTTGAAAAACGCTCAATTTCTAGTTATTTATGTTACGTCATCCAACTTATTTGCTCAATTTCACTTCTAATTTAAATGGCATTATTCTCTACCTAAGTTGAAACATTTTAGTGAATTATAATACGTCATCTAACTTACTAACTCAGTCTTACTTCAGTTGCTGTCTGATTAACTTTGTTTCTATATTAGATCATTCTTGTATTACCTGATCAATTATCTAAACCTGACAAATCTCATGTTCACACACACAAATAATTATATATAAATGCGATTGTACAGCTATGTGAATGAATTCGCCGAAAAGAGTCTCTCCGCTGAACATCTCTTTTTTCATACTACTCAATGAGGATTTTCAAGCTAAAAATAATAAACCAATAAACGCATAAAATAATCATATACATAATAATGAACACCTTGTCTCGAACAATAATGATCATAATTAATGTTAACTTTCGGCAACACGTAATCAAACGAACGCTAGGGTGAAAATATTCAGTTACCAGGACAACGAAAGACTGATAACTACTTCTTTCGGAACACATAAATTGGGTTTCGGGTGTTTGGTGCAGATTGCTTCGGCAAACTTAAAAGAATGACTAAACTCTTTCGCCTTATGATTATCTTGAACTGTCTTGTGTATCCCACCACATGACCCGTGTCAAGGAGATGCCTGGCTGCGGCACACTTCAAAACATTTGTTCTTTTTAGACAGGATCTTTGGTACGTGTTCAGAAGATCGGAGGTTTGAGCTTCTATCTGTTTCTCCAATGTAACTGCTCCCACACATACACGTTAATTTGTGTATATAGTTTCAGTTAACAAGAGAAAGATATCTGTCGATTTTAGATTGCTCCAAGGGGCAAGTTGTTCGATAGACGAGAATTAGCTTGGTTGCGGGACATTCTCAATCTTCAGCTGACAGTTGCTGTCATATTTTCACCTACAAAGTCAAGCTGAATTTAGGTGTGCTATTTTGCTCCTGTGATTTGTTTGACATTTGAGTATTCAGACATTCCGTACTTGTTAATGAACCTTTGAGAGTAACCATCGCTTTTCCACATCTTTTCGAAAAACAAAAAGTTTTCTTCTTATCTCTCTGTGGAGCATAATCTCCTACCTCTTTAGTATAGAGTCTTGACTAGTGCTCATTTAAAGCTATTTGGATAAAAACTATTAAAATTTGGGTATTATCCTTCCCATGTAGACTGCTGATGTGTATCATGGATGTGAAACTCCGGTTTCACAACTTGTCTTATATGTATTTTCTCTCCTTCTGTTTCTCCGATTTCTATTTAAGTCTTTCGATATTTCCGGTATAGCCTTTCATCATTCATATTGCAGGTGTGCGGGGATATATCGATAAACAAAGCTTCCGTAGACAAACTAAATGACTTTTTAATACTACATCACACTGTGATATTTAAAATAAAATTAGATCATATGTAATTACACACAACAAAGTGCCATGTTTTCCAATTACATTAAGGAATCATAGGTCTGTGGAAAATAGGCGGCCCACAGAACACAATCTCAGGTAGCCGAAAGGAGAAATAAATTCACCTGGTTCAAATGAACTTCTGAAGAAAAACACAGCACAATAAATCACTAAGCATATCGCGGTGCCGGTCATAAATTTGCTTTCACTAATGTTTCTAAAGCAGTCTATCAAACAAGATTGAGCACTGAGTTAAATTCATTTAAACCGTAGTCTTAAATTATAGGTTTCCAGGCCGTAGGTGTTACGAACTTCCTGAAATAATTTGAGCGCCGAGTCAGATTGATTCATTATAAATTATTTAAATTAATCCCAGCGTGTTAAGAAAATCAAAACAAGATTTTTCTGAACGTTTCGCTGTGTAAGCCACAGCTTCTTCAGCAGATTTATTCGGATTTTAATAATCATCAAAATATATAGTCAAAAATTTTTTACATACATTACAGTCAGTTTGTCTGAAGGTCATTTGTCTATGGACATTTTTACCAATAGAAAATATGTAAGCAGTCATCATATATTTTGTAATGACTAATGTCAAGTTGATGTTGTGTTCATTCTTGTATGGTTAATTTGTATAGATTAGTTTTGTATGAGTGTGTGTGTGTGTATGTATGTTATTTGTCATATGGAAAATACGTGAATTCATATTTGATAAACATGTTTTAAAAGGTCATGGAGGCTCATAGAGTGCTGATTGATTTTTTCATTTGTCTTGCTTCATAAGAGTTTGCCATATAGGTGATAAGTCTATCCCATCCTTCCTATTCACTGCATTCGATGTGGTTAAGATGTGCAAGGCTTCAGAAGTCAATCTTTCTTTATGTGAATGAAATCCTCTTCCAAGAATTTCGACATTGTCGAAATCAATCTTATGTCCGCTTTCTATAGCATGCATTGCTATAGCCGATCTTTTTTCCAGACTTTTTAGTTCCACTTCATTTCTAGGTGGACGTTTCGTGCATAGTCTATGTTCATTCACTCTGACCTTCATCTGCCTACTGCTCTCCCCTATATAGCATGCATCACATTCGGAACACTTTATCTTGTAGACACAATTACTTTGTGCCATTCTGGGAACTATATCCTTGACATGTACTAACGCCTTCTCTAGAGAGTTAGAAGGTTTGACATAGACTTTAATATTATATGAAGCAAATAATCTTTGAAGTTGTTCAGCTGTGTCCTTTCGGTATGGGATGGCTATCGTGGATAGCCAGGATTTTTCAATTTTTGGTTTTCCCTTATGCTCCTTTCTATTGATAATATTATCAAGTAGCTTTTCAGGATAACCATTTCCAATCAAAACCTGTTTTATGTTGGATATCTCGTTCTCCATGTCGTCATTATCTGTTATAATGTTTCTAGCTCTGTTAACGAGATTTAAAGCTACTGAAACTTTCATTCCTATTGGATGATCTGATTGAAAATTCAAATACTTGTTGGAATGTGTCGGCTTTCTGTATATGGTAAACTTTAGCTTCTCGTCAGTCTGTCTTTTTACAAGACAATCCAGAAAGTTTATAGTTCCCTCAGCCGATTCTATTTCATTAGTAAATTCAATATATTCTGAGATTAAGTTGATTTCTGTTAGAAAGTTTTCTTTTTCAGCTTTCTTTATGATGATAAAAGTGTCGTCTACATATCTGTACCATATTCTAGGATGACAACTAAAACTTGTCAATGCTTTCTTTTCTAGAGCTTTCATATAAAGGTTAGCTACAATTGGAGATGCTGGTGAGCCCATTGCAACTCCATTTGTTTGACAGTATAGTTTATCTTTAAAGGTAAAATAGGTAGATTCCAAACAAAGTTTTAAACATTTTATAACTTCATCTATTGATAATAATGATTTACTTAATACTTCTTGATTGTTTTCAAGTTCATATTTCATAATATCAAGTGAATCACAAATCGGAATACTAGTAAATAAAGAAACCACATCAAAACTTGCCATAATTTCGTCTCCTTCAATAATTATGTCCATTACTTTCCTTTTAAATTCCTCAATATTTTTGATGTTCGAAGGAATATTGTATTGAAGTGGTTTCAGTATTCTTGATATGTATTTTGATAAAGTATATGTTACTGAATTGGTAAAATCAATTATTGGTCTTAAAGGAACATCTACTTTATGTATTTTCGGTCTTCCATAAAATCTGGCAGCCGTGTTTCTCTTGGGAGCTATTGAAAACCAAACTGAGTTCCCTAGTTTTGGTTTCAATTCTCTAAGTATATTGCATACTTGGGCTTTTACTTTGTTCATTGTACTAGACATTTTGTTTACTGGTACTAATGTGTAAGGCCCTGCTTCGATATGCTCCATGGCTTTTTTGTCATAGTCCTCTGTATTAAGAATTACTGTGATATTGACTTTGTCAGCTTTAGTTATAACAATAGATTTATCTGATCTTAATGTTTTTAATGCATGACGTTCGGCCTTCGATAAATTTGAAATGCCCTGCTTTTGATTCGACAGGATACATCCAACCTTCTGACGTAATTCATTAGCTTCATCATCTGTTAAAAGATTTAATGTAGGTTCCATGATGGGAGCTAATTCTATCGCTGTCAGTGGTTTTCGAGTTATGTTGAAGTTTAGACCTTTTTCAAGTAATGCTGTTTCATGTACATTAAGTTCTCTATCTGATAAGTTGCATACGCCAGATTTTATGGAAGACCGAAAATACATAAAGTAGATGTTCCTTTAAGACCAATAATTGATTTTACCAATTCAGTAACATATACTTTATCAAAATACATATCAAGAATACTGAAACCACTTCAATACAATATTCCTTCGAACATCAAAAATATTGAGGAATTTAAAAGGAAAGTAATGGACATAATTATTGAAGGAGACGAAATTATGGCAAGTTTTGATGTGGTTTCTTTATTTACTAGTATTCCGATTTGTGATTCACTTGATATTATGAAATATGAACTTGAAAACAATCAAGAAGTATTAAGTAAATCTTTATTATCAATAGATGAAGTTATAAAATGTTTAAAACTTTGTTTGGAATCTACCTATTTTACCTTTAAAGATAAACTATACTGTCAAACAAATGGAGTTGCAATGGGCTCACCAGCATCTCCAATTGTAGCTAACCTTTATATGAAAGCTCTAGAAAAGAAAGCATTGACAAGTTTTAGTTGTCATCCTAGAATATGGTACAGATATGTAGACGACACTTTTATCATCATAAAGAAAGCTGAAAAAGAAAACTTTCTAACAGAAATCAACTTAATCTCAGAATATATTGAATTTACTAATGAAATAGAATCGGCTGAGGGAACTATAAACTTTCTGGATTGTCTTGTAAAAAGACAGACTGACGAGAAGCTAAAGTTTACCATATACAGAAAGCCGACACATTCCAACAAGTATTTGAATTTTCAATCAGATCATCCAATAGGAATGAAAGTTTCAGTAGCTTTAAATCTCGTTAACAGAGCTAGAAACATTATAACAGATAATGACGACATGGAGAACGAGATATCCAACATAAAACAGGTTTTGATTGGAAATGGTTATCCTGAAAAGCTACTTGATAATATTATCAATAGAAAGGAGCATAAGGGAAAACCAAAAATTGAAAAATCCTGGCTATCCACGATAGCCATCCCATACCGAAAGGACACAGCTGAACAACTTCAAAGATTATTTGCTTCATATAATATTAAAGTCTATGTCAAACCTTCTAACTCTCTAGAGAAGGCGTTAGTACATGTCAAGGATATAGTTCCCAGAATGGCACAAAGTAATTGTGTCTACAAGATAAAGTGTTCCGAATGTGATGCATGCTATATAGGGGAGAGCAGTAGGCAGATGAAGGTCAGAGTGAATGAACATAGACTATGCACGAAACGTCCACCTAGAAATGAAGTGGAACTAAAAAGTCTGGAAAAAAGATCGGCTATAGCAATGCATGCTATAGAAAGCGGACATAAGATTGATTTCGACAATGTCGAAATTCTTGGAAGAGGATTTCATTCACATAAAGAAAGATTGACTTCTGAAGCCTTGCACATCTTAACCACATCGAATGCAGTGAATAGGAAGGATGGGATAGACTTATCACCTATATGGCAAACTCTTATGAAGCAAGACAAATGAAAAAATCAATCAGCACTCTATGAGCCTCCATGACCTTTTAAAACATGTTTATCAAATATGAATTCACGTATTTTCCATATGACAAATAACATACATACACACACACACACTCATACAAAACTAATCTATACAAATTAACCATACAAGAATGAACACAACATCAACTTGACATTAGTCATTACAAAATATATGATGACTGCTTACATATTTTCTATTGGTAAAAATGTCCATAGACAAATGACCTTCAGACAAACTGACTGTAATGTATGTAAAAAAATTTTTGACTATATATTTTGATGATTATTAAAATCCGAATAAATCTGCTGAAGAAGCTGTGGCTTACACAGCGAAACGTTCAGAAAAATCTTGTTTTGATTTTCTTAACACGCTGGGATTAATTTAAATAATTTATAACGTAGTCTTAAATGTTTGAGTGTGCGTGCAATTTCTTTAGACGACGAAGATTTTTTCGCGTAGGTCTCAGACGGTCTCTACGCAAAGACATATACTATATTAGAGGATGTAAACTAAACTTAATATGTTCGTTAAAATGGTCGCTCCTAGGACAGCGGTTGGAAATCGGCACCTCAACTTCACCAAATCATTTACTCCCTAGACGGCGGTATTATGAGACAGCAAATACGACAAACGGTATCAATCTAAGATTAGCAGATGCTATTTCGATTATCTATAAAAGCAAATCGAATGCGGAATACTTATGAGTAAAAGTAAATCCATGACATCATGACCTTAACTTCACAACAAAACACAAGGAATATAATATCAATCTGATATAAGCAGAAATTCGACCTGGCAGTACACTTGTATATATAATGAAGTCTCTAATGGATAATTTATCTTCGAATGCAAACTACAATTAGTCCGTCAACGAATATCCTAAAGGAAAAAGCCTTGTTAAAATTATCCAAATATAATCCAAAGTAGCTGTGTACATCAATGTGCCTTTGAAATCAGATGATGCACAGGATATGGTCCAACGAAGACTTGATGAGGCCCTCAGGAGAACCTACAATGCCACAGAATTCGCGTTACTCGACATCCTTAAATGGGTGCTGCTGCAATCTTAGAAGTCATGATCGTCAATCCTCGACACTAAAAGTGGCGTGTATCATTTTGAACGTGTATGTTGTAGCAAATGCGTTGGTCGTACGAAAAGGCAATCGGTTGCTCGAATGAATGAGCGTTAACCAAGTTATGTATATACGGCTGAATTCAAAGTACCGAACTGTTTATTAAGAAAGAATCTTGTAGACTGAGGACATGACACCTACTTCATAAAGTAGTTCACAAATGTCAGCAGACAAATTAACAGGAAGATGCTCGCTTGTGAAATTAGAATTGTAA
Organism: Trichobilharzia szidati; assembly: GCA_944472155.2. Lineage (NCBI taxonomy): Eukaryota > Metazoa > Platyhelminthes > Trematoda > Strigeidida > Schistosomatidae > Trichobilharzia > Trichobilharzia szidati. Next base: position 96,979,240 of record OX235276.1, read on the forward strand.
ACCCGATCTCTGTGTACAAGAAGAAATGGTGGTCATTTTGATCCTGTCATGCTTTACTTATCAACCAGTCACAGTGATATTATTAACAATCTCTCATAGTTAGTACTAGTGCTGTTTCATTAAAAATTGTCTTATATCAGTAGGATTAACTTAACTCGTTCAAACACTGTCATTATTACCATTTATCACACTATTAATCATTTCGCAATACTTGATATATATTCACGTTTGTTCTCAGATCAATAATCGTGCATTCGAATGATGCAATTAAAATGTCATATAAAGTTTTATTAATTTTAACCCTTCAAATCACTTTCCAGTTATCACTTTGCACGTGACTTGCAAAAATTATTCCACCTGTAGCTCACAGCATGATAAGTTCAAACTTGTTTATTTAATTCTTCGTCTTACATTCCTCGATGTAATGTGCGCCGGTGGCACAGTGGTTAGGAATCTCGGTGACCATGCAAATGGTTGGGGATTCAATACCCTGTCGGCGCACACCTGATATCTATGGTCGGCCTGCAAATTCGGGCTACCGATATCATATGCTGTAAATTCCATACCTGTACCAAAAAATACGATGTGGAATCAAGCTGTATTCAACAAAATATATGTATCCCTATGTGCAGAGTATTCAGAGGAAGCATTCGACTGAAATTCTGTGTATTCATTAAATCCTGCTTTACTGGAGTGTATTGCTGGTTTTGATTCAATCTGCTTTCGAATGAACAGAACAAAAAATACAAAATTAACACTAGACAATGAAGCCAACTCAAAAACGTGATGCTTTGACATCATTACAATCCTTCTTATCAGTATCAAAGAGAATTTTAAATTAAAGTAGAATAGATGACTCCGGATCACAAGCACTATCATAAAATAACAGTAAAACACTTTAAAAGAATATCAAGAGCTAAAAAGAAGTTATTATATAATGACGACACGATGATATATTCTCCAAAATTTCATACACGTATTCATCTACATATATACATATATATATATATATAGAGAGAGAGAGAGGGAGAAAATCCTGATTGGATTTTGAAGGCTTCTTCGATAAGTCCTTGCTCAGATGGCAGTAAAATGTTGAGGACCATATTCAAGTGGTCTACACCTGACTGCACAGCTCAAATGGAACTGTCAAAGGCTTCATAGAATGTTGTGGCATAAAATTTCAACTGCAAACCAGGTCTCTTCCATTCCAATGCTACATGATAAACAAGGTATCTTGACATACTCAACACGTATTCTGACCATCTCAGTTGATGCAGTTTCACAATTGCATAGATCAATTTTCCCTCCTAACACAACTCCCCACCCACACCAACATCCTCATACCACCGAACACGACAGCATGACAGAGTATCAGCACTTATCGTTAAGGTCAGTTAACTGCCTTATTTCCTCCAATTTGAACTGTAAGATACCAAACATACATGCACCCACACAATCCGATTTACCTACCTGCCACCTTCCATTATTCCATGGAAATCAGAGGATACTCAGCTTGGAACTTGATGGCATTTTATGCGAAGAAAAGTGCATTCAATTGTCCACAGGTATTAAAATAAAAACAAGTGTCGTTCTAGCTGTAACTTTAACTAGTCCACAGAATTTCATAAAAATGTTGAAATTTATTATCTAATGTTCTTCATATTTTATTAATGAACTAATATTATTATTTTGTTTTCTTCTTTTCTTTGTCTGTATCTGCTTGACCTACATTCTGTGGTATCTCATGTGTTGAAGTTTATTTAATTATTCTCATCTGATTGTCTTTAGTTAAGTCACGTTTATTTTGTCTAAACTAAGCAATGTGGTACTGAGGTGAACCATTGTTTCTCTTGTCAGGTTGTTTTTTCTTTGTTTATTTGTTTGCTTGTTATGTTGAAATATTTGCGTTTGTTTTTCTCTTCTAAATCGATATCACACTAAGTTGAGTGTGTAGTTTGCTCATTCAGCTTTCAGTGCATTCTAGTCAGTCTAATTAGTCTTCTAGTAAGCCAAAATGTAAGAGTACTTTCACCAATTCACATTATCACCATCTGAAATCTGCTTCACATAGGGAAGACTGTTGGGAAATGAGAAGACCTTCGTGGCGCCTATTATATTCCGCGAAGGGACTCTTTCCGACAAGTTCATTATCTAACTGTACAATCGCATGTATATGGTTTTCTTCAAGAAATTATATCCGTCGAGGGTATTGAATCAAAGGTGTGAATACATGAAATAATAACAGCAGTATTTAATACAAACAAAATCTTTGTGATTACAATCACAGTTGAGTGTCAAGTGGCAAAACAATTAATGTCATAAATTGAGTGATTCATGAATCTTTTTCTAATTTCATTGTGAATTTATTCGCAGGATGAGAATTCTTAAATTCTTTTAAGATACAATTGACTTTTCTGTACCGCAGAAGCCCTCAAAATGTCCAGTTATATGCCAGATCTGTGTGGTCAAATGAAATCATTCCAGCCTCTACCATACCGTGGACCTATTTCAGTATGTTCCTTCAGCCTCCAGTTTTTAATTTTTTTGTTCACTGTGTGTGTGAATTTTCTCTCTTTATCATCATTCAATTCACCCAATTTTTTCTGTTATTATTATTATTGTCTCCTTTAATTCCCAGTGGAACATAGGGCTTCAGCTGTGCGTCTCCATTGCGTTCGGTTCCCTGCTAGAGTCTTCACCTGGCTCCATGTCTGCCCACACGTTTTCATCTCCTCTTCACATGACCTCCTCCAAGTCACACTAGGACGACCAACTCGCCGCTTCCCTTTTAGGTTCCACTCGAGGGTTTGTCTAGTGACGTCACTTGATGGTTTCCTCACAGTATGGCCAATCCATCTCCATTTCATCCTGCCTATTTGTTTCACAACCAGTTCCTGCTGAGTTGGTTCGCTCATTGCCAGAGATCTCTATTGCTGATCTTTTCTGGCCATCTGATCTTGAGTATTGAGCGAAGACAACTGTTAATGAAGGTCTGTAGTTTGTTTGAGATGCTCTTTATGACGCGCTGGCCAAGTCTCTGATCCGTATAGTAGCACTGACTTCACATTGGAGTTGAAAATCCGGATCTTATTTTTGATGCTGAGAGTTGTTGACCTCCACACAGACTTGAGAGTAGTGAAAGCTTGTCTTGCTTTTCCGATTCTTGCTTTGATATCCTCGTCAGTTCCGCCTGTAGTTACCACGGTGCTTCCCAGTTGGGTAGGTAAAGGAGGTTGTTTCTTTCAGGTTCCTTCAATTTATGCTGATTGTTGTCTGTTGTTGTAGTTGCTGTTGGTGGCTTTCTTGTCCAGGAATCTTCATTACCTCTGTTTTCTCTATGTTCACCTGAAGTCCTATCTTTGATCCTTCTTCTGCCAACTTATTGCTTTTCGCTTGCATATCTTCCAGTTTGTGAGAAATCAGACATATATCATCGGCGAAGTTCAGATCCTCCAAGTATTTTGTGTGAGTCCGTTTTATGCCTGTTTTTCGCTGCCTGCTGTTTGTCGCATTATCCAATCTACTGCAATCAGGAAAATCATTGGCGATAGTAGGCAGCCTTGTCTTACTCCTGTCCTCACTTCGAAGGATTTCGTAAGTTTCCCGTTGTGGATTACTTGGCATGCAGCATTGTCGTACAGCTGTTGGATGAGATGTATAATTGTTGGTGGCACCCCGTAGTAGCGAAGTAGTTGCCAAATCACCTCTCGATTGACGCTGTCGAAGGCCTTTTCAAAGTCGATGAAGTTGAGATAGAGAGGTGACTGCCATTCCAAGCTTTGTTCAATGATTATCCGTAATGTGGCGATCTGATCAATGCATGACTTGTTTCTCCTGAATCCAGCCTGTTCCGGTCGAAGTTTTTCATCCAGGGCATGTTTGATTCTCTGCTGGATGATGCGGCTTAGTATTTTGCTTGGGATGGACAAGAGCATAATTCCGCGCCAGTTCTTGCATTGACTTAAGTATCCTTTCTTTGTTAGTTTGAATAAGCATCCTTTCTTCCAATCCTCGGGTACCTTGCCTTGTTTCTACACCTTCTCCAGTAGTGGCGTCATCAAGTCCGTTGTTGTCTCTGGGTCCATTTTCAACGCTTCTGCTGGGATTCCATCTGGTCCTGCTGCTTTTCCAGCTTTAGCATTTTGATTGCCTTCAAGACTTCTGATTTCGTCGGGAGGTTGGTGTTCACTGGTAGCTGTCTCTACGTCGTTCGTGGTGTTGAGCGCGTTGTCGGTGGTGGTCGATTTAGGAGTCTTTTGAAGTGCTCAGCGCATTGTTTCCTTTGCTGCACTTCTTTGGTGAGTGACTTTTCGTTGTCATTTTCCGCCGGCTTGATTTGTGTCAAACTTTTGCCTGACAGGTACCTAGTTGTTTAGTAGAGTGTTGCGAGGTCTCCTTTGCCTGCAGCTTGTTCTGCTTTACTTGCAACGACAGTTATTTTAAGTTTGTTTCTATGCTTTTCTTGAACCTGTTTGTAATTCACTTAAAATAATTAGTTTAAAATTATATTCTAATCCTGTGCAATTTTTGGATATTAGACTCCTGTAATCAAATATTCACACCTCTTAACTTCCCTTTCAATTCCAAAATATCATTATTTCACTCTGTTTCCATGCTCATTGTCTACACACCTGTAATTCGTCCTAATACTGTTTAATTTCGTTTCCAAGCCTCTCGTAAACCATATCTGGTTGAAAACAATTGTCACATTTTATTCACATTCGCAATTATGTGGAATCAAATAAAGTGGGTATCTATGTAAATTAATGTATTTAAATGCCATTGTACAGCTTTTGAAAATGAAATCACCGAAAGGATCACTTTGCTGAACTTCTTGTTCTCTTCTTTCAGGTGAATATATTTCTCCTTTCCAGCCACTTAGGAATGTGTGGCCGCCCATTCTCCACAGATCTATGATTGCCTAATGTTTGTGTAGCACTTGAACACTGTGGTTTGATTTAATTGTATATTACATGAGTTTATTTTAAATATCACACCGTGATGCTTCATTAGAAAAATCATCTTTTTTGTTATGAAGAAAGGGGAGGGGAGTTAATCACAGAAGATTTGTTTATCGATTCAACTCCGTACACGTGAAATCGGAATGACGCAACGTCTACACCGAAAATATGGAAATTGTCAAAGGGACGTTGGAGAGGTAGAAAGAGAGAAAATACATATGAAACAAATTGTTTAACCGTGTGACCAATGCTGACATGATTATGATCAATAATGTATGCCCGAAACATCATCCAGTTTTTAATACTGCATCGCTGTGTGACATTTAAAATAAACTAGTCGAATATGGAATCTAACAATCCTCTCTGTTACCTGTGACTGCAAATGCATGTAAATCGATAGACACAGTGGGATGTGATACCATCATTCCTATGTTGCGTGTGTTAACAGTACAGCTTACTAAAAAGACAAGAAGTCGAATGTGGACCAGACATATTGTATAACTTTCCTTTCAGTAAATGCTAGAATTCGAAGATGCATTGGCCGAGAACTGTGAAACCTTGACCTTGGCTCCACAGATGATTGCCCAAGTAACGATATGTAACCACAGGTTAGTGTGAACCCAACTTCAGTGTCACCTCACGAGAAATCTGTTATAGGTCTCGATTTCTTTAAAAATATGAAATCATTTGTTTCCAATTTTTGATATGTTCGAGTTCTTTCTCTGAAAGCTGATGTAATTTAGCCGCACTGCGATACTCCTTTTATCTAGGTCTCTAATATTAGTTTCACCTTATCAATGTTAACATGGCCTGAAGAACATTCACACCTGTTATTTTGCATGATTGATTGCATGTATTGTATTTACTTTTCAGTAATTCATCTCTCAATGTAATATAAGTGATATATGTGCACATATAAATGTCTCTGTGTGCAAAGTATTACTTTGAACAATTGTAACGAAACCTGATTAATGCAATCAATTCTCTTTTTTATGGCCTGTTGGTTGCATTAATGTACTCTATTTTCAAGCAGATGCTTTTCAGGAAATAAAGTCAACTCATAAATTTGCATCTATTAAAAACTTATTCCTATCAGGAACAATGCAATTCTTAAATTCCCTCTGAATTTTAAGAAAAGCAATATGCAGAGGACAACGGTCAATACCCTGGAATACAAAACAAAACAGCTGTAATAAATTTCAGAAGCTTTAATTGTGTTCTGTTGTAAGAGTAATTCAATTCTGTGGTAGCTTGGTTTGCATATGACATTTTATAATCACAAGGAGAAAGGACATTGTCAAATGGATGTACTGCTGTAGCTGCACATTTATCATTTATTGATAGTTTTGGTTCTCAATGATCAAGCTTGTTTACTGTTAACGGAAGCAGAGGTTTCTACATACTCTGAGTGGTTATAGAACTAATCCTACTTTATACACACATAAGAATGCATAAATTACGCTCTGGTCCAACACATAATTTAAAATGCGACAAATTCGATTAAGGAGTGTGGTGAGAGTATCCAGTGTCCCTTTACACGATATTTCAAATTGTTCCATTTCGTTAATTATCTCTTAGTTAATATTCTGATGATTGATTTCAAACCCTATCCTATAATATCAGTTGCGAAAGCGAGGTCAATTTATCTCTCCTGAGTACGAGAGATGTTAGATTTGTCTTTAGAATTTCTGTTTATGTCCTAGTTAGCAACAGTAGTGAAAGAGCGTTCCTATTCCCAGAAGGCTGGTAGTTGAACTAGTCTCAAATCAACCCGTACGCCAACACAGATATAATTTGCTAATCAGTGAAGAACAAGCTACATGGCGTTAATCACAAACACCGATCCAACAAATCGATAAGTATTATTTTGAATGCGTGGAAGGTTAAAAACACGTCTGAATTAAGTGGTCACTATAAAAGTGGTGATAAGTGGCACATATCAATAATTCATAACGCAAAATTCTCACTTCACCTTGAATTGGAAGTTGATGAGGTTTCTGTGAAGGACTTTGAGGTATTAACCATACAATTATCAAGCCATACAATTACTAAGCATAACTACATTTATATCATTTCTACAAGCATCGATTCGTCTACATAAATGTAGTCAGCTCACACAGTCGGAGGACACATGAAAGAAATGGGGTACCATGGTATAGGAACTTTGGAGAATATACAGATCCTACTAAAATAATGACTATATAATCAGAAAACTATTTTGAATAGAGTCTATCATTTGGTTCATCAACTGGTTTTAGCTCATAGCTCTGTTTCTCCATAGGGGAATGATTTTACTCTGGAGATTACTATATGCAGTTAACAAAAACCTTATTAAAGTCATGTAGTTCTAACAGCGGTAATAATAAAGATCGAGTAAAGCCACACTTACAAGCAAGCGATCGCCACATAGTTCTTCCAATCAATGTCAAAATCGGTAACGAACTTGAAGATAAAATATGTTTCAATGATAATGATACAGTGAATATGAACATACAATAAAAATCATCAATGCTGAGTCATAAGTTTAGTAACATTCACAGATGCTTACAAAATTGTGTACGCTATCATGCTTCTACCCCTACTGCTTCTTCTTTCCTTCCTTCGTTCGATCATTCGTTCGTTGATGAGTTCGTCAGATCATAGGTGAGTTAGTTGGTTAGTAAGTTAGCTATTTGGTTGATTGGTTAGTTAGTCAGTTACTTGATTTGTTACTCCATAATAAATAGGTTTATTTTGATAAGACCACAGTGATTCAGTATTAACAACTGGATTTGTGTTGTAAATACGGTATCATTGTGTGATTAATAAAATAAAATTATCTAACATGGAATTGCCCAAGTTCTACACTTAAATTATTTAGTTAGTTAGTTAGTTAGTGAGTTAATTAGTTATTCAGTTGGTCAGATATTTAGTCAGACAGTTAATCAGTCATTTATTTACATAATAAGTTAGTTATTCAGTCACTAATGTATTCAGTGTTTTCATCAACTGCCCAGTTAGTCAGTTCGTCAGTTAGTTGTTCGATGCATCGCCACGTCCTACTCCTCGTCGTCACTATTCCCAATCGACCAATAGGAATGTTGTTGAAAATTTATATTTGCTAATGAATCGAACATTGGGTGACGTGACGAGATGTGATTTGATGAGATGTGATGCGGTGTGGTGCGATATGATGTGATGACTGTGTAGGCATGCCATGTAGTCGGGTTGATTCTAGGAGAGCTGGTGAATTCGAAGATTAGCGGCTCATCGATTGTTAGGTCATGATGAGGATGAAGATGATGTTTATGATGGTGATGACAAGAACACATGTGATGATGTTTAGAATGTAAGCAAGCACTGCTCGCTCGCTATACTTCTTAGTAAACTGGCTTCATCATTATAATAATGATGTTAATAGTCCTCAAAATTACTTTCCATTTTGTCGTTATAATCATTTTATAATCGTATTGTTATTATTTTCTTTATCAGTATTATTGACAGTGGCTTTATTTTATTTCATTTGTTACTACCCTCTTATATCAACATCCAATTCATTTGAACCAACTCATTGTATTTTTGTTTGACAAATTTAGTCTACACGCACATACAAAACAACCATATAAGTATTTGCGATTGTATAGCTATGAAAATGAATTTGCCGAAAAGAGACTCTTCGCTGAACTACCAGTCTGCTTTCTATTAATGTTCGAATGGGAATTTTTCATGAATATTTCATTTGTATCATCATTATTATCGTCGCTAGAATTATCCTGGTTGTCATTAGTACTACACTACTACTTTGAGTTCCAATAGGAAAATCACTCATACTGACACTGTGGTGGTGAGATACAGACAATGTGTGCCGACGCATTTTTATTCTCCTTTGTTTCACACAGTTCATTACTGCATTTGCAACAGAATGCTATGTATATTTGAAGATTATATTTATTTATAGTCGTATCATATAAACCGAAATCACACGCTCAGTGATTGGTTAACGAATACAAAAACGGTAGGTCTGTGAACAGCGTTTTGATCAATGAAAAATATGCCTTGACTCCTGTGTCTTGCTTTCTCTTGTTACAACACTGCAATCAAAAGCATTATCCTAACTAATTATTATTGGTAATTAAATTGACAATATTGTTATGACTACTATTATCATTTTATTATTATTATTCTTAGTAGAACTATTGTCATCATAGGAATTGTGACTGGCGTCATTGGTTATTTGATGTGAATTCTCTGCAATGCTCAACAGCCTGCTGCTGGTTATTCATCTGAGTCTGTAAATACGGTGACAGTGTCAGTGTAGTTGGTAGTAGGATGTTGGTTCTGGTGCTGGCGCTGGTGCTGCTGATGGTGATGATGATGATGATGATTCAAGGAGATTTCAAGTGAGAGGATAAACAAACAACAGAATGTGTGTCCCAGCCAGCTAGGTCCGAGCGACATGACAGAAATTCGAATGCCACGAGATGTTGTTGATGAGATGATTCAAGTGAGATTAATTGGTGGTTGTCTCGATTTCAAGCGGCTGTCCCTGTTGCATAGCAGTCTGTCTGAAACTGGTTTGTGCACATGATTCTTGCAATGTGTGTGTGTGCGTGTGTGTTTGCAGTGTATGTTAGCGTGTAGGAAGGAGACTAACTATTGGGCAGTGTGAGTGTGAGTGTGCTTGTGTCTTTGTTCGTGCGTGTGTGTCTGCTGTCTGGCTGTCTGTCAGTCTATCAGGCTGTATGTAGTCGATCCGTTTGTCTGTCTGTCTATCTGTGAGTGTGTGTCATTGACTGTTTCGATGTAAGATACGTGTGGATGGAATTCATTAACTCTCCTGCTGGAGTAAATCCTACTTCTCAAGATGGTGTATCTCCGAGAATGCCTTTCACTGCACTTGAGGCAGATACCACATTTATACGATTGACTCTATCATCCTAGATATCTGTGAGTTAGTATCTGTGTATGCATCTGTGTAATGAGTATGTGTATGTGCATGTGATGATATAAGGTGGTTGGAGGCAATCGGCAGGAAGCCTTGGACCTAGGTTTCGTGCTAGTTGGCACTCGTCAGCAAGGCGTATCTGCAACCTTGAAGCAACTCATGTCCCTTCTGAGATTCGAACGCGCGTCACCCAGTGCTGCAGTCAGAGACGTTACCACTGAGCTATTCGGGCTCGCGATTGACCTCCTGTAGGACTGTAGTGGATATTTTGATTTGACACTAGTAACTAGTGTGATGCGTCTAGTCCTCTTTATGGTTCAGACTGAATTCTATCAGTCAGGTTGTAATGTGGCCACCATTCTAGGTAGCTCGCCATCACGGTGTACATAGTTTGTGATGATATAAGGTGGTTGGAGGCAATCGGCAGGAAGCCTTGGACCTAGGTTTCGTGCTAGTTGGCACTCGTCAGCAAGGCGTATCTGCAACCTTGAAGCAACTCATGTCCCTTCTGAGATTCGAACCCGCGTCACCCAGTGCTGCAGTCAGAGACGTTACCACTGAGCTATTCGGGCTCGCGATTGACCTCCTGTAGGACTGTAGTGGATATTTTGATTTGACACTAGTAACTAGTGTGATGCGTCTAGTCCTCTTTATGGTTCAGACTGAATTCTATCAGTCAGGTTGTAATGTGGCCACCATTCTAGGTAGCTCGCCATCACGGTGTACATAGTTTGTGATGATATAAGGTGGTTGGAGGCAATCGGCAGGAAGCCTTGGACCTAGGTTTCGTGCTAGTTGGCACTCGTCAGCAAGGCGTATCTGCAACCTTGAAGCAACTCATGTCCCTTCTGAGATTCGAACCCGCGTCACCCAGTGCTGCAGTCAGAGACGTTACCACTGAGCTATTCGGGCTCGCGATTGACCTCCTGTAGGACTGTAGTGGATATTTTGATTTGACACTAGTAACTAGTGTGATGCGTCTAGTCCTCTTTATGGTTCAGACTGAATTCTATCAGTCAGGTTGTAATGTGGCCACCATTCTAGGTAGCTCGCCATCACGGTGTACATAGTTTGTGATGATATAAGGTGGTTGGAGGCAATCGGCAGGAAGCCTTGGACCTAGGTTTCGTGCTAGTTGGCACTCGTCAGCAAGGCGTATCTGCAACCTTGAAGCAACTCATGTCCCTTCTGAGATTCGAACCCGCGTCACCCAGTGCTGCAGTCAGAGACGTTACCACTGAGCTATTCGGGCTCGCGATTGACCTCCTGTAGGACTGTAGTGGATATTTTGATTTGACACTAGTAACTAGTGTGATGCGTCTAGTCCTCTTTATGGTTCAGACTGAATTCTATCAGTCAGGTTGTAATGTGGCCACCATTCTAGGTAGCTCGCCATCACGGTGTACATAGTTTGTGATGATATAAGGTGGTTGGAGGCAATCGGCAGGAAGCCTTGGACCTAGGTTTCGTGCTAGTTGGCACTCGTCAGCAAGGCGTATCTGCAACCTTGAAGCAACTCATGTCCCTTCTGAGATTCGAACCCGCGTCACCCAGTGCTGCAGTCAGAGACGTTACCACTGAGCTATTCGGGCTCGCGATTGACCTCCTGTAGGACTGTAGTGGATATTTTGATTTGACACTAGTAACTAGTGTGATGCGTCTAGTCCTCTTTATGGTTCAGACTGAATTCTATCAGTCAGGTTGTAATGTGGCCACCATTCTAGGTAGCTCGCCATCACGGTGTACATAGTTTGTGATGATATAAGGTGGTTGGAGGCAATCGGCAGGAAGCCTTGGACCTAGGTTTCGTGCTAGTTGGCACTCGTCAGCAAGGCGTATCTGCAACCTTGAAGCAACTCATGTCCCTTCTGAGATTCGAACCCGCGTCACCCAGTGCTGCAGTCAGAGACGTTACCACTGAGCTATTCGGGCTCGCGATTGACCTCCTGTAGGACTGTAGTGGATATTTTGATTTGACACTAGTAACTAGTGTGATGCGTCTAGTCCTCTTTATGGTTCAGACTGAATTCTATCAGTCAGGTTGTAATGTGGCCACCATTCTAGGTAGCTCGCCATCACGGTGTACATAGTTTGTGATGATATAAGGTGGTTGGAGGCAATCGGCAGGAAGCCTTGGACCTAGGTTTCGTGCTAGTTGGCACTCGTCAGCAAGGCGTATCTGCAACCTTGAAGCAACTCATGTCCCTTCTGAGATTCGAACGCGCGTCACCCAGTGCTGCAGTCAGAGACGTTACCACTGAGCTATTCGGGCTCGCGATTGACCTCCTGTAGGACTGTAGTGGATATTTTGATTTGACACTAGTAACTAGTGTGATGCGTCTAGTCCTCTTTATGGTTCAGACTGAATTCTATCAGTCAGGTTGTAATGTGGCCACCATTCTAGGTAGCTCGCCATCACGGTGTACATAGTTTGTGATGATATAAGGTGGTTGGAGGCAATCGGCAGGAAGCCTTGGACCTAGGTTTCGTGCTAGTTGGCACTCGTCAGCAAGGCGTATCTGCAACCTTGAAGCAACTCATGTCCCTTCTGAGATTCGAACCCGCGTCACCCAGTGCTGCAGTCAGAGACGTTACCACTGAGCTATTCGGGCTCGCGATTGACCTCCTGTAGGACTGTAGTGGATATTTTGATTTGACACTAGTAACTAGTGTGATGCGTCTAGTCCTCTTTATGGTTCAGACTGAATTCTATCAGTCAGGTTGTAATGTGGCCACCATTCTAGGTAGCTCGCCATCACGGTGTACATAGTTTGTGATGATATTAGGTGGTTGGAGGCAATCGGCAGGAAGCCTTGGACCTAGGTTTCGTGCTAGTTGGCACTCGTCAGCAAGGCGTATCTGCAACCTTGAAGGAACTCATGTCCCTTCTGAGATTCGAACCCGCGTCACCCAGTGCTGCAGTCAGAGACGTTACCACTGAGCTATTCGGGCTCGCGATTGACCTCCTGTAGGACTGTAGTGGATATTTTGATTTGACACTAGTAACTAGTGTGATGCGTCTAGTCCTCTTTATGGTTCAGACTGAATTCTATCAGTCAGGTTGTAATGTGGCCACCATTCTAGGTAGCTCGCCATCACGGTGTACATAGTTTGTGGTGATATTAGGTGGTTGGAGGCAATCGGCAGGAAGCCTTGGACCTAGGTTTCGTGCTAGTTGGCACTCGTCAGCAAGGCGTATCTGCAACCTTGAAGGAACTCATGTCCCTTCTGAGATTCGAACCCGCGTCACCCAGTGCTGCAGTCAGAGACGTTACCACTGAGCTATTCGGGCTCGCGATTGACCTCCTGTAGGACTGTAGTGGATATTTTGATTTGACACTAGTAACTAGTGTGATGCGTCTAGTCCTCTTTATGGTTCAGACTGAATTCTATCAGTCAGGTTGTAATGTGGCCACCATTCTAGGTAGCTCGCCATCACGGTGTACATAGTTTGTGATGATATTAGGTGGTTGGAGGCAATCGGCAGGAAGCCTTGGACCTAGGTTTCGTGCTAGTTGGCACTCGTCAGCAAGGCGTATCTGCAACCTTGAAGCAACTCATGTCCCTTCTGAGATTCGAACCCGCGTCACCCAGTGCTGCAGTCAGAGACGTTACCACTGAGCTATTCGGGCTCGCGATTGACCTCCTGTAGGACTGTAGTGGATATTTTGATTTGACACTAGTAACTAGTGTGATGCGTCTAGTCCTCTTTATGGTTCAGACTGAATTCTATCAGTCAGGTTGTAATGTGGCCACCATTCTAGGTAGCTCGCCATCACGGTGTACATAGTTTGTGATGATATTAGGTGGTTGGAGGCAATCGGCAGGAAGCCTTGGACCTAGGTTTCGTGCTAGTTGGCACTCGTCAGCAAGGCGTATCTGCAACCTTGAAGCAACTCATGTCCCTTCTGAGATTCGAACCCGCGTCACCCAGTGCTGCAGTCAGAGACGTTACCACTGAGCTATTCGGGCTCGCGATTGACCTCCTGTAGGACTGTAGTGGATATTTTGATTTGACACTAGTAACTAGTGTGATGCGTCTAGTCCTCTTTATGGTTCAGACTGAATTCTATCAGTCAGGTTGTAATGTGGCCACCATTCTAGGTAGCTCGCCATCACGGTGTACATAGTTTGTGATGATATTAGGTGGTTGGAGGCAATCGGCAGGAAGCCTTGGACCTAGGTTTCGTGCTAGTTGGCACTCGTCAGCAAGGCGTATCTGCAACCTTGAAGCAACTCATGTCCCTTCTGAGATTCGAACCCGCGTCACCCAGTGCTGCAGTCAGAGACGTTACCACTGAGCTATTCGGGCTCGCGATTGACCTCCTGTAGGACTGTAGTGGATATTTTGATTTGACACTAGTAACTAGTGTGATGCGTCTAGTCCTCTTTATGGTTCAGACTGAATTCTATCAGTCAGGTTGTAATGTGGCCACCATTCTAGGTAGCTCGCCATCACGGTGTACATAGTTTGTGATGATATAAGGTGGTTGGAGGCAATCGGCAGGAAGCCTTGGACCTAGGTTTCGTGCTAGTTGGCACTCGTCAGCAAGGCGTATCTGCAACCTTGAAGCAACTCATGTCCCTTCTGAGATTCGAACCCGCGTCACCCAGTGCTGCAGTCAGAGACGTTACCACTGAGCTATTCGGGCTCGCGATTGACCTCCTGTAGGACTGTAGTGGATATTTTGATTTGACACTAGTAACTAGTGTGATGCGTCTAGTCCTCTTTATGGTTCAGACTGAATTCTATCAGTCAGGTTGTAATGTGGCCACCATTCTAGGTAGCTCGCCATCACGGTGTACATAGTTTGTGATGATATTAGGTGGTTGGAGGCAATCGGCAGGAAGCCTTGGACCTAGGTTTCGTGCTAGTTGGCACTCGTCAGCAAGGCGTATCTGCAACCTTGAAGCAACTCATGTCCCTTCTGAGATTCGAACCCGCGTCACCCAGTGCTGCAGTCAGAGACGTTACCACTGAGCTATTCGGGCTCGCGATTGACCTCCTGTAGGACTGTAGTGGATATTTTGATTTGACACTAGTAACTAGTGTGATGCGTCTAGTCCTCTTTATGGTTCAGACTGAATTCTATCAGTCAGGTTGTAATGTGGCCACCATTCTAGGTAGCTCGCCATCACGGTGTACATAGTTTGTGATGATATTAGGTGGTTGGAGGCAATCGGCAGGAAGCCTTGGACCTAGGTTTCGTGCTAGTTGGCACTCGTCAGCAAGGCGTATCTGCAACCTTGAAGCAACTCATGTCCCTTCTGAGATTCGAACCCGCGTCACCCAGTGCTGCAGTCAGAGACGTTACCACTGAGCTATTCGGGCTCGCGATTGACCTCCTGTAGGACTGTAGTGGATATTTTGATTTGACACTAGTAACTAGTGTGATGCGTCTAGTCCTCTTTATGGTTCAGACTGAATTCTATCAGTCAGGTTGTAATGTGGCCACCATTCTAGGTAGCTCGCCATCACGGTGTACATAGTTTGTGATGATATAAGGTGGTTGGAGGCAATCGGCAGGAAGCCTTGGACCTAGGTTTCGTGCTAGTTGGCACTCGTCAGCAAGGCGTATCTGCAACCTTGAAGCAACTCATGTCCCTTCTGAGATTCGAACCCGCGTCACCCAGTGCTGCAGTCAGAGACGTTACCACTGAGCTATTCGGGCTCGCGATTGACCTCCTGTAGGACTGTAGTGGATATTTTGATTTGACACTAGTAACTAGTGTGATGCGTCTAGTCCTCTTTATGGTTCAGACTGAATTCTATCAGTCAGGTTGTAATGTGGCCACCATTCTAGGTAGCTCGCCATCACGGTGTACATAGTTTGTGATGATATTAGGTGGTTGGAGGCAATCGGCAGGAAGCCTTGGACCTAGGTTTCGTGCTAGTTGGCACTCGTCAGCAAGGCGTATCTGCAACCTTGAAGCAACTCATGTCCCTTCTGAGATTCGAACCCGCGTCACCCAGTGCTGCAGTCAGAGACGTTACCACTGAGCTATTCGGGCTCGCGATTGACCTCCTGTAGGACTGTAGTGGATATTTTGATTTGACACTAGTAACTAGTGTGATGCGTCTAGTCCTCTTTATGGTTCAGACTGAATTCTATCAGTCAGGTTGTAATGTGGCCACCATTCTAGGTAGCTCGCCATCACGGTGTACATAGTTTGTGATGATATTAGGTGGTTGGAGGCAATCGGCAGGAAGCCTTGGACCTAGGTTTCGTGCTAGTTGGCACTCGTCAGCAAGGCGTATCTGCAACCTTGAAGCAACTCATGTCCCTTCTGAGATTCGAACCCGCGTCACCCAGTGCTGCAGTCAGAGACGTTACCACTGAGCTATTCGGGCTCGCGATTGACCTCCTGTAGGACTGTAGTGGATATTTTGATTTGACACTAGTAACTAGTGTGATGCGTCTAGTCCTCTTTATGGTTCAGACTGAATTCTATCAGTCAGGTTGTAATGTGGCCACCATTCTAGGTAGCTCGCCATCACGGTGTACATAGTTTGTGATGATATTAGGTGGTTGGAGGCAATCGGCAGGAAGCCTTGGACCTAGGTTTCGTGCTAGTTGGCACTCGTCAGCAAGGCGTATCTGCAACCTTGAAGCAACTCATGTCCCTTCTGAGATTCGAACCCGCGTCACCCAGTGCTGCAGTCAGAGACGTTACCACTGAGCTATTCGGGCTCGCGATTGACCTCCTGTAGGACTGTAGTGGATATTTTGATTTGACACTAGTAACTAGTGTGATGCGTCTAGTCCTCTTTATGGTTCAGACTGAATTCTATCAGTCAGGTTGTAATGTGGCCACCATTCTAGGTAGCTCGCCATCACGGTGTACATAGTTTGTGATGATATTAGGTGGTTGGAGGCAATCGGCAGGAAGCCTTGGACCTAGGTTTCGTGCTAGTTGGCACTCGTCAGCAAGGCGTATCTGCAACCTTGAAGCAACTCATGTCCCTTCTGAGATTCGAACCCGCGTCACCCAGTGCTGCAGTCAGAGACGTTACCACTGAGCTATTCGGGCTCGCGATTGACCTCCTGTAGGACTGTAGTGGATATTTTGATTTGACACTAGTAACTAGTGTGATGCGTCTAGTCCTCTTTATGGTTCAGACTGAATTCTATCAGTCAGGTTGTAATGTGGCCACCATTCTAGGTAGCTCGCCATCACGGTGTACATAGTTTGTGATGATATTAGGTGGTTGGAGGCAATCGGCAGGAAGCCTTGGACCTAGGTTTCGTGCTAGTTGGCACTCGTCAGCAAGGCGTATCTGCAACCTTGAAGCAACTCATGTCCCTTCTGAGATTCGAACCCGCGTCACCCAGTGCTGCAGTCAGAGACGTTACCACTGAGCTATTCGGGCTCGCGATTGACCTCCTGTAGGACTGTAGTGGATATTTTGATTTGACACTAGTAACTAGTGTGATGCGTCTAGTCCTCTTTATGGTTCAGACTGAATTCTATCAGTCAGGTTGTAATGTGGCCACCATTCTAGGTAGCTCGCCATCACGGTGTACATAGTTTGTGATGATATTAGGTGGTTGGAGGCAATCGGCAGGAAGCCTTGGACCTAGGTTTCGTGCTAGTTGGCACTCGTCAGCAAGGCGTATCTGCAACCTTGAAGCAACTCATGTCCCTTCTGAGATTCGAACCCGCGTCACCCAGTGCTGCAGTCAGAGACGTTACCACTGAGCTATTCGGGCTCGCGATTGACCTCCTGTAGGACTGTAGTGGATATTTTGATTTGACACTAGTAACTAGTGTGATGCGTCTAGTCCTCTTTATGGTTCAGACTGAATTCTATCAGTCAGGTTGTAATGTGGCCACCATTCTAGGTAGCTCGCCATCACGGTGTACATAGTTTGTGATGATATTAGGTGGTTGGAGGCAATCGGCAGGAAGCCTTGGACCTAGGTTTCGTGCTAGTTGGCACTCGTCAGCAAGGCGTATCTGCAACCTTGAAGCAACTCATGTCCCTTCTGAGATTCGAACCCGCGTCACCCAGTGCTGCAGTCAGAGACGTTACCACTGAGCTATTCGGGCTCGCGATTGACCTCCTGTAGGACTGTAGTGGATATTTTGATTTGACACTAGTAACTAGTGTGATGCGTCTAGTCCTCTTTATGGTTCAGACTGAATTCTATCAGTCAGGTTGTAATGTGGCCACCATTCTAGGTAGCTCGCCATCACGGTGCACATAGTTTGTGATGATATTAGGTGGTTGGAGGCAATCGGCAGGAAGCCTTGGACCTAGGTTTCGTGCTAGTTGGCACTCGTCAGCAAGGCGTATCTGCAACCTTGAAGCAACTCATGTCCCTTCTGAGATTCGAACCCGCGTCACCCAGTGCTGCAGTCAGAGACGTTACCACTGAGCTATTCGGGCTCGCGATTGACCTCCTGTAGGACTGTAGTGGATATTTTGATTTGACACTAGTAACTAGTGTGATGCGTCTAGTCCTCTTTATGGTTCAGACTGAATTCTATCAGTCAGGTTGTAATGTGGCCACCATTCTAGGTAGCTCGCCATCACGGTGTACATAGTTTGTGATGATATTAGGTGGTTGGAGGCAATCGGCAGGAAGCCTTGGACCTAGGTTTCGTGCTAGTTGGCACTCGTCAGCAAGGCGTATCTGCAACCTTGAAGCAACTCATGTCCCTTCTGAGATTCGAACCCGCGTCACCCAGTGCTGCAGTCAGAGACGTTACCACTGAGCTATTCGGGCTCGCGATTGACCTCCTGTAGGACTGTAGTGGATATTTTGATTTGACACTAGTAACTAGTGTGATGCGTCTAGTCCTCTTTATGGTTCAGACTGAATTCTATCAGTCAGGTTGTAATGTGGCCACCATTCTAGGTAGCTCGCCATCACGGTGTACATAGTTTGTGATGATATTAGGTGGTTGGAGGCAATCGGCAGGAAGCCTTGGACCTAGGTTTCGTGCTAGTTGGCACTCGTCAGCAAGGCGTATCTGCAACCTTGAAGCAACTCATGTCCCTTCTGAGATTCGAACCCGCGTCACCCAGTGCTGCAGTCAGAGACGTTACCACTGAGCTATTCGGGCTCGCGATTGACCTCCTGTAGGACTGTAGTGGATATTTTGATTTGACACTAGTAACTAGTGTGATGCGTCTAGTCCTCTTTATGGTTCAGACTGAATTCTATCAGTCAGGTTGTAATGTGGCCACCATTCTAGGTAGCTCGCCATCACGGTGTACATAGTTTGTGATGATATTAGGTGGTTGGAGGCAATCGGCAGGAAGCCTTGGACCTAGGTTTCGTGCTAGTTGGCACTCGTCAGCAAGGCGTATCTGCAACCTTGAAGCAACTCATGTCCCTTCTGAGATTCGAACCCGCGTCACCCAGTGCTGCAGTCAGAGACGTTACCACTGAGCTATTCGGGCTCGCGATTGACCTCCTGTAGGACTGTAGTGGATATTTTGATTTGACACTAGTAACTAGTGTGATGCGTCTAGTCCTCTTTATGGTTCAGACTGAATTCTATCAGTCAGGTTGTAATGTGGCCACCATTCTAGGTAGCTCGCCATCACGGTGTACATAGTTTGTGATGATATTAGGTGGTTGGAGGCAATCGGCAGGAAGCCTTGGACCTAGGTTTCGTGCTAGTTGGCACTCGTCAGCAAGGCGTATCTGCAACCTTGAAGCAACTCATGTCCCTTCTGAGATTCGAACCCGCGTCACCCAGTGCTGCAGTCAGAGACGTTACCACTGAGCTATTCGGGCTCGCGATTGACCTCCTGTAGGACTGTAGTGGATATTTTGATTTGACACTAGTAACTAGTGTGATGCGTCTAGTCCTCTTTATGGTTCAGACTGAATTCTATCAGTCAGGTTGTAATGTGGCCACCATTCTAGGTAGCTCGCCATCACGGTGTACATAGTTTGTGATGATATTAGGTGGTTGGAGGCAATCGGCAGGAAGCCTTGGACCTAGGTTTCGTGCTAGTTGGCACTCGTCAGCAAGGCGTATCTGCAACCTTGAAGCAACTCATGTCCCTTCTGAGATTCGAACCCGCGTCACCCAGTGCTGCAGTCAGAGACGTTACCACTGAGCTATTCGGGCTCGCGATTGACCTCCTGTAGGACTGTAGTGGATATTTTGATTTGACACTAGTAACTAGTGTGATGCGTCTAGTCCTCTTTATGGTTCAGACTGAATTCTATCAGTCAGGTTGTAATGTGGCCACCATTCTAGGTAGCTCGCCATCACGGTGTACATAGTTTGTGATGATATTAGGTGGTTGGAGGCAATCGGCAGGAAGCCTTGGACCTAGGTTTCGTGCTAGTTGGCACTCGTCAGCAAGGCGTATCTGCAACCTTGAAGCAACTCATGTCCCTTCTGAGATTCGAACCCGCGTCACCCAGTGCTGCAGTCAGAGACGTTACCACTGAGCTATTCGGGCTCGCGATTGACCTCCTGTAGGACTGTAGTGGATATTTTGATTTGACACTAGTAACTAGTGTGATGCGTCTAGTCCTCTTTATGGTTCAGACTGAATTCTATCAGTCAGGTTGTAATGTGGCCACCATTCTAGGTAGCTCGCCATCACGGTGTACATAGTTTGTGATGATATTAGGTGGTTGGAGGCAATCGGCAGGAAGCCTTGGACCTAGGTTTCGTGCTAGTTGGCACTCGTCAGCAAGGCGTATCTGCAACCTTGAAGCAACTCATGTCCCTTCTGAGATTCGAACCCGCGTCACCCAGTGCTGCAGTCAGAGACGTTACCACTGAGCTATTCGGGCTCGCGATTGACCTCCTGTAGGACTGTAGTGGATATTTTGATTTGACACTAGTAACTAGTGTGATGCGTCTAGTCCTCTTTATGGTTCAGACTGAATTCTATCAGTCAGGTTGTAATGTGGCCACCATTCTAGGTAGCTCGCCATCACGGTGCACATAGTTTGTGATGATATTAGGTGGTTGGAGGCAATCGGCAGGAAGCCTTGGACCTAGGTTTCGTGCTAGTTGGCACTCGTCAGCAAGGCGTATCTGCAACCTTGAAGCAACTCATGTCCCTTCTGAGATTCGAACCCGCGTCACCCAGTGCTGCAGTCAGAGACGTTACCACTGAGCTATTCGGGCTCGCGATTGACCTCCTGTAGGACTGTAGTGGATATTTTGATTTGACACTAGTAACTAGTGTGATGCGTCTAGTCCTCTTTATGGTTCAGACTGAATTCTATCAGTCAGGTTGTAATGTGGCCACCATTCTAGGTAGCTCGCCATCACGGTGTACATAGTTTGTGATGATATTAGGTGGTTGGAGGCAATCGGCAGGAAGCCTTGGACCTAGGTTTCGTGCTAGTTGGCACTCGTCAGCAAGGCGTATCTGCAACCTTGAAGCAACTCATGTCCCTTCTGAGATTCGAACCCGCGTCACCCAGTGCTGCAGTCAGAGACGTTACCACTGAGCTATTCGGGCTCGCGATTGACCTCCTGTAGGACTGTAGTGGATATTTTGATTTGACACTAGTAACTAGTGTGATGCGTCTAGTCCTCTTTATGGTTCAGACTGAATTCTATCAGTCAGGTTGTAATGTGGCCACCATTCTAGGTAGCTCGCCATCACGGTGTACATAGTTTGTGATGATATTAGGTGGTTGGAGGCAATCGGCAGGAAGCCTTGGACCTAGGTTTCGTGCTAGTTGGCACTCGTCAGCAAGGCGTATCTGCAACCTTGAAGCAACTCATGTCCCTTCTGAGATTCGAACCCGCGTCACCCAGTGCTGCAGTCAGAGACGTTACCACTGAGCTATTCGGGCTCGCGATTGACCTCCTGTAGGACTGTAGTGGATATTTTGATTTGACACTAGTAACTAGTGTGATGCGTCTAGTCCTCTTTATGGTTCAGACTGAATTCTATCAGTCAGGTTGTAATGTGGCCACCATTCTAGGTAGCTCGCCATCACGGTGTACATAGTTTGTGATGATATTAGGTGGTTGGAGGCAATCGGCAGGAAGCCTTGGACCTAGGTTTCGTGCTAGTTGGCACTCGTCAGCAAGGCGTATCTGCAACCTTGAAGCAACTCATGTCCCTTCTGAGATTCGAACCCGCGTCACCCAGTGCTGCAGTCAGAGACGTTACCACTGAGCTATTCGGGCTCGCGATTGACCTCCTGTAGGACTGTAGTGGATATTTTGATTTGACACTAGTAACTAGTGTGATGCGTCTAGTCCTCTTTATGGTTCAGACTGAATTCTATCAGTCAGGTTGTAATGTGGCCACCATTCTAGGTAGCTCGCCATCACGGTGTACATAGTTTGTGATGATATTAGGTGGTTGGAGGCAATCGGCAGGAAGCCTTGGACCTAGGTTTCGTGCTAGTTGGCACTCGTCAGCAAGGCGTATCTGCAACCTTGAAGGAACTCATGTCCCTTCTGAGATTCGAACCCGCGTCACCCAGTGCTGCAGTCAGAGACGTTACCACTGAGCTATTCGGGCTCGCGATTGACCTCCTGTAGGACTGTAGTGGATATTTTGATTTGACACTAGTAACTAGTGTGATGCGTCTAGTCCTCTTTATG
The DNA here is from genome assembly GCA_944472155.2 of Trichobilharzia szidati. Taxonomy (NCBI): domain Eukaryota; kingdom Metazoa; phylum Platyhelminthes; class Trematoda; order Strigeidida; family Schistosomatidae; genus Trichobilharzia; species Trichobilharzia szidati. The sequence continues at coordinate 97,001,680 of OX235276.1, forward strand.
GTTCAGACTGAATTCTATCAGTCAGGTTGTAATGTGGCCACCATTCTAGGTAGCTCGCCATCACGGTGTACATAGTTTGTGATGATATTAGGTGGTTGGAGGCAATCGGCAGGAAGCCTTGGACCTAGGTTTCGTGCTAGTTGGCACTCGTCAGCAAGGCGTATCTGCAACCTTGAAGCAACTCATGTCCCTTCTGAGATTCGAACCCGCGTCACCCAGTGCTGCAGTCAGAGACGTTACCACTGAGCTATTCGGGCTCGCGATTGACCTCCTGTAGGACTGTAGTGGATATTTTGATTTGACACTAGTAACTAGTGTGATGCGTCTAGTCCTCTTTATGGTTCAGACTGAATTCTATCAGTCAGGTTGTAATGTGGCCACCATTCTAGGTAGCTCGCCATCACGGTGTACATAGTTTGTGATGATATTAGGTGGTTGGAGGCAATCGGCAGGAAGCCTTGGACCTAGGTTTCGTGCTAGTTGGCACTCGTCAGCAAGGCGTATCTGCAACCTTGAAGCAACTCATGTCCCTTCTGAGATTCGAACCCGCGTCACCCAGTGCTGCAGTCAGAGACGTTACCACTGAGCTATTCGGGCTCGCGATTGACCTCCTGTAGGACTGTAGTGGATATTTTGATTTGACACTAGTAACTAGTGTGATGCGTCTAGTCCTCTTTATGGTTCAGACTGAATTCTATCAGTCAGGTTGTAATGTGGCCACCATTCTAGGTAGCTCGCCATCACGGTGTACATAGTTTGTGATGATATTAGGTGGTTGGAGGCAATCGGCAGGAAGCCTTGGACCTAGGTTTCGTGCTAGTTGGCACTCGTCAGCAAGGCGTATCTGCAACCTTGAAGGAACTCATGTCCCTTCTGAGATTCGAACCCGCGTCACCCAGTGCTGCAGTCAGAGACGTTACCACTGAGCTATTCGGGCTCGCGATTGACCTCCTGTAGGACTGTAGTGGATATTTTGATTTGACACTAGTAACTAGTGTGATGCGTCTAGTCCTCTTTATGGTTCAGACTGAATTCTATCAGTCAGGTTGTAATGTGGCCACCATTCTAGGTAGCTCGCCATCACGGTGTACATAGTTTGTGATGATATAAGGTGGTTGGAGGCAATCGGCAGGAAGCCTTGGACCTAGGTTTCGTGCTAGTTGGCACTCGTCAGCAAGGCGTATCTGCAACCTTGAAGCAACTCATGTCCCTTCTGAGATTCGAACCCGCGTCACCCAGTGCTGCAGTCAGAGACGTTACCACTGAGCTATTCGGGCTCGCGATTGACCTCCTGTAGGACTGTAGTGGATATTTTGATTTGACACTAGTAACTAGTGTGATGCGTCTAGTCCTCTTTATGGTTCAGACTGAATTCTATCAGTCAGGTTGTAATGTGGCCACCATTCTAGGTAGCTCGCCATCACGGTGTACATAGTTTGTGATGATATTAGGTGGTTGGAGGCAATCGGCAGGAAGCCTTGGACCTAGGTTTCGTGCTAGTTGGCACTCGTCAGCAAGGCGTATCTGCAACCTTGAAGCAACTCATGTCCCTTCTGAGATTCGAACCCGCGTCACCCAGTGCTGCAGTCAGAGACGTTACCACTGAGCTATTCGGGCTCGCGATTGACCTCCTGTAGGACTGTAGTGGATATTTTGATTTGACACTAGTAACTAGTGTGATGCGTCTAGTCCTCTTTATGGTTCAGACTGAATTCTATCAGTCAGGTTGTAATGTGGCCACCATTCTAGGTAGCTCGCCATCACGGTGTACATAGTTTGTGATGATATAAGGTGGTTGGAGGCAATCGGCAGGAAGCCTTGGACCTAGGTTTCGTGCTAGTTGGCACTCGTCAGCAAGGCGTATCTGCAACCTTGAAGCAACTCATGTCCCTTCTGAGATTCGAACCCGCGTCACCCAGTGCTGCAGTCAGAGACGTTACCACTGAGCTATTCGGGCTCGCGATTGACCTCCTGTAGGACTGTAGTGGATATTTTGATTTGACACTAGTAACTAGTGTGATGTGTCTAGTCCTCTTTATGGTTCAGACTGAATTCTATCAGTCAGGTTGTAATGTGGCCACCATTCTAGGTAGCTCGCCATCACGGTGTACATAGTTTGTGATGATATTAGGTGGTTGGAGGCAATCGGCAGGAAGCCTTGGACCTAGGTTTCGTGCTAGTTGGCACTCGTCAGCAAGGCGTATCTGCAACCTTGAAGGAACTCATGTCCCTTCTGAGATTCGAACCCGCGTCACCCAGTGCTGCAGTCAGAGACGTTACCACTGAGCTATTCGGGCTCGCGATTGACCTCCTGTAGGACTGTAGTGGATATTTTGATTTGACACTAGTAACTAGTGTGATGCGTCTAGTCCTCTTTATGGTTCAGACTGAATTCTATCAGTCAGGTTGTAATGTGGCCACCATTCTAGGTAGCTCGCCATCACGGTGTACATAGTTTGTGATGATATTAGGTGGTTGGAGGCAATCGGCAGGAAGCCTTGGACCTAGGTTTCGTGCTAGTTGGCACTCGTCAGCAAGGCGTATCTGCAACCTTGAAGCAACTCATGTCCCTTCTGAGATTCGAACCCGCGTCACCCAGTGCTGCAGTCAGAGACGTTACCACTGAGCTATTCGGGCTCGCGATTGACCTCCTGTAGGACTGTAGTGGATATTTTGATTTGACACTAGTAACTAGTGTGATGTGTCTAGTCCTCTTTATGGTTCAGACTGAATTCTATCAGTCAGGTTGTAATGTGGCCACCATTCTAGGTAGCTCGCCATCACGGTGTACATAGTTTGTGATGATATAAGGTGGTTGGAGGCAATCGGCAGGAAGCCTTGGACCTAGGTTTCGTGCTAGTTGGCACTCGTCAGCAAGGCGTATCTGCAACCTTGAAGCAACTCATGTCCCTTCTGAGATTCGAACCCGCGTCACCCAGTGCTGCAGTCAGAGACGTTACCACTGAGCTATTCGGGCTCGCGATTGACCTCCTGTAGGACTGTAGTGGATATTTTGATTTGACACTAGTAACTAGTGTGATGCGTCTAGTCCTCTTTATGGTTCAGACTGAATTCTATCAGTCAGGTTGTAATGTGGCCACCATTCTAGGTAGCTCGCCATCACGGTGTACATTGTTTGTGATGATATTAGATGGTTGGAGGCAATCGGCAGGAAGCCTTGGACCTAGGTTTCGTGCTAGTTGGCACTCGTCAGCAAGGCGTATCTGCAACCTTGAAGCAACTCATGTCCCTTCTGAGATTCGAACCCGCGTCACCCAGTGCTGCAGTCAGAGACGTTACCACTGAGCTATTCGGGCTCGCGATTGACCTCCTGTAGGACTGTAGTGGATATTTTGATTTGACACTAGTAACTAGTGTGATGCGTCTAGTCCTCTTTTTGGTGCAGACTGAATTCTATCAGTCAGGTTGTAATGTGGCCACCATTCTAGGTAGCTCGCCATCACGGTGTACATTGTTTGTGATGATATTAGATGGTTGGAGGCAATCGGCAGGAAGCCTTGGACCTAGGTTTCGTGCTAGTTGGCACTCGTCAGCAAGGCGTATCTGCAACCTTGAAGGAACTCATGTCCCTTCTGAGATTCGAACCCGCGTCACCCAGTGCTGCAGTCAGAGACGTTACCACTGAGCTATTCGGGCTCGCGATTGACCTCCTGTAGGACTGTAGTGGATATTTTGATTTGACACTAGTAACTAGTGTGATGCGTCTAGTCCTCTTTTTGGTGCAGACTGAATTCTATCAGTCAGGTTGTAATGTGGCCACCATTCTAGGTAGCTCGCCATCACGGTGTACATTGTTTGTGATGATATTAGGTGGTTGGAGGCAATCGGCAGGAAGCCTTGGACCTAGGTTTCGTGCTAGTTGGCACTCGTCAGCAAGGCGTATCTGCAACCTTGAAGCAACTCATGTCCCTTCTGAGATTCGAACGCGCGTCACCCAGTGCTGCAGTCAGAGACGTTACCACTGAGCTATTCGGGCTCGCGATTGACCTCCTGTAGGACTGTAGTGGATATTTTGATTTGACACTAGTAACTAGTGTCATGCGTCTAGTCCTCTTTATGGTTCAGACTGAATTCTATCAGTCAGGTTGTAATGTGGCCACCATTCTAGGTAGCTCGCCATCACGGTGTACATAGTTTGTGATGATATTAGGTGGTTGGAGGCAATCGGCAGGAAGCCTTGGACCTAGGTTTCGTGCTAGTTGGCACTCGTCAGCAAGGCGTATCTGCAACCTTGAAGCAACTCATGTCCCTTCTGAGATTCGAACCCGCGTCACCCAGTGCTGCAGTCAGAGACGTTACCACTGAGCTATTCGGGCTCGCGATTGACCTCCTGTAGGACTGTAGTGGATATTTTGATTTGACACTAGTAACTAGTGTGATGCGTCTAGTCCTCTTTATGGTTCAGACTGAATTCTATCAGTCAGGTTGTAATGTGGCCACCATTCTAGGTAGCTCGCCATCACGGTGTACATTGTTTGTGATGATATTAGATGGTTGGAGGCAATCGGCAGGAAGCCTTGGACCTAGGTTTCGTGCTAGTTGGCACTCGTCAGCAAGGCGTATCTGCAACCTTGAAGGAACTCATGTCCCTTCTGAGATTCGAACCCGCGTCACCCAGTGCTGCAGTCAGAGACGTTACCACTGAGCTATTCGGGCTCGCGATTGACCTCCTGTAGGACTGTAGTGGATATTTTGATTTGACACTAGTAACTAGTGTGATGCGTCTAGTCCTCTTTATGGTTCAGACTGAATTCTATCAGTCAGGTTGTAATGTGGCCACCATTCTAGGTAGCTCGCCATCACGGTGTACATAGTTTGTGATGATATAAGGTGGTTGGAGGCAATCGGCAGGAAGCCTTGGACCTAGGTTTCGTGCTAGTTGGCACTCGTCAGCAAGGCGTATCTGCAACCTTGAAGCAACTCATGTCCCTTCTGAGATTCGAACGCGCGTCACCCAGTGCTGCAGTCAGAGACGTTACCACTGAGCTATTCGGGCTCGCGATTGACCTCCTGTAGGACTGTAGTGGATATTTTGATTTGACACTAGTAACTAGTGTGATGCGTCTAGTCCTCTTTATGGTTCAGACTGAATTCTATCAGTCAGGTTGTAATGTGGCCACCATTCTAGGTAGCTCGCCATCACGGTGTACATAGTTTGTGATGATATTAGATGGTTGGAGGCAATCGGCAGGAAGCCTTGGACCTAGGTTTCGTGCTAGTTGGCACTCGTCAGCAAGGCGTATCTGCAACCTTGAAGCAACTCATGTCCCTTCTGAGATTCGAACCCGCGTCACCCAGTGCTGCAGTCAGAGACGTTACCACTGAGCTATTCGGGCTCGCGATTGACCTCCTGTAGGACTGTAGTGGATATTTTGATTTGACACTAGTAACTAGTGTGATGCGTCTAGTCCTCTTTATGGTTCAGACTGAATTCTATCAGTCAGGTTGTAATGTGGCCACCATTCTAGGTAGCTCGCCATCACGGTGTACATAGTTTGTGATGATATAAGGTGGTTGGAGGCAATCGGCAGGAAGCCTTGGACCTAGGTTTCGTGCTAGTTGGCACTCGTCAGCAAGGCGTATCTGCAACCTTGAAGCAACTCATGTCCCTTCTGAGATTCGAACCCGCGTCACCCAGTGCTGCAGTCAGAGACGTTACCACTGAGCTATTCGGGCTCGCGATTGACCTCCTGTAGGACTGTAGTGGATATTTTGATTTGACACTAGTAACTAGTGTGATGCGTCTAGTCCTCTTTTTGGTGCAGACTGAATTCTATCAGTCAGGTTGTAATGTGGCCACCATTCTAGGTAGCTCGCCATCACGGTGTACATTGTTTGTGATGATATTAGATGGTTGGAGGCAATCGGCAGGAAGCCTTGGACCTAGGTTTCGTGCTAGTTGGCACTCGTCAGCAAGGCGTATCTGCAACATTGAAGGAACTCATGTCCCTTCTGAGATTCGAACCCGCGTCACCCAGTGCTGCAGTCAGAGACGTTACCACTGAGCTATTCGGGCTCGCGATTGACCTCCTGTAGGACTGTAGTGGATATTTTGATTTGACACTAGTAACTAGTGTGATGCGTCTAGTCCTCTTTATGGTTCAGACTGAATTCTATCAGTCAGGTTGTAATGTGGCCACCATTCTAGGTAGCTCGCCATCACGGTGTACATAGTTTGTGATGATATTAGGTGGTTGGAGGCAATCGGCAGGAAGCCTTGGACCTAGGTTTCGTGCTAGTTGGCACTCGTCAGCAAGGCGTATCTGCAACCTTGAAGGAACTCATGTCCCTTCTGAGATTCGAACCCGCGTCACCCAGTGCTGCAGTCAGAGACGTTACCACTGAGCTATTCGGGCTCGCGATTGACCTCCTGTAGGACTGTAGTGGATATTTTGATTTGACACTAGTAACTAGTGTGATGCGTCTAGTCCTCTCTTATGGTTCAGACTGAATTCTATCAGTCAGGTTGTAATGTGGCCACCATTCTAGGTAGCTCGCCATCACGGTGTACATAGTTTGTGATGATATTAGGTGGTTGGAGGCAATCGGCAGGAAGCCTTGGACCTAGGTTTCGTGCTAGTTGGCACTCGTCAGCAAGGCGTATCTGCAACCTTGAAGGAACTCATGTCCCTTCTGAGATTCGAACCCGCGTCACCCAGTGCTGCAGTCAGAGACGTTACCACTGAGCTATTCGGGCTCGCGATTGACCTCCTGTAGGACTGTAGTGGATATTTTGATTTGACACTAGTAACTAGTGTGATGCGTCTAGTCCTCTTTATGGTTCAGACTGAATTCTATCAGTCAGGTTGTAATGTGGCCACCATTCTAGGTAGCTCGCCATCACGGTGTACATAGTTTGTGATGATATTAGGTGGTTGGAGGCAATCGGCAGGAAGCCTTGGACCTAGGTTTCGTGCTAGTTGGCACTCGTCAGCAAGGCGTATCTGCAACCTTGAAGGAACTCATGTCCCTTCTGAGATTCGAACCCGCGTCACCCAGTGCTGCAGTCAGAGACGTTACCACTGAGCTATTCGGGCTCGCGATTGACCTCCTGTAGGACTGTAGTGGATATTTTGATTTGACACTAGTAACTAGTGTGATGCGTCTAGTCCTCTTTATGGTTCAGACTGAATTCTATCAGTCAGGTTGTAATGTGGCCACCATTCTAGGTAGCTCGCCATCACGGTGTACATAGTTTGTGATGATATAAGGTGGTTGGAGGCAATCGGCAGGAAGCCTTGGACCTAGGTTTCGTGCTAGTTGGCACTCGTCAGCAAGGCGTATCTGCAACCTTGAAGCAACTCATGTCCCTTCTGAGATTCGAACCCGCGTCACCCAGTGCTGCAGTCAGAGACGTTACCACTGAGCTATTCGGGCTCGCGATTGACCTCCTGTAGGACTGTAGTGGATATTTTGATTTGACACTAGTAACTAGTGTGATGCGTCTAGTCCTCTTTATGGTTCAGACTGAATTCTATCAGTCAGGTTGTAATGTGGCCACCATTCTAGGTAGCTCACCATCACGGTGTACATAGTTTGTGATGATATTAGGTGGTTGGAGGCAATCGGCAGGAAGCCTTGGACCTAGGTTTCGTGCTAGTTGGCACTCGTCAGCAAGGCGTATCTGCAACCTTGAAGGAACTCATGTCCCTTCTGAGATTCGAACCCGCGTCACCCAGTGCTGCAGTCAGAGACGTTACCACTGAGCTATTCGGGCTCGCGATTGACCTCCTGTAGGACTGTAGTGGATATTTTGATTTGACACTAGTAACTAGTGTGATGCGTCTAGTCCTCTTTATGGTTCAGACTGAATTCTATCAGTCAGGTTGTAATGTGGCCACCATTCTAGGTAGCTCGCCATCACGGTGTACATAGTTTGTGATGATATTAGGTGGTTGGAGGCAATCGGCAGGAAGCCTTGGACCTAGGTTTCGTGCTAGTTGGCACTCGTCAGCAAGGCGTATCTGCAACCTTGAAGCAACTCATGTCCCTTCTGAGATTCGAACCCGCGTCACCCAGTGCTGCAGTCAGAGACGTTACCACTGAGCTATTCGGGCTCGCGATTGACCTCCTGTAGGACTGTAGTGGATATTTTGATTTGACACTAGTAACTAGTGTGATGCGTCTAGTCCTCTTTATGGTTCAGACTGAATTCTATCAGTCAGGTTGTAATGTGGCCACCATTCTAGGTAGCTCGCCATCACGGTGTACATAGTTTGTGATGATATAAGGTGGTTGGAGGCAATCGGCAGGAAGCCTTGGACCTAGGTTTCGTGCTAGTTGGCACTCGTCAGCAAGGCGTATCTGCAACCTTGAAGCAACTCATGTCCCTTCTGAGATTCGAACCCGCGTCACCCAGTGCTGCAGTCAGAGACGTTACCACTGAGCTATTCGGGCTCGCGATTGACCTCCTGTAGGACTGTAGTGGATATTTTGATTTGACACTAGTAACTAGTGTGATGCGTCTAGTCCTCTTTTTGGTTCAGACTGAATTCTATCAGTCAGGTTGTAATGTGGCCACCATTCTAGGTAGCTCGCCATCACGGTGTACATAGTTTGTGATGATATAAGGTGGTTGGAGGCAATCGGCAGGAAGCCTTGGACCTAGGTTTCGTGCTAGTTGGCACTCGTCAGCAAGGCGTATCTGCAACCTTGAAGCAACTCATGTCCCTTCTGAGATTCGAACCCGCGTCACCCAGTGCTGCAGTCAGAGACGTTACCACTGAGCTATTCGGGCTCGCGATTGACCTCCTGTAGGACTGTAGTGGATATTTTGATTTGACACTAGTAACTAGTGTGATGCGTCTAGTCCTCTCTTTGGTGCAGACTGAATTCTATCAGTCAGGTTGTAATGTGGCCACCATTCTAGGTAGCTCGCCATCACGGTGTACATAGTTTGTGATGATATAAGGTGGTTGGAGGCAATCGGCAGGAAGCCTTGGACCTAGGTTTCGTGCTAGTTGGCACTCGTCAGCAAGGCGTATCTGCAACCTTGAAGCAACTCATGTCCCTTCTGAGATTCGAACCCGCGTCACCCAGTGCTGCAGTCAGAGACGTTACCACTGAGCTATTCGGGCTCGCGATTGACCTCCTGTAGGACTGTAGTGGATATTTTGATTTGACACTAGTAACTAGTGTGATGCGTCTAGTCCTCTTTATGGTTCAGACTGAATTCTATCAGTCAGGTTGTAATGTGGCCACCATTCTAGGTAGCTCGCCATCACGGTGTACATAGTTTGTGATGATATTAGGTGGTTGGAGGCAATCGGCAGGAAGCCTTGGACCTAGGTTTCGTGCTAGTTGGCACTCGTCAGCAAGGCGTATCTGCAACCTTGAAGCAACTCATGTCCCTTCTGAGATTCGAACCCGCGTCACCCAGTGCTGCAGTCAGAGACGTTACCACTGAGCTATTCGGGCTCGCGATTGACCTCCTGTAGGACTGTAGTGGATATTTTGATTTGACACTAGTAACTAGTGTGATGCGTCTAGTCCTCTTTATGGTTCAGACTGAATTCTATCAGTCAGGTTGTAATGTGGCCACCATTCTAGGTAGCTCGCCATCACGGTGTACATAGTTTGTGATGATATTAGGTGGTTGGAGGCAATCGGCAGGAAGCCTTGGACCTAGGTTTCGTGCTAGTTGGCACTCGTCAGCAAGGCGTATCTGCAACCTTGAAGCAACTCATGTCCCTTCTGAGATTCGAACCCGCGTCACCCAGTGCTGCAGTCAGAGACGTTACCACTGAGCTATTCGGGCTCGCGATTGACTTCCTGTAGGACTGTAGTGGATATTTTGATTTGACACTAGTAACTAGTGTGATGCGTCTAGTCCTCTTTATGGTTCAGACTGAATTCTATCAGTCAGGTTGTAATGTGGCCACCATTCTAGGTAGCTCGCCATCACGGTGTACATAGTTTGTGATGATATTAGGTGGTTGGAGGCAATCGGCAGGAAGCCTTGGACCTAGGTTTCGTGCTAGTTGGCACTCGTCAGCAAGGCGTATCTGCAACCTTGAAGCAACTCATGTCCCTTCTGAGATTCGAACCCGCGTCACCCAGTGCTGCAGTCAGAGACGTTACCACTGAGCTATTCGGGCTCGCGATTGACCTCCTGTAGGACTGTAGTGGATATTTTGATTTGACACTAGTAACTAGTGTGATGCGTCTAGTCCTCTTTATGGTTCAGACTGAATTCTATCAGTCAGGTTGTAATGTGGCCACCATTCTAGGTAGCTCGCCATCACGGTGTACATAGTTTGTGATGATATATAGGTGGTTGGAGGCAATCAGCAGGAAGCCTTGGACCTAGGTTTCGTGCTAGTTGGCACTCATCAGCAAGGCGTATCTGCAACCTTGAAGGAACTCATGTCCCTTCTGAGATTCGAACACGCGTCACCCAGTGCTGCAGTCAGAGACGTTACCACTGAGCTATTCGGGCTCGCGATTGACCTCCTGTAGGACTGTAGTGGATATTTTGATTTGACACTAGTAACTAGTGTGATGCGTCTAGTCCTCTTTATGGTTCAGACTGAATTCTATCAGTCAGGTTGTAATGTGGCCACCATTCTAGGTAGCTCGCCATCACGGTGTACATAGTTTGTGATGATATAAGGTGGTTGGAGGCAATCGGCAGGAAGCCTTGGACCTAGGTTTCGTGCTAGTTGGCACTCGTCAGCAAGGCGTATCTGCAACCTTGAAGCAACTCATGTCCCTTCTGAGATTCGAACGCGCGTCACCCAGTGCTGCAGTCAGAGACGTTACCACTGAGCTATTCGGGCTCGCGATTGACCTCCTGTAGGACTGTAGTGGATATTTTGATTTGACACTAGTAACTAGTGTGATGCGTCTAGTCCTCTTTATGGTTCAGACTGAATTCTATCAGTCAGGTTGTAATGTGGCCACCATTCTAGGTAGCTCGCCATCACGGTGTACATAGTTTGTGATGATATAAGGTGGTTGGAGGCAATCGGCAGGAAGCCTTGGACCTAGGTTTCGTGCTAGTTGGCACTCGTCAGCAAGGCGTATCTGCAACCTTGAAGCAACTCATGTCCCTTCTGAGATTCGAACGCGCGTCACCCAGTGCTGCAGTCAGAGACGTTACCACTGAGCTATTCGGGCTCGCGATTGACCTCCTGTAGGACTGTAGTGGATATTTTGATTTGACACTAGTAACTAGTGTGATGCGTCTAGTCCTCTTTATGGTTCAGACTGAATTCTATCAGTCAGGTTGTAATGTGGCCACCATTCTAGGTAGCTCGCCATCACGGTGTACATAGTTTGTGATGATATAAGGTGGTTGGAGGCAATCGGCAGGAAGCCTTGGACCTAGGTTTCGTGCTAGTTGGCACTCGTCAGCAAGGCGTATCTGCAACCTTGAAGGAACTCATGTCCCTTCTGAGATTCGAAAAGGCGTCACCCAGTGCTGCAGTCAGAGACGTTACCACTGAGCTATTCGGGCTCACGATTGACCTCCTGTAGGACTGTAGTGGATATTTTGATTTGACACTAGTAACTAGTGTGATGCGTCTAGTCCTCTTTATGGTTCAGACTGAATTCTATCAGTCAGGTTGTAATGTGGCCACCATTCTAGGTAGCTCGCCATCACGGTGTACATAGTTTGTGATGATATAAGGTGGTTGGAGGCAATCGGCAGGAAGCCTTGGACCTAGGTTTCGTGCTAGTTGGCACTCGTCAGCAAGGCGTATCTGCAACCTTGAAGCAACTCATGTCCCTTCTGAGATTCGAACCCGCGTCACCCAGTGCTGCAGTCAGAGACGTTACCACTGAGCTATTCGGGCTCGCGATTGACCTCCTGTAGGACTGTAGTGGATATTTTGATTTGACACTAGTAACTAGTGTGATGCGTCTAGTCCTCTTTATGGTTCAGACTGAATTCTATCAGTCAGGTTGTAATGTGGCCACCATTCTAGGTAGCTCGCCATCACGGTGTACATAGTTTGTGATGATATAAGGTGGTTGGAGGCAATCGGCAGGAAGCCTTGGACCTAGGTTTCGTGCTAGTTGGCACTCGTCAGCAAGGCGTATCTGCAACCTTGAAGCAACTCATGTCCCTTCTGAGATTCGAACGCGCGTCACCCAGTGCTGCAGTCAGAGACGTTACCACTGAGCTATTCGGGCTCGCGATTGACCTCCTGTAGGACTGTAGTGGATATTTTGATTTGACACTAGTAACTAGTGTGATGCGTCTAGTCCTCTTTATGGTTCAGACTGAATTCTATCAGTCAGGTTGTAATGTGGCCACCATTCTAGGTAGCTCGCCATCACGGTGTACATAGTTTGTGATGATATTAGGTGGTTGGAGGCAATCGGCAGGAAGCCTTGGACCTAGGTTTCGTGCTAGTTGGCACTCGTCAGCAAGGCGTATCTGCAACCTTGAAGCAACTCATGTCCCTTCTGAGATTCGAACCCGCGTCACCCAGTGCTGCAGTCAGAGACGTTACCACTGAGCTATTCGGGCTCGCGATTGACCTCCTGTAGGACTGTAGTGGATATTTTGATTTGACACTAGTAACTAGTGTGATGGGTCTAGTCCTCTTTATGGTTCAGACTGAATTCTATCAGTCAGGTTGTAATGTGGCCACCATTCTAGGTAGCTCGCCATCACGGTGTACATAGTTTGTGATGATATAAGGTGGTTGGAGGCAATCGGCAGGAAGCCTTGGACCTAGGTTTCGTGCTAGTTGGCACTCGTCAGCAAGGCGTATCTGCAACCTTGAAGCAACTCATGTCCCTTCTGAGATTCGAACCCGCGTCACCCAGTGCTGCAGTCAGAGACGTTACCACTGAGCTATTCGGGCTCGCGATTGACCTCCTGTAGGACTGTAGTGGATATTTTTGATTTGACACTAGTAACTAGTGTGATGCGTCTAGTCCTCTTTATGGTCCAGACTGAATTCTATCAGTCAGGTTGTAATGTGGCCACCATTCTAGGTAGCTCGCCATCACGGTGTACATAGTTTGTGATGATATAAGGTGGTTGGAGGCAATCGGCAGGAAGCCTTGGACCTAGGTTTCGTGCTAGTTGGCACTCGTCAGCAAGGCGTATCTGCAACCTTGAAGCAACTCATGTCCCTTCTGAGATTCGAACCCGCGTCACCCAGTGCTGCAGTCAGAGACGTTACCACTGAGCTATTCGGGCTCGCGATTGACCTCCTGTAGGACTGTAGTGGATATTTTGATTTGACACTAGTAACTAGTGTGATGCGTCTAGTCCTCTTTATGGTTCAGACTGAATTCTATCAGTCAGGTTGTAATGTGGCCACCATTCTAGGTAGCTCGCCATCACGGTGTACATAGTTTGTGATGATATAAGGTGGTTGGAGGCAATCGGCAGGAAGCCTTGGACCTAGGTTTCGTGCTAGTTGGCACTCGTCAGCAAGGCGTATCTGCAACCTTGAAGGAACTCATGTCCCTTCTGAGATTCGAACCCGCGTCACCCAGTGCTGCAGTCAGAGACGTTACCACTGAGCTATTCGGGCTCGCGATTGACCTCCTGTAGGACTGTAGTGGATATTTTGATTTGACACTAGTAACTAGTGTGATGCGTCTAGTCCTCTTTATGGTTCAGACTGAATTCTATCAGTCAGGTTGTAATGTGGCCACCATTCTAGGTAGCTC
>OX235276.1:97015837-97153748 GCA_944472155.2 Trichobilharzia szidati
CGTTTTGAATCATTCAAGTCAAGTGATACATACAGAGATGAAATTGATTGTTTGGTGCTAAACGTCAATGCAGTTACACAGATCACACTTGCAATTAATATATCTCAAGAGAGCGATGCAATTGCTGATAAGCATTCTCTGGTGCAAGATCTTCAATGTGAGTTGCACACTTAACGGACTTTTTCCTCTACACATGCCTGTGAGATAAATCTTGCCATATGAACTTTGATGTTACTCTCTAATTGCAGGGTTTATTCTTTCTGAGAAATTCAGTACGCTTCTGTGTGGGTAACAAATATATATTCTGTGCTTCAGTCACTCAGGCGTTCTTCTTTTGAATTCGCATTACTCTCTTGTTATCAGCAATATACATATTGACATTACCTGTGAAAGAGAAAGAAAAAACCAAACCTTCTCAAGATCCTGTGGTAACATACTTCTACTCGCCTTTGAAATGTTTTATGGATTTTCTTAGATCTCAGTATACGACGTATATTTCTACTTATGATTTGATTGGACTGATTGATAAATGTTTTATCTGACATGGCGACGGAAATGTGAGCCAAAATGTGGTTAGTTACCATCATAGCTAAATTCGCATTAGCTGTACAAGCTATCTTTCATCGCAGGTGAGGGAATGGCTTTCAAGGCGAATATCTCGCGTTAAAGCCCAATGTCCTCTATAGTGTGTTGTCAAAACTCGATACTGGAATTCACCGTTAAATTCTTTTATCCTTTTTCAAATGTATCGAAAAAAATGAGGCAAGTGTAATTTACACAACGATTAGTTGCCAGTAGTATTCTTCACTCCTTTGCCGAGTCTAACAGAGAATGGATGAACATGTTCTATGATCAAAAAGATACTTTCTAAGTGATGTCAGTCAATGCGACTAATCACAAGCAGAACATCACCTCAGATGTTGTCAGTTTACTAGACTTCTATTCATAAAAATTAAGATTACAAAATTATTTTGGAAATCTGACCTATGAATGTTAACTCGATAATTCTCTTAGAAAATTAACAAAATTAGAGCATCTTTGTGACTTTGAGATGTCCCTCTCGTTTAAAGGATGCCTTATGATAAGTCATCAGCAGTCATATATAGCTGGACTGAGATAATCAACCGATTTTCGCATTTTCCCAAAACTGAGATGCAATTCATGAATAAATTTCACTTTACAAATATAAAGAACCAGAATGCTTTGAGATGTTTAAGTTTGCCATATGTCCACATCGTAAATCATAAAACGGTTTATTCACACCATAAGTAGTTTGCTGTTTAATGTGAATGCGTATTCATCGCACATTCAGTCGTCACATTTCAAAGGAATAAGTTTGGATAAAATTTTCATTCCTGTCTTTACAGGATGATTTCAACGTTGAAACAGGACAACGATTTTGTGTCAGACTGATGCACGATATTCTTTCCTCAATATGGTACTTACCATTTTAATACCTTCAGCTAAATTGCTGTTATTTAAGAGACTGTTTCTGAGTAGCTGCAAGTCATGCAGAACGATGCTATTGCATGAGTTTATTCAGACATGTCAACACTACAACCGATTATACTTCACATCTTTTTCATTTCATCACAACTTTTATCTTTAGTATGAACATTAGTATTCATGATATCTCTGAATAAAGCTTCTCTTCTCCCAACAAGTGTAATGGATTCAATGATTTGTGGTCGATTTTTCCTGATTTTGTTTTTGAAGTGTCTGCGCATGACACTGTGCACTGTATAAACCTATGTAAACTGAGGTGATATGAGTTGTGGTTTCTGAAATGCTTTGTTTTCGTGATAGATTAATCAGCTATTTGATCAATAAATCTCCAGTGGATAGACTGAATGATGTTATTTTCCTTATGACAGTGATTCATGAGAAATTTCAGTGATACCTATTTGCAGAATTTACGAATATCCCGCCGCTCTCCTAATTGACGACTATTATCACTCAGGTCATGTTTACATCAGTCGATTTACACTGTGGCATATGACACCACAGTATACTTCTATGGTTGAACGGGTGCTAGTGGCATACTTAAACTGCGTTCACAAAGTTAGATAAACTCCACTGAATATTTGTGTGGATTATCCGATTGATGAAGACGATTCAGACAAGGAAACGCGTAAGTGCGATTCCCAGTTACCAGTGGAAACATTCATTGTTATCATTTTGGCCTTTACCTTTCCCCATTAGAAAACAAGTATTCAGTAGTACATCAATATCACACCTAGTGCTCTTCAGTCTTTCCTGTAAGTATGATCCAGTTTATATTGCCATCAGACACACAAATGATCGTTTTCTATTCGATTCGCATTTGATGAACCAATGATCCCCTCAGAATGTGTTGGATCCAATTTAATTCGCCACTGCATATTATTTTAGGTGATTCGTAATGAGTTCGTTCGTTCCATCTGATCTGTTTGTGCTTATCTTTTAACGGACACCTGGAGGAGATGGATAGTTTCTAACTAGATATACGTCTGATGAAATTATTTCATCATCTTATAAATTATGGTGCGATCGATTGCCTGTTTCAATCAATGGTCTATTTCAATGTTGGTCTTACTTAATGCATCATATTTTCCTTGTTTATTACCGCTTAAAACATTATGTCATACTGTGGGGTAACGAAGTGTAGTCACGCACCTTTTTAGTTGTCTTTCAAAATATTCCTATGTAGTTTTTGAAAGTGACTATCTAAATGCATCATAGGAAACTGATTCTTGTTGCAGATCAAACACACTTGACAAAGTGTGGATGGCTAATGTAATTTAAAATCCTGGACAAAGAGTGGATATTATCAGTTGAAGAATGCCATCTATTTGTAAATAATACGCAGTGGTTTCATGCACTTTTGCAATTAGGAGGTAGCTGGTGGTGCAAAATATTTGATACTTAAAAGTAATATGAATCTTTATTTTTGGTTTATGTGATATAAGACAAGTGCTGAATTATGAGACATTTGAGACGTCCAAATAATGCACAATTCATAATAAGCACAACATATATGTTGGTTATTATTATTTATATTTAAGTAGTAAAGTGTTTCAGTAATAAGCTTTGATATAAATTCACTCAAAATCACTCAAAGTTCAGAGTGAAGACTGTTATGAACTAAAAATTAGATTAAATTATTTTCATACTTCATATCCTTCGTACATCTGACATTGCCTTCCTCCCAGTAGGACGAAATCATAGTCGTTAAGGTAATTCAGAATATTTGAGATTTCGCCTTGGTGTTTTTTCTTTCAGTGCATTATCGCCAATGGAAATCATCTTACAAATATTTTCGTTTCTGCATATATTCACGACTGCTACGACAGTTGATAGTAGTCAATATTCTGTGCAATCTGATGCCAACTGTTATCTCTCAGATACTTTCATTGAAAGTCTCGCCATTAAGATGCATTTAGTTGTAACACACTAAAAGGAGAGGAACTGCTTCATGACTGCTCATCATTCTAATTGATCCATAGACACATGTCTTTTTAAGGGAACTCGTTATATCATTTGTGACGATGTCTTGAATAACACAGTTCAATAGCAAAACTGTCACCATTCCTTGGGTGCTATTTGCAAAAGGAGAACAGAACTATGTTACTTTTCTAATAACTCGTAATCTCCATATCTAACAGATGTAAAACAAAACCCTATTATCTTCAGCATCTCTCAAATTGAAGGTTAAGTAATTCCAAAGTTAAACGTTATCATTTGAATGATGTGCTCCTCCTATAGACGCAGGTTTGACTAACAAACAAACAATTTCAAGGGAAGAATGCCGTCATATTCAACTGAAAGAAGAGTAAGACGCATGAGGTATAACTTCATCATATGAACGCTTCACAGTTTATTCATGTTCAGTCAGTTCTATATTTATCTTGTAAACCATAAAGGCGTAAAGTGCATTTGAGATGTTTTCTGTATGGCAGGTGAATTTAAATTATCCACAGCTGATATCAGATGACATGCAGAAGATTATATGAAGAGAACACGAATAATCATAGACTACGTTGGTACAATGTGAAAAGGATGACAAAGAATAGAGTACAGTGAAGATGTACTACTGAATACAATTTATACATTTCGAATGCAAGAACGAACATTTTTTTTACAAGCACTACAGATGACTAATGCAATAGAACAGATTCTCAAATGTCAGATATGCTAATAATCACTAAAATGTCGGTAAACATTGAGACTGTATGCTATGAGAAAATAAATGTATTTGTACAGTTATTCTCATTAAATGCAACCGATCAAGCTGAATGAATCGTGAACTAGATAAACAGAAACTTAAGTTACTATCCTGACCAGTGAGGTCGGCTTCGTATATTCCTACCGATGAATTTCACCCACCTATCTGGTAAATCTATTTTGTTTCGATGGAATTTTGAACCTTTCATTCATTAGTACGATACTAACAACTATTGCATGCCTTATCAATAATAATCTACGTTTTTTCATCAATCGCCTTATTTCTTACAAAGAACGTGTTGATCATTCGCTTAAGCTTTTATATCTCTCAAGTTTGAAAAAAATAGTTCCCTCTATGAATTAAGACCCAGCCATAAGAAGACGTAATTTGTTTGAATAGTTAAATGTATGTGCGCAAGAAACTTTGAACAATCTGACCACACTCGACTTGTCATAAGAATATATATGAAATTAATAAAGAGTTAAAAGGTGAGAAAATAGCCTTGAGTCAGGTCGAAAGGTCATATTGTAGATCAACATAACAATGAAGATTACTAAATAATTGAGAGAGAGAATAATACAAACCGAAGAAAATTTATTGTGATGACTACTTGTTTTTGAATGCATAAACGTGGTTTAAACTTTCCAATTGTCAAGGCATCCACAGACGTTGAGATACGCCTCAGAAACATTTCATGGATAGGTTTAAAAGATGTGTTAACGCCAATTGTATGTGCTCTTTTTATAATGTGTTTCGCAATAGAGGACCTTGGTCTCATGCTCTCACTAATAACAGGTTGTGAAGATTCTACTTGCTTCTGAAGCCCTTACTTGCAGAGATTGATGAGTCCACCTGTGCCTTCAAATTGGTAAATACAGTAGGATGTGACGTCATTTTTTGCATTTTCAAAGGGCTTAGATAGATATATTGACTTCACATTCTCAGTTATTATGAAAGAAGCTTCATAAAATGTCTTTTTAACAGCAGCCGTTAACCTTTGTCTAGCTATCAAACTGTTATGATGCCCCATATAGGGTAGCTTGCTCTACACATCTTTCTTAGGGGAGAGTTGGAGAGGGGGTCTTGGTGTTCGGATTACTTCACATCTCCTGATGAACTTGTCTGGGTAATTATTGTAAGCCACAGTTTGTGTAAACTTTATTGCTTCATTATCAAGTATGCATTCAGTGCATATTGGTTGTATTCTACTGAAGAGGCACCTTACTAAATCTGTTTTGTACCGAACTCAACCTTGATAAAAGCCGTGATCATTCATCAGAAGATATTCACTAGTTGCAAAGCATAGTGACAGCTAATCTAGAGAAGCCTGTTTGCTTAAATTCCATAGGTGGGGATACATTTAACTCTCGCATATATATTGTTTACAAAAACATATAAATCGAATAATCCGCTATGTCCTATATTGTCAATGTGCAGATCCCCAACACTTAAACTTGCTGAATGGTTAGTTGAATTATTGCATCCAGTCAAAACACAATTCTGTAGGCATGTATTAAAAGTACATTTGATTTGGTTAATTTTCCGGATGATATTAATATTATGAATAAGAATATGCACTGTTTTCATGTTAAGTCGTTGTTCACCAATTTGCTTTTGCTTAAAACAATTGAGACTTTGTGTGATTACAATAACAAAAAACTTTTTCATATATAAACATATATATATGTATACACTAGTAACTTGAGTTAAACTTGTCATCCCTTGTTTCTGTCTCACTGTGAGTAACTTACAGAAATCTTTAATTGAGGAATAATTCATTGTGGTTAACAGGATGTATGCTACAATTGTATTATAACTCGTTTAACTAAATAGAGTGTGGTGATGTGAAAACGACCATGCCTTTCAACGGAATATGATTCGCACATATTCACACTGTTTAATACAGCAATAGCAATTTATTTGGACATGCTACTTACGTCATTTGATGGGAATTGAAATCACAAGATTAGTGATTGTTTAACGAACACAAACTATGTATATATATATATATATATACCATCAACATGGTAGATTTAAATGAGGTTACTTTATTCACGTGTCAAGGAAGCTCATTTTCAACTACACAGTCAGAATTGGAAAGACGAGATACGCATTCAGCACTCTGAAACTAGTTGGAAAATCCACTGGGTCTCTACCTCATCACAAAGAACGAGATTCAGATGTTCAACACGTGTCAAGTTGGTCCCTCTATACGGGTCAGAAAATTTAACTGCTTGTCGAGAAAATAAGTATTGACAGGTCGCATGCTTTCATCAACAGCTGTCCACTCCACTGGCTCCATACCGAAAATAAAATGGCCAGAAAGAATAAGTAACAAGACACTCTGGCTAGGCACAAACCGAGGAAGAGCAGATCGCACAACAAATATTTGGAAGAAAATGAAGGTGGATTGAACATGGAGGACTTCAAATAATATCGCACGCAATGCCATTGCTCTGGTGGAATCTAAATAGGGAGCGACGAGTGGATTATCCAACGGTGAGATGGAGGAGATCGTGTTAGGTAGAGGTGAGAGAGTTTGAGCAATCGTGAACCCAGCTGAAAAAGACGGCAGAAAATAGAAGAAACTTGAGGTGCATTGTTCCACTAGTAACCCAATAGAATAATATTAATGCATTATTGTGGATCACGGAAATGTGTTGGAAACAATGTCACAGTGAATAGGCTTATTTTCTGTATTTTCCAATTAAGTTCGAATGAATGTAAATTTACGATGTAAAATTATTCACATCTCTTCACTCACTTTAATCAGAAAAGCCAAAAAATTGAGAAAGTCGTCCAAGTAGGCGTGGCAGATATTGACAGAATAAGCAATGCAAGTTTCTCAATCACATAAGTTAAGTGGAAGTAGACAATCCCGGGGAAATTATTGAGCTTAGCAGATTATGTCTCTCATAATTATTTGAAAACTGAGTTAATTTGTTGAATTGAAATACTCGCTGTACTGTGACTTATAACCTTTACACGCCTAATAATTAGTTGTTTTTAAAATTGAAAAAGTTCGCTAAAAATTTTTATTTTTTTTATTTATTTATTTATTATTTTGATTTACAGCTTGATTCCACACCGTATTTTCAATACAAGTGTGGAATTTTCAGCATGGATATCGGTAGCCCAAATTCAGGTCGACCATAGATATCGGGTTTGTGCCGGCAGGGGATCGAACCCCGGACCATGTGCATGGTCGGCGAGAGTTCTAACCACTGTGCCACTGACGCTATGTTTACAAAAATGATTAGATGTATGCCGAATCTTCGCTTTGATATCTGTGTGTGTTTGTGTGTACAGCATTCGAGAAATAACTTACAAAATTCGACTATTGTAACAAAAGTAATGTTCTATGAAATGTGATAACATTAAACCATTATTAACGTACTATGATCAGTCAATATTTAAAAATTGAGTCCATAATGTTTATCAAAATGATCATAATAATATATGTGTGAGAGGATCAGTGAATATTTTCAAAGGCTCGCATTGGAAGACAGAAGTTACTTCATGTAATGTTCATGTTATTTATTCGAATACTTAAATTATTATGGCAAAAATGTTTAACGTACCAAATTTGATACACACTTTCTCTAAATTTATTCTCGTTAGGTAGGAATAATAAAAGCCAGCTTTGAAATAGCCCTTTTGAACTTTTCACTGGTTGATATTTCTCAAAAGGAGTGAATTATCTACTTTATCATAAATCATTTATCATTACTGAGACTTTTGCCTCGGCGTGGAACATGGGGCTTCAACAGCATATCTACGTTTCATTGCCGTTTCTGTTGTCCTCTTTAGCTGGCTCTAATAAAGATCATAACCTCTCATCTCCTTCTCATCACTCCACCGCCTTCCATGTCAACCTCGAATTCACATCCAACTCACCTTTTCTCATCCAGATTCTTCCTGAGCGATGCACAAGCGCGGTGCCACAACACTTGGTTTAGTGTATTCAAAATGGATAAACTTTTTTATTCAGATAGCTCAATGAACTGAAGTACACAGATCCACATAAAAAATATTTTCCTGGTGAAATTGCTAAACAAGTGAATTATTTGAGTTCCCCCAATGATAAAGTCCAATTATTTTGTCAACAGGTTGTTCTATGCTCTGCGAGTATCTATTTAGTATATTGCAGACAAGCTGAAAAGCACTATTTCTTTATTGGGCTTCATTACCATTATCTTCTGCGTCTTAACAAGAAGAATGAAACTAGCAGCTTTTATAGTTCTGATTTATTTATCGATGGTATTTCTGATAACTGGAGTGGTTTTGCTTTTCACGGAGCAAAACAACGTGAGTCAACTGAAATATCAAATGATCATTTTTAATTTAACACTCGATTCTGTTTTGACCAGAATTATGTAGTTACTATCATCACTTGAATGTGATTTTAGTCGTTCACTTATCTCTACATTCGTGAGATCAAACATGCATACATTGACAGGGAAGGAGAAAGGAAGTTAGAATATTTATACAGTAATTCAATAATTTCAGTACATTCAGCTGTCTACAAAACAGTATCACTTTTATTTGACAAAGGTTTCTTGGTTAAGGTGTAAACATTCCGTCATATGGCGGTAAAAAATTGAGAGGTTGAGATTTTATTTAAACGAATCACTGCAGTGCTCCCTGATTTATCTCACTGCTTCGTTGAAATTGCATTGAAATTCTATTCTTGTACATTCGAACTTTGTAGTATCGTTCCATTTGGCAGCATTTAGTTTTATTACCTACTTACTACGATTAAAAATATGCATTTATTACTGCTCATGATCAACATTCTGAATATAATTTACCCAAATATATTTCAGGAAGTTTTCATTTCATTGGCCGATGGCTTTTTGAACACTGCTTTAACTGTGGTAAGTTAACATATTTACTCTGAAATTTTTGAAAATGAATTCTGAGTCAGCTTTTTGTCTCATGTGAAATGAGAAATCACTTGATAAAAAATAAGAATTTACAAAGGAATTTTCATAATCAGTGTAAAATTATTACATATTTTTGAGTCATATATCATGTAGATTCCACTATTAATTTTATTCACAAAGTTGAATCATGAATTGTCTTTCATTCTGTAAATCAACAGACTGACAGAAATACGATAAAAGTTCTTCATATTCTTGTTGTCATCCTTGTTACTTTGTGCCTTTCAGGTTGCTCTGGTTTTCGCCAGCATCATGAAATAACTGTGATAGCATGTGGTTCTGTCTCTTCGTGTCATGCAATTTTCACCGTAAATCATATTTTTTGTTGATGTCAACATTCTATTGTACGTGGACATTTCACGTTTCAGATTTTGAATAAATTAGGGTTTGTGTACTAGAAATTCCACTTTTATTTCTGTGAAATGATTTATTCGAAAGGTGGAGTTTTGGTGTTTTTCTCATTGCTACATGACGCATGTGTAAATTATGAGATAAACGAGTCAAAAGATTTGCTTCCCTTCTACAGCCAATAGTTTGATGTCACTGCTTACTTCAACATGTGGTAAAGCTACTAAGAGACCAGCGTGAAGGGATCCAGGATGCGCACGACATTCTATTGAGAACTTCTCGGAAGAGTAAATGAAAATAGGGGAGAGAAGTAGTGTGTATGAGTAGTTTGTTTTCAATTTAAAATAATTGCGAAATCTCCTCAGTAATGTACATTCACACTGATGAACAGTGGAAGAAAAATTTCCAGCATAAAATATGCCTATGATATATTTTGTCACTATATTACTAGAGGACTCTTACTGGCTAATTATAACTAAATGAAGCTCTGTACCACGCCAAAAGTCAAATCGTCCCATTGTCTTTGAGCGAAATAACTTCCACAACACTTATGAAAATAAGCCATACTGTTGTGTATAATTTTTAATAATGTATTAGTGAGACCTCGTTCAACGCTAATTACAATAAGTAGTGAAATATTGAAATGAAAACTGATGCTGTATTTTTTGTTAACTTTACTACTCTCCACTTATTCATGTATTGAAGCTAATGACTTTGGAAGATTTTGAATTGTGTTAGCTACAATTGTTCAATATGCTTGTCAGTAAACTTTAGTTAAATAAAACAATGTCTTATTATTCTAAATATGAATGCAAAAAATGTTTGGTTTATTAGAGAGGAGGTGTAAACTTTTATATTAGAAAAATTGAATTTAATAAACACCACTGTCGTGCATAGTAGTAGTTTTATTAATGAATAGGGATTGAAATTTAGGATAAGGAATACTCAGTAAATAGGAATATTCAGCATAAAATTAATTGCAGATATGAGGATAGAACTTGGACACTGTAGTAGAGTATAAATCTATTATGGATGAAATTTATATTCTGTACAAATCATACAGTGTTACATAGTAATATTTACCAATGGTGTTCTGAGCACTTTTTCATTTTATTCATGATAAAATAAATTACATTACTGATAACGTTGAGAAATGCTGTAAGACATCTTTCTGCACGACAAATCATGACAGAATCAAATTGAATAAGAACAGCAAAATCGTCTATGACATCATGCTTGTTGATTAATGACTAGAAGTCTGAAGAGAATAAATTTATTTGATTGGAGCACACAGAAAGTGAGTATTGTTTACGTCGACCACAATTCTCCACTCATAATCCTACGATGGTATTAAAATAACCCTCAAACTCCAGTCAAATAATTTCCTCTATCTTATCCTTTGGCATCATTGATAATAATGTTTTGATATCTCTAGTATGGACATTTTGTCATCCATATTCCACTTGTTAAGTACAGATTCTATGAGAAAGGATTTTCAGTTATCTTAATGTTCGTTCACCTGCCCATGTAACATTTATATTTGCAGCTTTGTCTCAGATGACTGTGTGAACGCATGTTAATGTGCATCTTGAGATTACCGAATTTCTCCGTAAACTACAATCATTCATCCGTTAGCTGAAATTTTATCACTGAAGCCAAATAACTGTGGTAATATTACATCTGCTATGGCATCAAAACAATTTCCAAGGACATAAGAATTTGGAATTGTTTTGATTTTTTCAGGCTCAGGATCTTCGAGTGTTGCTGCATGTGCGTCGTTGGCATAGTGGTTAGTACTCTCGCCAACCATGCACATGGTCCGGGGTTCGATCCCCTGCCGACGCACACCCGAAATCTATGGTCAGTCTGAAAAATTTGATCTACCGATATCCATGCTGAAAATTCCATACTTGTACTGAAAATACTGTGTGGCATCAAGCTGTAACCAAAAATATAGCAAAATAAAAAGAATGGATGTAAGAAAGATGAATGAGATGAACTTTATCCAGTCTTTTCATAAACAAACACCTGGCAGAAAGATCCACAGTTTATTTCAGCCTGTAACGTTAACTTGGCAGTTCATAACTTCTTGTATGACTAAAGATTTACTGTCACCATGCATAATCATATCATAGCTTCCACTACCCAATAATGAGTTGTTATTATATGATGTTTATTTTCTTTTCTACTTCTGGGTATTTTTTCGCATTTTTGAAAAGTTATACTGTGTTTTTCCTGTCTTCTTTTTGCTGTTGGTGTCTTTATATTTGTTTATTCTAAATACTCCTTTTAAATGTTTGATAAAATTAGATGCAAATATGGTAGATATGTGCTGAAAATTCCACACTGTACCACTAGTACTGTTTCTGGAATTAAGCCGATTATTATTATTATTAATATAAGTAGAGATGTGCCACGAAGGGAAGTAAATTGACACTTCTAAAAAATAGGACAATCTCATCGGCATTACATATGAAATTAGCACAGACAGAATAGGTCAGAGTGGTAAGATTTGACAGATGTGCTACAACAGAGCTGAATCACTACTAAATTGAAGCGATCAAATCATTTCTTCAGCTTGGCGCGAAAGTAGAAGAGATAAACTCAACACTCAGGTACTCAGTTATCTTATAAAATATTTCGAGGTGATTACTTTAACATTGATCCTCCGAGAAACTGAAATTATTCAAAACAAAGTATGCGGTAGGCTAGATACCATAAATGCTAATAAAGGAAACAACCACAGAGGCATGACACTTAATACTATTCACTGAATGGTCACCACTTACACGAACCAGTAGTGCTTGCTGGCCGGTTAGATAAAAGTGATTCAAACAGTGAATATCCATCTTATTCCTCTCACGCTGTCCTCATCGGTGGCATACTTGGTTCATCATAGCTCAGAGAACCAAATCAGACTGAATCACTTGAACTCAGTTGGAATCTGGTTAGTGAACTTTACTACTTCATTTGATTGTCGTCAAGCTTCTGATATCTGTCAGTCAGTAGTATATAATATTGCTGATAAACTGTAAAATATTGTGAAAGGTTATTTGAGTGAGTGTTCCTGAAAAAGTTCCTCTTCATCGTTATGAGCACTCGTCTCTCCAGAAAGTCTGTGAAGCAATTATGACGGGAATATGAACTTTCTATTACTTTGCTTAAAAATAAAATACTTCGAATAAGCATGCATTCCTCATTTCAGAAGATTTCGATCTCGGTCATAAGGATAGAATCAGGCTTGACATTTACAAAAAAACATCTGAGAGACGTTAACTAAAAAGAAATAAAACATGAGAAGTATCTTTGACTTACAACGTGCATAAAATATATATGAGATAACAAATAATAATCCTCAAATCATACTGGAGCAGAGATTAATCACAGCAACCAATATTGTATCAGAATTTTCCACTGAACAGATGACTAAAGTACACCAGTAGCTGCGGTATCCCACTCACTCTCAGAATGCCCATAATTTACATTAAAACGAATAAATAAGAGAGTTTGAAGCATCGACGTCAGTTTAGCAATATAAAATCAAGTAAGCGGAAATGCTGATGAATTTCCGCTATCTGATTTTTGATAGGGATAACTGTATTTCATATTGAGGGTGAATGTCACATGACATGAATGCGTTCGTCAGAATAGAGTTACTCACCTGAGAGATTTCTAAAACACAGTTATCTCATTTAACGTATCATTTCGATGGATATGCTTATCAACACTATTTGTATTATTACTGTTAATATTAACTCAACAATGTTACGTTCGTTTACTCGTTTTCAGTGCTTGAATGATCTTCTTCACAGCTAGAATTTGTGGGAACCTCCTCTGAAACAGAATCATGTTATGCCTAATAAAGTGATTTAAACAGTCAGATAGAACTTCCCATAGTAACACGTATATATTTATATATATATATTTCATTATTCGATATTTATCGTGGTCGGCCACACACGTATGGTAGTCTCAACAGCTTATTCGTAGTTAATAGGTTGTGGTGAGTGACACGAACAGATTTGCACTGAATTATTTCTGTTGACATACGAAGTGTGATTCGAATTCAAACATTGCTGACCATATTACAGGCTAATGACATGAATGAACGCCTTGATATCCGAATCCATATTATTCATTGGCAATAAGGAGCTTCCAGGAAGGTGATGAAGTTTACAGCTCGGATAAGATGATGATTCTACCACTACAAATGAATGAGCAACTGTGAAAATCACTGAAAGTTCTGAAAGCCTAGAGTTCACTTCATCAAGAGGAGAGTATATAAACAGAAAGATCTTCGCTCCTGTTCACTGTCAAAGAAGAAATCACAATGAGATATAAGAATCAGCTATTACATTGCATCGAAATTCGCTGATCAAAATGCAACTCCACACATCATCATCGAACGAAGACATGAATGGCAGTCAAACGTCTTCCTCAGTTACATTGACGTTCAAAACGCCTTCGACAGCATTGACAGGGAAGTGATTCTGAAACCACTTCAACACTATTGCATGCCCCAAATTTTCAGTAACCTCACTCAACAGCTTTGTGAAAATGCCATGTGTCAAATTATTCACAACGGAAGACTCATTGAAGTGTCTGAAGTGAATATGGGAGTAAGACATTGCTGCCTGTTATCACTGCTCACATCTTCGCTTCCTTCTGCACATTGGATGGTGGGATGTTCGTTGGTTCACTGACTGAAAGAGTTTCTTCCAGCTGAAAATCTGATCTCACGTATGCAGATAAGGCAGCTGTTTGTCAATGTTCTCTGCAGGCTATTGAAGATGTCTCTCATGATATGTTCACCAAGTATCCGAAGCATCCATGAATAATTGCCAGATTGAGATTAGTGTTGGAAGTTCCGTCTTGTTAATTGTGCTGAGTGCTGGATATTTCTACAAGGAATTGAGAAAATTGAAATGCCCAACTCACATTTTGTGATCCTCATCAATGATGCCTGTAGTTAAATCAATTCTATGTATGTAGGTGCGCGAAGTGACCCTTGCTTCGATTTCTCATGTTGACTGTGATATGTACTTGCTTCTATTGCGCTCCTTGTGCTAACTGTTGTAGTCTGAGCGACTGAGGTAGAGTATTCGCTTTTCGGTTATCAGTTTGGACAATGAACTACTATTTGATCTGACCTCACAGACGCGTCTCACTTATGTACTTATCAATTTCATACGTCAAATTAATAGGCGGGGTCAATCAGACTTGTAGAATCGAAATGTCCGTGTCAAGGACGGTAGAGCTGTCAAGTACTCCTTCTGTTTTCAGTGTTTCTCCAACTGAAGTCAGTTTGTTTTTAGTCTTTAAATCAGTTAAATCCATGCAAACAAACACTTAAAAATTTGGATGATTCGACGAAAGTCAATAGAGAATAAGAGAAAAGTGTTGTTACCGCCACATACAATCAAAAAGTAGAATGGACTAAATTAAGAGTAATAGAATGGAATGCAAAAATGTGTTAGGATGGATTCATGAGTGAAGCTTTAGTTTTTGAGTGAAAAGTTAGCGTTTGGGTTTAGAATGACCGAAAATCTATCTTGAACATCTGGACAACTTAATAATAGTAGGCATTCAGAGAAGGATTACTAACTCAGTGATGGTAGTCTCACGCTGTACAGTTATATATATATATATATACATATATATATATGTAGAGCATGATATTAGCAGCACAAGGTATGTTTCTTAAGATAAATCGTCAGAATTCCAAGTTTCAGATAAGTGATGCATATCACAGAGTGTACTAATCATTTAGAAATTCAGACAAAATTGGATAGGTGAATCGAGTGATGGACTGGCGTTTCTTCAGGACATGCACGCTTATGATCTCTGAGGTGGGCGTGATATCCAGTTATCGAGTAAAGGTAGTATATTTGTTTTACCTATTTTCTCGGTCCTTCTTCAAACTACTGTGTCGTAATCATTGGAAAAGGTGTACCTGAAGAAACAAGCTACATGAGTCAACCGTAGTTACTTGCTCCCTACATCTCGTGTTCAGTGGTATAATCTAAAGAGTAATATCGAGGTTAAGGTATACACTGATGGATAAGTAGAATAATGCAATCGATGAGGTTATGAATCTATATCAATTGAGATGGCTAGCACACGTTTTACGGATCATTTGGTTTCGGCTTGTGTGTTGATGCATTTTAGTAATGCATCCAATCACACACGGACTCCATAATATTCACCAAATGCTTTTGCATCACCTAACAAGCTACTTATAAGTAGACGACTAAATCTGATTATAATTATTAGTCAGTTATACTTACTTAGAGATACATTTCTCCTGTATGAGAGGATGAGAGGAGCAATAAGAATGATGTATCACATCGACAACGCAAATCTCTAACGTTTCTCAATCTGCAGCAGCTTCTTGTTAGGAACATATTCACAAATAACAATGATAAATAATATTTTATCAATGTCTTCAGAGACAGTTATCGACATTCTGTCAGGTTGGTTATTTCTATAGGTCTACTCTTATTCAGGATTCAGATTTAAGATTCCTTCATTTGACTGCATCCAATTTATTTTGGTGCAGTTCTGTGTTAATCCCCCTGATTTCTCGCAGTAGTGAACTTCCATTGGTGGTGCTGCTCCATGGGCTGATGTGACTAGTATTCCACAGAATTCTCCTTTTTTCAGGCTTAGTACTAACCAGTGAACTTCGTGGCGTTTAGCAGTGTACCTCCAGTAACACTCATATTGTAAACACCTAACAGAGCACGGATCATTAAATTCAAACCTGATAAGATAATTATCACTTAAACTTAAACTTTCCATTACTTCACTCAAACAGACAATAAATGAATTCCTATCAACCAGTTATTTCGAACAAGTATGAATGCCTCTTTTCAGGGAATTTTACTCTGAGTTATTTACAAGCAATTAAGGCTATGCAAATCATCCTACAAAATGAGACATTGAGACATCTAGTAAAGAGGAGAATATGAGAAGTATCTTTGACATTCTACTAGTTACAAAAACAAATATGAAATTAAAAATGAAAATGCACCAATCATATTAGGCCAGACAACATTTATAACAATCAATATGATATCGATATTTAACCAAAAGTCCAAAGTACACTGAAAGCTACAACACCAATGAAACACATAAATGACAGAATCTAAAACGTTGACTTCAGTTTGTCAATATGAAATCATGTAAGCTCAAATGTCGACATACAAGTTAAGGAGTTTTTATTTAGGATCAATAAATTCCATTCAGAGTGTAAAATGATGTACACCATGAACACGTTCATCAGACCAGCATTACTAGCATCATTGATTAATAAACCAGGAGTAATTTTGGATTAAGTTATTGGAATAATTAATTTGTGAAAACCTGTTACCTCATACATATTATCCAAAGTGCAGTAGGTTCATTTATTTGCTTGTATAGTTGAATTCACCCGCATAATTGGTTGAATATTTACAGACATCTTGAACAGAATCTTCTTGTGTTTAGTAGTGATCAATATACATCCTGGCCATTAGCTAGTATATATGCAGCATAAGTGTTTTAACGGTCGAGACTTTTCGCTCAACAAGTCGCTTGTGAATGTCAGTTAGGTGTATTTTTCCGAAATTGCTCCTTATTCTCCTTGGAGAAAATTTCGAAAGCATATTGCGAATTGTCTTCGGAGTAAGACAAGCATGCATACCGTGAGGAAACAGTACACACTTTGAAACTTCCTCATTGTAAAACATATACTGAAGTACTGTATATTAACTCCTTTCAAAGTTTAGTGGGTGGGATTTTCCACTCCCATTAGATGTTGAGAAATAGTGAATATTGTACTGTTAGGTCAGCATTTATGATCAATCGATGGCTTTCTAAAGCTGTGTGGATCTCGTTGCCTACGAAACGTGTTATACATTGAAAGCAGTCTGATTACATATCAGGTAACTTATGTTGACATATGACTGTGTTAGAATATAGTTCGGAGTAATCCAATGGTTACTTAGCATCAGTCTATTTAGGCATTAACTGTAATATGAATTCTACCGAAATCCAATGTATTAGTGATGCCGTATATGTTCCTAGTGTATACGATGATTGAGAGAGAAATTTCTTTGGTAATAAGCATTGGGTTTCATTAAAGTATTATGTAGAAATCAGGTTAACTGGATAACTAAATGTGGCTATATTGAAGCTATTAATTTTGAGGTTAACCTACACGTAATGGAATAGAAGCAGAAACAAGTATGTCAAGGAACTTAACATCAAGTTCCTATTATTTGCGGAGACGCTCCGAATCGATAATTACTATGAATGATCATCCAAAACACCAGTACTTGCAATAACTTGTATTGTTTGGCAATTAAAATCGATACTGATACCTTCCCAGGTTGACGCTCTAGGCTGGAAAGTCGTCAAAGAACTCATTTGCCTACCTCCTTCTATCATCTACATTCTCAACTCTAAATGGTGACATGCCAATGACATTGCATCATGGAGTATAGATGACTAACGAACATACGACATATCTGACCAACCAAGCTAAGGCAAAGAGTAATTCACAACACAATTAATAACATTCAAATAGTAACTAAAAAACTGAAAGGCTTTTATTCGTGCAAGTTAGTTTAACAATTGTCCTTTCATACAGAGTTGGCTTATAATGAGTAAACTGACCATTGACTTTCGTCCTTGCAAATGGACTGATGCAAGCATAGTCACAGCATAAGATACATGTGTTCATGGACGTCCCTTTCATTGTGGATGACAACACCAACGATGAGTGAGTGATACAAGTTAATGAACTTAGCGTTTAATCATAAGCTGTTGTTGTTAGACCTTTATAAGTTTGTATAACCGCAGTATTACCACCACTGTTACCTTTTATGAGTAACTACAGGTTTCTTCACCGCACTATCCTCGTCACACAATTCGAAGTCAGAACTTGATGACGCTGGCTTCACATTTAGCTAAACACTAAACTTGTTCACTGCTTCACAGTTCGCCTTCTTATCTTCCACGTACCGGCTTCTTCCCGGGAGAACTATTGTCGTGGAATTCCCTATCATACATATCACGAACCATACGCTCTATACTCACATCATTGTCAGTAACCAGGGATGATACTCGGGTGTTCGACACAGGCCCCCTTATAGTCCACTTCAGCGGAGTTTTGATAGCATATAGATCCTCTTTATCTCCGTAGCTTTCTTCTAGTACCTTATGTGCAGACGAAACAATGCATCCAACACATATTTTCACCTTATTATAATATTATAGACACACTTAGATAGAGAATCTTTAGGGATCTGGTTTATTATATGGACTAGGTTGTTTCACAATGTGTCTGATGTTTTGAAGAAAACTCTGATGTCAAGCATATTGAGTTCTCTTCGAATATCGTGTGACCTCTCTGCTCTATATGGAATGACAACTGTTGAGGTCCATGTTTCCGCCAGACGCTTCGACCATACCTAATACCTGTGTTGGTTTTGTTAATGAAGTTCTCTGGGTAGTCGTTTTGCTTGAGAGCCTCAGTAATGTTTGATATTTCTTATGTTTTGTCTTTCTCACCCGTTACCAGGCAGTGTGCTCGTCTAAGAAGACTTAAAACAACTGATACATTTGCACTGATGGGGTCTAAAGATTTTGAGTCTAAATATTTATTGGAGTGAGCTTTATTCCCTAGTATAAATATAATAAAATATCCATTGATATCTGTTGGAGAACTGCTGATTACTATAGCGTATTGTACATCCATTTTGTTCTAGTTCAGCAGATTTCAGAAATATGCATCTGTGATGCAACAGGGGACGGAAAACAGGACCTAATATACACTAGTGACTGAATTCAGTACAAAGATGCCCAGACTTCTAGTAAGAATTCATGCCTGGAGTAGGCCGACTGGTCGTGTGTGAGAACAAATATATGTTGATAACATTATCTGAAGGTCTTGCTATGTAACGTGGACCGATAGGATTTAAGATTATTAGGCCAGTGAATTTGATTTCAGTGCCTGAAGTGTTATTAAGTTCGCACTGTGGTCCCACGATTCTGATTAAGATTCCTGGAAGAGTCACAACTGTAGACTGATGAGGATTCTTACTCCAGCAGGAAAAGATTCATCATCATTCAGTAGCTGCAGCTTCTCAGCTAGCGTGCTTGTCAATATTGCTCGAAACCATCAATATGTATACAAAGACAAAATGAACAAAGGCTACGTTGCAATCTACAACAAGAACGAAGTATAACTAACAGTAATAGATGAACACTCGATGCCTTATAAACGAGAAGATGTAGTAGAAATTAAACCCCTCTATTTTTTTCTAACAGTGGATAGTCAAACTGTTCTGTTAGAAGAGAATTATCACAAACCTCCATCATTATATTGCACATTAATTCCCTTGTATACTTTGTATCAGCCTATTAAAAAATATATATGACCTCTAGTGGTGTTATTTACTTTAGCGAGTATGTAAAGTGTTAACGATGTGGTGATTCGCTAGTCTCAATTAAACTTCAGAAAAGCTTACCGGTAGTCAGCAATTTAACCGAGTAAATGAGATAACTGTTCCTCATTTATATTTTTCGGTCACAGAATGTACCCTTGAACATTTTACAATTGCCTTTCAGTTAGATATCGTGCATTTCTCCTAGGAAACAAAGAAGGAATATCATAAATGGTTGTTTTGCGCCCCAGTTAACACGTCATTATGCCATACGATCCACTGTCAACTAATAATCTGTTTGAAGATCTTGTGCGAAGGAAAATATCACGCCATTAATTCCGTTGAAAATTCTGTACATTGGATAAACACTGTCCAGAATAACCTTAATATATATAAACTTATAAGTCGTATTTACTTTCTCAAGAAGTTCACATAGGAAATAGGGATAAACCAGTGAAAATATTTTCTCTGATGGAGTCAATAAGCGCATAAACCTGGTGAAAAATATTGTTTAGTGCTGCGATATTTTTTTCTGTCTAAGTTTGCTAAACAACTGTCAGGCTGACGAAAAATGACCAACTGAACAGATTTCCTTGGAACCTGGAACTGCACTTTTTATGTTTCCTAGACGGATCATAAAACAGTCTACGAAAAGAAGACCCAAATGAGATCCCATTGCAATAACATCCACTCTCCTGTAATTTTTTTCATTATATATGCGAATTTTACATTCAACGTATTACACATGTTTTGATTTTCTGTATGCCTACATTGAAGATATATTTTTCTAATATTTTAGCCTTTATTAAATTACTCCATATAGACGATAGTTCCATCACTTCTATAATATTTAATGCATTCTTTATGTGAATGAAAGCCTTTTCGCAGTATTTCGAAATTGCCGAAATTAGTCCTATTCCTGCTTTATTTAGCTAATGGTGTTTTTTCCATACTCTTTAATTCTACTTCATTTCTAAGCATACGTTACGTAAACGGTCTATTTGTTTAATTACTCTGACGATTCGGGTGGAAAACACTGATTTGTGTAAACAGAAAATACTTCTACCTTCCTTCCTTCTATCGTGAGTATAAATGCAATCTCAACTGTTATCAATATTTTGATATTAGTAATACTATTTTATGCATTTTTCGTATTACATTTATAAACATCGATCGCTTAATTAACATTCTGTCTATTCTCTTCACCTACTTCATAATTTTTTTGACAATTGTATCCATACTCTTCCATTAACAATAATTTTCATCTGAAACTTTTTACTGTTCCATAACCCTAGTATAAACTTCTTATCTTCCTCCAGCCGGCCTAGTTACAGTTTCGATTTTCCATCACCGATTTTTGAAGTATCCTAATGATGTAAACAGTACTCCGAACAGAATCACTCAGTCTTCTTCTACGCGCATAGATTATTTTTACTCCTTCAGGTTCCAAGTGGGATATAAGGCTTCAAGATAGAGATTTGCAGTTTCAGTTGCAGTGGTGTTTATTTTTAAAGGATGAGGTTGCAAGCCTCATGCTGAATCTTTCCTCTTTACCAGATTTATTACTGGCTTAGCGATGTAAAAAAGTAAGAAAAGGTGTGCGTAGACCGGCATTCGAACCTCGGACCAATTGCGTGGTTGGCGAGCATCCTACCACTGCATTAATTACTTTATAAACTATACCTTTTTCAGAATGAAAAAGCAAATCAACGGAGAAAGGAAACATTATCAACGTTTACTCATGAAAATAAATGATAGTGAAAGAACGAGTCTTTCTCAGTAGAGTATTTATTATTTAACCATTGAACAAAAAGATAATCCACAAAACATTGTAAAATTTCCTGTTTTTTCATATATTTAAAAGGAATTGCCACTTCTAGGAAGTATGCTAGTGTATATTTGTGTGAACAGGTATATCATTAAAAACCAAACAGTGAAAGCTAGAATAAATTCAATGGGATTAGGTGAAAACCACCACGCTATCCATTTTCGTAAACTAAGACAAATGAACATTGCCTAAAATGATAAAATAAATATGAGAAAGTGGATTAAACCACTAATTATTCTGCTGTTTCAAAATCAAAAACACACAAATCAACGCTGAATACGTACAGCATTTTGGTAATTCTGACAAATTCTTGATTTAGTAATATGTTGAACGTGTTAGCAATCCATGGACGTATAATCTTTGCGAAACAGTTACGAGTGCAAAATGCTTTTAAGATTGAGCAAAATACGGGGGATACCCTATTGTCGAAGGGCAAACTAAGTTTTCGTTGTCTCTTGAACACTGGCTACATGTTACGAAGTAGTAAAGGGCCGGAGTAAATATATGCCAATGAAACATTTTACGACTTGATGACCTCCCTTAGTATGTCCAGATCCTGAGTTTACGTACTGCTTTTAAATTAGGTTGTTGTGTTTACAAAATCCGGTTCATCCGACTTTATTGGATTCCTCATTACCTAGCTGTTGTTCACTATCAACATCACACCATCATTATTGCATTTGTGAATATTAGTTTTATTTGTAACCCTATCCCGTTTGTCCGTTTACTTCTCCGCAGTAGTTCATATTGTCTCTCACACCACTAACGACACTCACCCTTGAATCTTGCACTTTTTTGTCTGAATATATATGCATACATCCCTTAATTAATTCACTAAATTTTATCTCATGTTCTTATTGACCATATCAATTTTAAATGATAATCAAAACTATCTGACTATTATTCCATCTCATCTTGTACTTGTTTCACAATGCACTTTCTGGCATATCATCCTAATTTGCCTTTACTGACGCTATTGTATGCTAAAATAGGTGGATTTATAACTGTAAAACCTGAAGAAGAATAATACATTGAGAAAAATGGTCTTACTAATTATTCCTATTCTGATACAGTTTTTAATATAAAATATATATCTTCTTCATTGGTTGAGACTGAACTACATTACTATTTTTTTTGATTACGGCTTGATTACACACAGTATTTTTGGTACAAGTATGGAATTTTCAGGGTGTGATATCGGTAGCCCAATTTTTGCAAGCCGACCAGAGATATCAGGTGTGCGTCGGCAGGGGATCGAACCCCGGACCATGTGCATGGTGGGCAAGAGTCCTAACCACTGTGGCACCAACATAGTGATGAGCTGCTACGTTTAATGACCTCATCACAGAAATAAAACCTAGTTAGAGGGATAAATTTGAAAAGACCCAACCACTTGCGTAGTGATTATTCAGTCGTTGTTTGCCTTCAGATTGCGTTACTTTTAGGATTTAAGTAAAACGCACATAGCGCAGAACTATTTTCAGAACAATTTTTCCCTTCTCAGGTGTTTGCGATAATCAATATTTGACTACTTTAAATTTCCCACGTCACCATTCTCGGTGCATCAATGGTTCAGTGGTAGAATCTCCGTTTACTATACCCGTGGCTTGGGTTCAATTACTCACTCTCAACCTTTGCTTAGCAGGGAGTAAATCTAGTGAATAGAAGAGGTTAGGCAAAAGAATAATAACTCAAGCCCATAGAAAAATGCATAATTGCTTAGTCTTCAGTCTTTGATCTAGAGTGCCTATATGCTACTGAAAACTTTAGAGAATTTAAAAAATTTTTAACGATGCTGTGGTTACCAAAATTTTCTGATTTTCTATATGTAAATACGCTGATTACACTGGTTAAATTGATGACTTACAAAGAGTATGAATAATCCAATAAGAATTGCTGCCACAATGCAGAATATTTGATTCTAGAAAATGGAAAGAATAAAAGGAATATCCATTAGCTGCTTTATTCAAATCCATTCGTAAATATCGTATGTACATACATAAAATAGTACTATTTTTATGCTGGTAACATATCTCATGCTAGTGGTGGGGATGTATACAATGCGTGACAGTAAAGTTATCTGCATTTTTGTCAAGATATTTCATAAAAGCTCCTATCCTGTCACTTCAGAGTTCTTGTAATAACTAATTCTTATCAACAAGATAAACAATTTTCGATTATGGCTGCAGTTTGAACGGTGGAATCTGCGATTTATTGAATGTTACTACAAATCCAGCAAGTTTTGACCATTTGAGGTGATAACACATGTGTCAGTGTGATTGAATTTAGTCATGGTGGTCAGCTCATAAATCGGATTGTTTTCAGTAAGGGGGTATTCCAGTTTGCATTCTAGAGAAACTTAGAATCTGTTCCGTTCACTTGTTGATCGACGTCAGTCAAGTGAGACAAAAATGAGCTTTTTGTAGATTTTCTCTGGCATTCTCCGAACCATGAAGAAAGGTAATCGACATGGCATTTGTAGTTGATCGCTTCATATTTAGCGTTCTACATATGATCACGAAAATTATTAGATGTTTATAGAAATGGTACAGTTAAGTAACTTATTTCTCATTTGAGGCGGCAAGTAAAATCCATGGGTGCAAGCAGAATAAATCCCTTTTTCTAGCGCTAGATAGTCTTAGATGTAGAGATTTACCAGCATTGTCGCTTCAGAAGAAACGGTTTATTTCTAAACGTGGTCGGTTTCTTTTTTCCTTCACCTTTATAATATGTCTACTGACCAGTCCATTTTAATAACTTGCCAGGAGTAGTATGCATGTTTTCTTAATCATTTTCCAAGCTGTATTCTAGGCAGATTTTTCTTTCCTTATTTCTGAGGCATCTGACCATGCTGATTTTGTATGAGATGGAAACAAGACTGAAGGGCTGCGTATACTGTCCTACAGGTAAAGTTTTCCCATGAACATCTCTTCTCCCCAGCTGAACATTCATAGAATGTAATTTGCAATCACCTCCACTAATAATAAAGGTTTTAGTTTTTCCCAATGAATGGAAAACAAAACGATATTCTTCTTAGAAATATTTTGATAAAGCTTTTATCAGTAAATAGCGAAACGTCAGTAAAAAGAATATCGCTTTGTTTTTTCTTCATTGGGAAATACGGAAACCTTTATAATAATGAATATCATATACCCAATGCCCAATGTTTTTCAAACTGTTAGAAAAGTGAACTTGGTTTGGATATATATAACATATCAGCTAATACCCATAAAAATCACGCTTTGTCTGCTTTCCGAATAGGAATAATAAACGCATCGTTACAACGATGTTGATAAGAATCTAGTTTACACATTACATGATTCAAAGGGCTGTCTTCAAATTTGTGTGGTAATAATCTGTCTCAGTTTAGGCCTGAAGGAGAACTCATAGCTGAAAAATTGATCATTCTTTGTTTATCCTTTTTCAGCCAACCAATTATGAATGCTCAAGTGAAAGATAAGCTACCTAGCTGTTTCGTTTCTCTATTTATAAATTTAGCTGCTGCTATGGAGATTTAGGGACAAATAACCAGAAGGCTGTATAAATACATTGCTGGACACCTTATGTTCAGATTTGGAGAAGTTTGAACAAAATACACTTTTTTGTCGAAAGGAATTACGAAAAAAACTTCACGAACATTCTTAACATATTTCATAACCTATAAATGTCAGGTTTACATGCTTTATATCATTTGAATTAAAATGTTCTCATCAAATTTACATTTCGTTCAATTAAATAGCAGCATATCTTTACGATGATTGCTGGAAGTGCAAGGAGCATTGATATTGTAGTGAAAACGACAAAGCCTTTTTCATTTAAAGGTGGTAATTTCAAAGCAGAAACAGCTGCTATTGTCGTTATTACAACTGTCACACCAAGCGATAACAATGCAAATACAAAATTTGTTTGAACAGATTGAAATTCAGTGGCG
Organism: Trichobilharzia szidati; assembly: GCA_944472155.2. Classification (NCBI taxonomy): domain Eukaryota; kingdom Metazoa; phylum Platyhelminthes; class Trematoda; order Strigeidida; family Schistosomatidae; genus Trichobilharzia; species Trichobilharzia szidati. The sequence continues at coordinate 97,041,522 of OX235276.1, forward strand.
AAACTGACAGACCACAGTAAAACCTGCAAGGAAGAGGATATTAAAATTAAAATTGTGTTATGAAAGGATATGTAGTTACCGCCAAGAAAATGAGAAGATATTTTGGGCCTTATGTCCGTTTCAAGTGGCATATTATACCTACATTATTTTAAAGGATAAGCGATTATAATATTATCAGTCAGAAATGAGAAACAACCAGTTTGCTACTCAAAAAACCAGCCTATCTACTTGAATCCATAAGTAACTGATAAGTTATGCATCAATATTACTGAAAAGTGAACTTATTAGGAGACCCTGTTTTTCCTATTTAGATTTCGGATTCTACTACCGTGGTAAAATTCTTCATAGAGTAAATAATGCTAATAAACAGATAGAAGAAACGTTGTTGCCAAACAACTATCTCATTAGGAGATTAAAAAGAACAGAAAAATAGTAAATAAAGTGGTGGAAACACTGACTGTAGCTCGAGTTAGAGAGATTGTCAACTTTTTATACAAAACAGGGGCAGCTTAAACCATGGGTAGGACTCTTAGCCAAGCGGTAATCATATTAGCGGTTAAGCCTACAAACTAACTGAGGGACAAACTGTGTGGGCTAAAGCACTTTACGGGACTGAACAGAAAGTCTACAAAATATTATTGTAATGATTTTATGGTCAACTACATAAGTCAGGTCAGTAGATTAGGGGTAGTCAGGTTATCGAAAATATAAATAGCTACTTGTAAAATGATTGATCTCACGATAACAAATCATTAAGGGAATAACTCCGTCATAACAATGAATGCTGCAAATTTCGGTGAACATTGAATGAGTAACAATATGGTTTGTTTATTCTAACGAATCTCCTTTCAGACGATAGGCAACTATAATGGTAATAGACAGGTCGGATGCTGTTTGTCGAAAGACTAAAGAAAAACGATCAGAAGTAGTATTGCTGTTTAGAGTGGTGTTTATTCATGGCCTTTGTGCGTGGCGACCCTGTAGTCCTGATTCATTATCGGCGAAGAAACAAATAGTCCAATCTGTTTCGTGATATTCTATATTAGGTAACGGCAAAAAGCATTCTCATCTGCAACGATTAGTCGTCCGGCATTAGCGTCAGGTTCAGGATCTATGAGTTGGCTGTCTTTGAAGTGGGTACCTTTACAGTTGTTCATCCGGACAACTGACAGATGCATGAATACAGAACCACACAATAAGGCGGGTGAGATCCACAGTTCTAAAAAGTAGTATAATTAGATGGAGAAAGAGGTTCACTACTGAATCTTCACTCATCAAATCTGCATCTAACATGTTCAATAGGAGTGACATTGCGATGATCCCAGAGATATCGCTAATATTGCTGCCTTGGTATTATTATGGTAAGTTAGTTGCACTTGAAACATCATGAGTAAATAATATTGTATCACTGTATTTTCATCAAATACATGTACCACGCGGAAAGAATTCATTTACGCAGGAAGTGTTCCAAGTTTGTCAATAAAAGTTACCACCGTAAATTGAAACCACACAAAAGAGTCACTTTATCATAACGACAAGACCTGGATGAGTCAACATGCGACAATTAATTTTGTTAACCACCTTCATTTGTGATGAATTTAATTTATCAGCTAAATTTCTTTGCTCTTTAAGTGATTGACATATATGAAATTCGAACCAGCCTACGATCTATCCATGATTACATGAAAGTCCGCTGATTTCAGAAACAGTTTAAATTGAATTTAAACATACTCGCAGTTCATGAGTTTCTAATATATATATATATATATATATATCATATATCGAGTTACTGGTAATCTGGTTTTTCCACAAGATTGTATTTCATCGTCCATTCAGACAGCTTTCAGAACTCCTTTAACATATCTTTGTCACCTGGATTTGCATCTTCAAAACAGTCTTATTCTACCGTAAAATCCCTCTTATAGGTTCACTGTAAGGGCATAGAATCTTTGTGAAAACGCTTTTAATGGAAATCACAAAGATAGTAAGCGTATTTTCTCAGAAGAGCAGATATGATTACTTCGACCGCCTTAATATGAACATGTGAGTTTTCAAGACGCTACAGTTGACGTTCATTTTCTTGGAACATATTTTTGTGAATCTTCTTACTTGAGATTAGAATTGAATAAAATTAACACTCACTACAATTCCAAGGAGTATACGAACAGCAAGATAATTCGATTGAATGTTTGTCACGAACACACAAAGAAATAATAGAACAGCACCGGCTGAACTGAAAGGGATTTATAAATGGCAACATAAATTATTCTGAACAAGAAGCAGATTATATTAAGATTAAACTTTATTGTGATTAATGCATCCCAAGGCAAATATAGTAACCAGAAATACCGAACGTTGATTCGTCCACTAATCAATACAATGCGCTAATGGCAATCGGTTGAATTGAAGCTCATGTAACAAATATACTGTTCTACATTCACTCCGTTCTTCATGAATTCAGTCATTCATTCTCCTCGTAGATATAATGTAATATTAATATAAATAGTATAATAAACAACAGTGCTGTTCACTGCGATTATAGAGAAGAAATGATGTGGTCTGGTGAAAGTCTTTGAAAGTTAGTCAGCCTATGTGTCTTCTTAATATAAAAACAAAAATAAGCATGGAGACATGGAATTTCCACATGATGTTTGAATCTAGGAGCCTGCTCATATTGTATGAGAAATAAGACAGCACAAAAGTGTTTGGAATTTTCGGGACCAAGTGGAATGGAATTGGGCACTGTAAAATGTTAACTGCGGATTCAACAGTCTACCTCGTTCATTCAAAAACGAACACAAGCACACCACGCAAGTGGCTATCGTGATGTTGTTCACAGCGCCTAAAGCTCTAATAGAGTGGGAGCTAATCTACTACATGATTATGACAACAATGTGTAATTCAAAAGATGAGCAATAATTTGCGCCCAAAAGCTCGTCAGTTAATACTGCACAACACTGTGTGATTCATCAAAATAACGTAACCAGCTTGAAGGGACGATGGATAGCCTGGTGAACTGGAGCACCTTACTTCTACTTGTAACCCAGAGAAACAATTAGAAGTATCATAGTCTAATTCCACTTGTCATTATGTATAAGAGTTAATCCATAGTTTAAGGACTATTGTTGAAAGTAGAACTTACAAAATAATCAGTACCATATAACTGTGACTGTCGAAGAAAGTGGTTATAGGTTTCCTGCAAATGAAAGTATTATTTAATCGACTATTCTCATTTCATCTTACACTGTATTATATAAGACCATAGCACCTACTGTCGTAAGTATCATGATGAGTAAATCTACTATGAACTAAGAATAAAGAAAACTGCTTAACAGAAAACGATATTCTTACCCAAACATAAAAGCTGGTGGGACTTCTCTGTTCCTTTTGACTATTGTAAGTCAAATAAACAGACAATATATTGAAAAGGACCATTTCTTAAAGTTCTGAAATTTGAAAAGAAAAACACTATTGACAACACGATTGAAGTAAAATAAACATTAACGAGTTTACAACGATTATTGTTCTTATAGTTTATTTTGTCAGAATGTGTTCAAGAAAATAATGAGTGCTTACCATTGACCGATCTATTCATAAACCAAAGACATAATGTGTGTATGGGATAGCCTGCCTATTGAAAGCCCATGTTGACGAAACTGTATCCAAATTAAATTTATCATCCGCAAATTATATGGCGATTTGTGATTTACGCAGTTCAAGGAGGTAAAACCTCACCACAGTTACTTTTGGAAACCGATTTATTCATATTACAGCATTTGAACTGCTTGACACAATTAAAAGTAGTCAAGAAAGCAAGCGTATTTGCATACAATTATATACTGCTGATTGACTGAGGTGACTAGTTGTATACGACTGATAGCAAACACTACTGTATGCTAATCAGATCAACGTCATCTAAACACCAGAAATCCATTTCACCAGTTTCTTAATGAAAAGACACTCAAAGGCAACAGTGGCTAAAGTTGATTTCAATATATATCTGCATATAAAACTGGTTAGAATCATATATTTTAATCCTCAGACGATTTATCTATAAAGAGGTTTTCATGGGTTGTGCTTTTAATAATTATTTGTGATTTATAATGCATTGGTAATTCAATCTGAAAATAAAGTTACATTCTACGCAATGGGATTTCTAGTCGCTTTCATTTCTCATGCCATATTTTTTATGTTGACCTATAGAAAATTTCCACCGATATTCATTGAACTTTTACTCGTCAAACTCTGATTTCACTTGGTATATAAGCTTCAAAAATTAAAAATTACTGACATTCATTTCGTCCTGTTTGGCACAAGGGGCCAAACACGATTTCACCAGGGACAGAACCTAGGATCTTTGAGTAACAGAACTGATCTCTTCGACCATTTAGCCACTTCAAATAGAATCCAGTGACGAGTATATTCTACATTTGTCAACTGCTTCTGCAGTGCTAATGTCAGCATTGCTTCTTCTGAGCATCCACTTGACCATAACATAATGGACCATCCCACTGGTCACGGCTTCTTAACACTGCTTCCGGGCATCTCTATGGTGGTCATGTGTGATGGCGGGTATGCACTGATGGAGAGGAGACTGATATTAGTAGATAGTGAAACCTTACAGCTGAAATGAAATCATTCCGAATCCTAACAAATTGCATACACTAAAATGTTCGAATTATGTTGCTCAAATTTATTACACCTTTTACACAACTCGCGCCCTTTTATTGCTTTTAGAATTTTACAGACTATAGTAACTGCGTTAAACGTATGTTGACGTTCGATAAACAACTTTAAATTAAGCCATCTCAAAAAACCTTAGGATTTTGTAATTTGAAAGCATTTACGCTTAAATGACCCAGTTTAATTCATTTGTTATATTCAATAAAATATGCAGCAACAGTAAGGAAAAAGAGTAAAAGTTAAGGCAGTGCCACAGGATTCAACATCTTATATATTAAACTAGTACATGTAGCTGAGTAGTTATCACAATATTTCAATAATCCCCGTTGTTATACTTGATAACTATTATGAATTTCTGCTTAACTCTTCACTAGTCTGTTCGGTCAGGATAGGTGTATCAAACAAGCCAGTCCAGACATGATCAACAAAAAGCTAATCTGGACACCAGATAAAATTTGTTCAAGTTAATTCAAGAATAAGTTAAACCAACCAAGATTATCAAAATGGAAATAGGAGTGATCGACTTACACAACGAAACTACTGGCTCCGAAGTGTATCCGCCAGAAAATATTTTCGCACAATTTCATATAGGTATTTTAACTTTGTTCAACGAAATAATCGACACGATCACCTCACATTATTCGGTCAGAGTCCGTATTGTTTCTTAGTGTTTTTAAATTTCAGATGAAATAACTGTGGTCAAAATCATTGAACTATATATGTGTTGTTTATTTACTCCTTTCACACATAAGCACAATAAGATTAGGTATATGCATGCTACGCAACACTGTGATAAGCAAAATGATAATCAGCCAATACCTTCAAGTGGATAATCTGATTTATGCTTTGAATCGAAGGTCACTGATCTTTCCAATTGATTGAATCAAAGGACGATCCACCTCTCGTATGTCTGAAATCAAATAATGGGCTTAAAGCAGCACAGCACTACCAAATGGATTCATCGTTCTCATTCGAGTGTTGTCAGCAAAGCTGATTAAATCAGAACATTCACGACGAGATTATATTTCACATATTTCGATGAATAAACATATCTTTATTGCCTTTGAAGAGATAAGATTGTTTGATAATGTTTCGACTAACAGTACTCTGAAACCAGTTGGTAAAGTGCTAACCATTGTTCCTTCACTCAGATACAGCTATACAATCACGGTTTAACTTCTGACATAAGATTTGCAATTATATCTCGCATCCAAAGTATCCAAATTTCAAAATGAAATATACAAGCAAACATAATGAATCGTGAAGGTGCCACCGATATTCTCACTCACAGAATGTATACGTTAACAGTTATTTGGGAAGATGACAGTCTTGAATTATTTGATACTCCTCCGAAGTTATACTGGATGTGTGAGTAGAACACACTCATTCCTTTACAATCTGAACACTTCCGTAATTTCATCATACCCGAATTCAGCAGTAGGTGGGATCTAGGTGACTATGGAATTGCAAAATGAACTGAACAGGTTCAGTGGAAACTAATAACCTTGAATAAGTACTCAAACTTTGATTCATCACGTCAAAAGTCGACAAGGGTAGGTTTAGTCAAGTGTTTATGTAGTTTAGATAGAAGCCTAACTAGCATGACACAAGATTTAAATAAGGAAATCAAACAAATAAGGAAAATATGATTAGCGAATAACTCATCGTCCATTACATTTTATTTAAAAATGTACGAAGATCCACAAAGAAATCAAGAGTAGCAATGCAGAAAGTAAAAATATTGTATTGGATTCAAAGACATGATAATAGTGCAGGAGAGAAAATAATATTTATCTTGTAATGTAGGCTTCCACAACATCAAGATAATACTAATACGTGCCAGTGTGTTTATCGTTTCTCAAGTATGTACACTTACAAATACTTAGAAGCGAACCATCGGTTTTAGCAAGTTACAGTCATTGTGCATGATACCTTGACTGAAAATAGCTATACCAACAAATTTATCAAGAAACTCATGACAAAGAAAGTGGAAAAGTAATAGTCACTATCGGTACACAAGAAGCCTTTAGATATACGACTGTAATTCAAGGACGATATACCAGCTGAAGTGTGATCTTGAGCAGTTATTTAGAACTCATTCCTGTTCATACGGTTCACTTTTAATGATATCACACAGAAAAAAGATGAACCTGGAAAAGATCCTTGGGGATATTAAAGAGATTAAAAATAAGAGGCTTTGTAAAGATATTTTTTGCGATTCATCCTTTAAAATTGTATAATTACCTTTATTATCTACTGTTTACCATGTAAAATGAAAAAATCATTGTAACAGTGCTAACTTCTGTAAAAAATGTAATTTTTCAGCAAACGAGGGTAACGTGAGCGACAAGATATCTTCGCTAAGCTTCTTGATTTTTTCGCGCTGAAGTGAAAAGATTGCCAAAACTAGGTTGCATGTAGGATAATCACTCCGGAGGCTACACTGGAAACGAATGAGACAGGATAAAAAGTGTCAACTTTAAAAACTTTGTGAAGTACGCTGATGATTTAACAGTTTCAGTGGCTGTTAACTCCCAGCTAGACAGTACCGAAATAAATAGCTTTCTGTCGGGAGTCAGTAAATGCTCTGAGTCTAACGGTTTTAAACTAAATCGTTCTAAATGTCAAACTGTTAAATTTCAGCTTAAGATGTAAAAGACAGTTAAAAGAAGTTGTCGATTCTCATGACAGTTGTAATATTGACGACAATGATATAGTAATTAAATCAGAAATTAAGTATCTTGGACTTATTCTCTCTTCTGATCTCTCCTGGTCTTCCCATGTCTCAGCGATCTCCAGTAAAATATTCCGCCTGACATTTTACATTAAGAAGTTAAGGCACTCGGGTATAACTCAACCCCTCCTCTTACGGTTCATAAACTCCTGCATCCTACCTATTCTTCTTTATTGTTCACCCTTATTCTTTCCTGGTTTGCTTAAAAAAGACTATGTCACAATGCGTAGAACGCTGAAGACGGTCAGTAGGGTGAGTGGTGTCCCAGTGGACTATATAGTTAACGTCGTTGTCGATAGGCATTTGACTTCGTGCAGTAAATTTGCTAAACGGATTTTGTCTGACTTGGAGCATCCACCTTACCCTCAGCTTTCACCTTGCATCTCCTCAGGTAGAAAAAGAAGTAACTTCAGAAAACTGTATGCTCGCACGTCTAAGTATAAAAATATTATGATACCATACTTGGCACGTAACTAACCTTTTTCATCTAGAAAATAAACAATTTCTTCCATCCATCCTTAAATACCTTCAAGTTTTACTTCTATTATTTCTAGAATATTTATGGTCCTGTTGCTTCTTTGTTTTTTACTTTCATAATTGCAAATACCAACTTATTTTTGTGACTGATGTAATCTTTGTGTTTCCCCTCACCATATCATGTAAAGAGAACAATACATTTAATATTCTTAAACATGCTAGGATTTCTAAGCCGCATCGACAATACTGTGTGAAACAAGCCCACGGCAATTTTCACTTGTATTATTATTATTACCTTAGCTGTTATCATTATTATTATTTCCATTTTATATGCTGCATTTTGACATTACCCTTATTGTGAATGTGGAAAATTTTCTGTGTGATTAATTTTATTTATAAGTTGGAGAAATTAGATGCAATATTGTTATAAATGCTGAAAATTGCATTCTGTATCACAAGTACTGTTTTTGGAATAAAGTAAACCATTATTATTATTTGCTAATAAGATGGTAAGGAAATTTTCTTTACACAAAACAGTAATGTTTGTTAATAGAGATAAATCCAAAAACGCGCTTTCCAGTCCACAAAAGGAAGAAATGGTTAACTTATTTTTGTGAATATCTTCAAAATGTAGAATCTGAAAGAGAATAGTGCGTAATGAAATAAGCGTGTTACGTTTAAGGAATCAGTTTAGTCGGTTAAATGAAAATCAAAGTGAAAAGTTTTGTTCGTCAACGCGTCAGTTTTCGGTATGCATGATTCAAAACTTGTATATATTTCTGCAAAGAGGATTATTATTAGAAACCAAACGAAGAAAACTAGAAGAAATTCTGTTTTGAGGTGAGAAAAATCAGCTTATCCATTGATGGAGATCGATGAAAACAAATATGATATATCCTGCAGGAAAAGTACATCATATTTAGACGCAGAGAAGGATTATATTGTTTGCAGAAATTTGTAAAACACATATTAGTAATCTATTAATTCCTTTGATGTGGTCATTATTTTCAGAGGAACAATAATGAAGCTACCGCCAAATTATTTGGAAGATAGTGAGATTGGTTATTAAGCCAGCTTCCACCTAGATGTGGAACAGTCTGCATTAGTGATCCCATGGCACTTACCTCAGTTTCTTTGCAGATTTTACATTGGAATTTAAATACTGTGGAAGTCAGACATAGCTGCACTCTCAGCATCATGTCCTCAAGTGGCACTTTTGTCATAAGTTCGAGTTCTTGGTCAGAAATGAATTCGTTTCTGACTGCCTCTATAGCCATATTTATTGGTATACGTGTATATAAACTGACAATGGCAAAACAAACCCTTTTCTCTTCACTATCTAATTTTAAATTATCTAATCTACGTTTTAGTTCATAAGAATTTGTAAGCATAGATTTCGAATGGTTTATTTGGGGATTTATTACCATGGCTAAATATTTAGATAATTCATAATTAGGTGAATTTTTAAAATCAACTATAGGTCTAATAGGGTACGAACTTTAACAACACCATACATCCTACTGAGGTTATTAGTTTTGGACATTTAATTAAACCAATTAGATTCACTTAGAACCCTGGTTGGTGCGTTCTGCTGAAGAGCATCAAACTAGGACAAAAGAGCTGTTTAGTACTTTCAGGTTTTCCAGTGATTCTCTAACTGATGTCAGCTCATGATGAAATCCTCCATGTAATCAAACAAAAATCCCTGCGAAATTACAAAATGAACTCAAGCTAATTGTATTTAGCTGCCTGCTTACAGTGTACAACTCATGAAGGTAAAATCGAATAAAACATTTAATCTTGTTAAGAAAATTTCACTTTTCATAGGATGACAAATTCATTCATTCGTAAACAAATAATAGCGAATGATGCACTTACAATATAATATATGTGCAAAGTTTCATTCAACCTGTTTTATTTATTTTTTTGAAGGAAGGAAAAATGTACAAATTTGCAGGTTCATACGAGTTCGCTTTATTTCGTGGATTCCCTTCAACTGCGTGCATCCTAAATTAATCAATTATAAGTTACAAAATTTCTGAATATATTGTTTACAATGATTTCAAGTTATAGATAGACAGTATAATCAACGTAATTTCAAACATGATTTAAGCAGACATATACTTAGTGTTAACAGTGTAACTATTTATATAGTAATTAGACTAAGGGGCGAAGTTCTTTCTGTATGCATCTGTGCATCGATTATTTTTAAAGCCTGACTAATTTTCACTGTGTGTCTCATCTCAATTAGATGGCTGGTGATTGCGCTTGAGAATGTTTTGCTGCCATTCATATTCAATGTTAATTTTGTAGATATAACTGAACCACTGTTTGGGCAGATGAAGTAGGTGAATCTATACCTAATTTGTATATAAAATTGTCAGCTGTGGCACGATGTTAATCCACACTGCATAAGATTATTTGACATAACACACTGCTGGTGTCTTATTAACTGGATGAAGTTTTCAAGGCAGTTTAATAATAATAATAATAATAATTTGCTTTATTCCAAAACAGTACTTGTGATACAGAATGGAATTCTCAGCATTTTTACTACAGTATTGCATCCAGTTAGTACATTGTCAATAAATAGAATTCTACATAGATTGAGGAAACCACAGTTCATTATTACAACAATACATTGGCATGTTCAGCAGCAAAGGTAAAGCTGAAACAGTGTTTGAAGGTGTTAGAAAAGTGGGAGCTGTCTTATTAACTGGCGTAAGCGAAAGAAAGAGACAAAGCAGCACATAACGGAAAAAGAAGAGAGAGAAAAGGAACAGAAAGAAAGGAAATGTTGAACCTATTGATGAAGTGGGTTGGAAAGATGAGATCCAGTTGTACTAATGACTATTTAATGAATTATAGGTGTCACGCCTAATGCTTTCTTTATCACACAGAACGCGAGCTAAGTAGGGTATGGTTGAGTTTTTGTACTTGCTGGTGCGAGCATATAGTTTTCTATATTGGCTTCTTGTTTTACCTGATGAGATGCAAGGGGAGAGTTGTGAGTGAAGAGGGTGGTGTGAGTTAGATAAAATGGACTTGGCCCATTTTTCACATGAGTCCATGTGCCTGTCAACCAAAATATTAACAAGCTGGTTAAGTGGCACGTTGCTTACTCTGCTGACAACATTTAACATCCTGCGTAATATGTTATAGTCTTTCTTCAGTAGCCCAGGAAAAACTAAGGGGGAACAATAGAGAATAATAGGCAGGATGCGAGAATTAACGAATTGTAGGAGTAGGGGTTGGGTAATACCAGAATGTTTTAACTTCTTAATGTAGAAGGCAAGACGGAATATTTTCTTAGAAATTGCTAAGATATGAGACGACCAGGAGAGATCAGCAGATAGAATGACACCTAGGTATTTAATTTCCGATTTAGTTTCTATTTCAGTGCCGTCTATTTTGCATACCTCGTGAGAGCATACCTCGTAATGAGGATAATCGAGTCATATATTCACAAGAGTTCCGAATTTGTTGCAATATGTGTATAATTCTTGTTGTTTGGAATAAAGTGATTATTATCAATACCGTTTTTAATCCCGTATGCTTTAAATCAAACTTTGCATACATACACGATTATTTCTTCATCATTTTAATGAGATGATATATAAATGCTCTTACTGTGATTTATATCAATGTATTCAACTGATGATGACCCTACGAATAAGTTGTTCTCAATTATCGTGAAAGCCTCAATAATAACATACAAACATTTCATTAGTCAGTTTTCTCTACTTTAATAAATTTTGCATCCTGAATGGTTGAATTATTTCCTTTTAAAATATTCCGCTTACTATGATGTTTTTGTATGAAGGCATCTCAATTTAATTTGTATAAAGATTTTACACACTCCGACATTTGTGACAAAGGTTATTTTAAATGTAAAGTGTGATATTTACTGAAAAACACAACGGACTGTGATCATTCGAAATATAAATAATGCGTTCGATAATTATCAACGAAGCTAGAATATATGTGCAAAATATATGTAAGTATTTTCGAAGTTATTTGTGAAGAGATAGGAGTTGTTTCACGTGAGTCAATTACTTCTACATCCTTATAGATAGTTGTGTAGAGTGTGGTTTATTTTTGAATTTACTGAAACAGCATTCATCTGGTGTGGCTTTAAATTTAATCTTGATAATCCCTGATACCCTTTACTGGATATGTACATTCTTCATGTGAAATCTCCAGTATGTTAAAGATAGCCTATCGCATTAGTTTCTGAAGCTGCATCCTTAGCGAAATGCAAATTCGTTCGCTCTTTAAAAGGGTGATTTTTTTCTTCATACAAATTTCCATGTTTCATGGATTACTGCCGTATATTTCCTTTCATTTTACTGGGAAATTCACGAGTGTAATATTCAGTTGTAATTAGAACAAACTTCTGAAAAGGCAATAACAAGCTTCTCTTTTTAGGAATGATCAACAGTAAGTTGACATTTAAGGCACACAGCAAGCGTTGCCAACACAATTTTTTCAACCATTTTCTCAACTTGTATTTTCTTACCCAAATTTTTGGAAGTAAGAAAATGTCACATTTTGATTCCTCTTATACGAATTCTTCATCCATTAATCAGGCACAACAAAATCTGGAATCAAGAAGATATGATACGTGCGTATGAATATCGTAATGCGTTTTTCAAAGAAATTCCCCCATAGTTCATTGTAGATTTATGTCTCAATTTACTGGTGACAGTCGTTTTGTTCATCGTGTTATTGTCAGTGTATGCTTCAAATAAACAGAGTGAAAAAATATTACCTTGTTTTTACAGAGAACGTCTATCCGACTTCCTTATGGAAAATCATTATATGCTATTTATCTTTTTGTAAAATCACTCACTATTCATTAGCGTTTTCTTTTCTTGAATCAACTCCTGCTAACTATAATAAGGGTAATTCAGTTACATTCGAGTCCACTGAAACGACTCACCATACATGGAAACGAAATAGTAATGTCAACTGAACTGTAAGGCCAACATCGTCACTGTTTATATTTTAGACTTAAGTTTTTGTTAGACTGGTCTGCATGTAGTGTTACATAACTGTGAATTGTATGCCTTAAGTCTTCACTCACTAAAAATAATTTGTCTATCATACTTGTCTTCATCTGAACTAACTTTTGTCCCTCACACATACACTTTTTTCACATCATTTGGTGCAGTATTCTATCAATGAATGTAGTGACAATGTTGATTCCTCTTAACTAGGTGACTACAGTCAACTGGTTTTAAGCAATTAGTTCGCATAAAATTCATTGGAAATTATTTCATATTGTGAATTGCTGTGGTTATTTAGTTAATGGAATAATCGGAGTTTCATGATTTCTACGTGTCCATACGTCACTTATTTCTGTGATATTAAGAAGATTACCCAGAGTTTCGTGCATTTATTCTTCATATGGAGAAATGATGTAGACCTTAAATGTCTCCTTAATTATGTTATGTTGTTATTAATGTTGGTCATTTTAAATTAACTTAAAATTGATACATTCTCCGATCTTTGTATTCTGAACGAAACAAAAGTAATCGGAGGCAAATTTCCAATACATTCGGTCTGCTACGGTTTGCTTCAGTTCATCTCTTTTTTCGCAACAACCCATTCAAATGCTCTCCTTCACTTGCCACTCAGATGTACAACCCGTCACATCCTGTTTAGCTTACACTGAACGAAATGGCATGTCATGTGTTACGATATGTGTCACCGATTTGTTTTGAACATGTCGCTATTGACACCTGATATGACGTAGTTGACTGTTGCGTAGGTATACTAATACATGCTCAACGATTAGCTGGATAGGCGTTTTAGTTTGTGATGCCTTCCGCTTCAAATGTCGAACGATAAACAATGGTCTGTGACTGTTAGGATATGGTATTATTAGAAGGAATTACGTCATATATATATATTAAACCATGATGAAATCGGCACAGGGTAGTGGTAATATAGTGTTGTGACTGATAGACGATTAGTTTAAAGAAGGCAAGAATAAATAATCTGATGGGTTAATGATTTGTTTCAGATCAAGGCGAGAAAAAGATGATGAAAGTTTATAGTTATTCCATCAAATGATGAGTCAAAAGATGATAAGTATTTTAGAGTGATTTTTACCATATGTCACCTTAATTACTTCTCACTACATGACGGATCCCTAAACTTTTATTTTCGCAAAACTACTGAGCAGTATGGTTTTGGCTGCTTTATCGTTTGCACTTTCCAACTAGCTACTTGATCTTCATTATTAGGCAATAGCATCTGTTGATGCAAGCCTTTGAGAAGCCTTTTGGATCACCTATAAATAACTCGTTTGCGTTGATGATAATGCCAAGAGTGAAATGAATGCACTTTCCAAGAGTGCATGGATACTGTGCTACTTTTTGTAGGTACATTATTTTCCAGTGACTGGAAACGATGTTACGTGATCGTTGTAATGGCTGAGGTATCACCATTGGTGGATATTATATGAATTTATCCTTATTTTTCAGTTACTCATTTCTCGATTAGGTTATTATTGAAACACAGTAACGTAATGTCCTCCAATTGTCACTTTGGCGGAAACAGTCTTATGTTACGTCATTTAGAAGATTACCGAAACTTATGGACCATCGGAAAGCTGTTTTAGTTTGATACTCCTCAGCACTGTGCATCTCTGACATTCTTCCTCTGGAAACGAGCATCAGACTCTCATTTTGTGACAGCAGCAGCAGGTAATTCAGTTCTGAATATGAAGAATCATAATAAATCAATGATTTTCCTGATTGCGTTGGACTGGATAATGCGACAGGCAGCGGACAACAAGGATACAGGTATTAAATAGACCCACACAAGAGACTTGGAGGATCTGGACTTCGCTAATGATATATATCTGATTTCCCACAAACTGGAAGATAGGCAAATGAAAAGCAACAAGTTTACAGAAGAAGCATCAAACATTGGACTTCAAGTGAACATAGAAAAAAACATTGGTGATGATTCCTGGCTAACAGCAACAGCAACAACAACAGACACCGATCAGCATAAATGAGAGAAATCTGAAAGAAGCAACCTACTTTTTCTACCTGAGAAGAATCAATTCAACTACAGGCGGAACTGACTAGGATATCAAGGCGAATATCAGGAACGCAGGACAAGCTCAAATCTGTGTGGAAATCCATAGCACTACTCAGCATGAGAAAGTAAGATCCGGATTTTCAAATTCAGTATGTAGTCAGTGCTACTTTAAAGATCAGAGAATGGCGCGTCATGAAGAGCACCTCAAAAAAACTACAGATAATCATCAACAGCTGTCTTCTCTCAATGTTACTCAAGAACCGATGGCCAGAAATGATCAGCAACATGGATCTATGCCAGCAAACCAACCCAGCGGTAATCGACTGTGCCACAAATAAGCAGGAAGAAATGGAAGTTGATTGGTCATATTTTAAGGAAACCATCAAGAAACATCACTCGAGTGGAACATGAATTTTAAGCGGCAAGTTGCGGGTCCAAGGGGTGACATTGAGGAGTTCATGTGAAGAGGAGATATAAGCATGTAGGTAGACGTGTAGTCAGGTGAATATGTTGGTAGAGAACCGAACTCAATGTAGACGTGGGTCTGAAGCCCTATGTTTCATCCAGGAACTAAAAGAAGCAATTGTAATAATAAATAGTGAATGTAACTCAAACTTAATTCAGTGAACAAAACAATCGAACAAAGTTTGAAATAAAAAAAGATCAAGAACTGTGATCAAGGACTTATTTCACTACAAACCAATGTAAACTGGAACGCTCTTTCGTCCTTGTCCGGAGATACTTAGAATTGACCACATCGAGGATCCAATCAAGGATATTCTAGTAGTGGTACATCTTTTGATGCATACTAGCGGTTGAATACATCACGATGTTGACTGAAATTTCGGTGAGAAATCGCGTTCTATTGGTTTTACCAAGTGAAGTGTAAGCGCAAAAATAGCTTTTAGTGTGGCTATACATCTCGAAGTAAAAAGCTAGAATCTACAGGATACTAGATTTCATCAAACTACTAAATGTTCCTAGCCTCTTCTCATAACCAGAGGGTCTTTGGTTTGACTTCCGTGAACTCGTGAATGTGCAATGAGTTCCGAACTGGGTCAGAACCAATGTCTATTCACATTCCTGTAAACCGGAATTCAAAGGAATTCCCTTTTTTTCAACTAATTCGCTTATTCTGAACTCTTTTTTGAAGACAGTTTGAATGTCATTATCCGTTTCATTCGATATATTTTATTGCTCAGTAGTATTTGGAGTATTAAATTTGTAGTCATTTGAACGACATTCTCAGTAAACTGATATTTCAGCTATCATGTTGTCATCATTAGCATCGAAAATGGGCTTACAATAAAAACAAAATGAGTTTTTGATAAGGCTAGCAACTTCACTATGTAAATGGCTAGTGAAGTGTTATTGAAAGCAGAAATCTCTGATATGATATTAAAAGCTTTTTATCGGAAAACGGATGACCGTGGCTGGGCAAGGGGCTGCTTATAGCAAGCAGTCTTTTCTTTCAATGATACAAGGAAGTCGCATTTGGAAACAGTAAACTGTTACAATGCTAAGATTGCAGAGGAAGTGAAGTGATGTCACCTTGAATTTTTATGGACCTATGAGAACAAATATTACGAGAGTAAAACCTTGGGATTGTATAATAAAGATGGAGTATTCTGTGGCTGTCTTCCTGAACACACTGACTAGCATGATGGTAATAGTAGCTAAATAAACCTCCACAGAGTGAGTCAAAATTTCCCGGAATCAATACAGACGACTTCAACTTAAATGGTAGGAAGGCTGAAATTATACCATGACATGTACTTATAAACATTTATGACCTGAGATAATGAGGCCTTTCACAGGCAGTTATACATATCGCGTTCTAGTGCGGTTATTTCGTATGCAATGTACAAATACTAGTTCACTTTCTCTTCAAGAAAAATGTCTGCCAACAAAGCTCCATTAGTGAAACTTACGAGATTGTGCAGTCCGGTAACTAGATACTTATCTTAGTTTGGTCATCTAAATTACAGGGAACTAAGCTTTGTTTAAATACCATTCTTTCCTAAGCCGTCACTGGAATTTTTTCTTATCTTCCTCAGTACCCACTTGAATCTTTAATTTCAGAGAGAAGCAACAACAACTTTTAGAGTAATATCGTTTCACTATGTAATTGTATATCCTATTATTAGTCTCATAAATTCTGACAAATTCATACTTTGTAATAGTAGTAGTTTCTTTTACCCTACTACTCACATTACCTACTGCTTGTAAAACACCAGCCAAAATGACATTTTAGACACGTGTAGCTTGAAGATCATACCCACTTACTGTTTGCACTGTAGATGAACGATGTCTAGCACTCTGTCTGTTAATGTGTATATACCTCTGTATCTATTGGTTACACGACTACCCAATTATGTAATACGAATAATTCTATTCGGGAAAAGAGGTCTTAGTTTGTCGGATCATAAACTTTGGCCGATACTTACTCATGCCACCGCCTCCTGCTGCTGAGATTTTTTCCACATAGGTATTTCCACTGTGGCCAGTGTTCCTTTTAAGGGCTATCTGATAAATTTCGCTCGTTATTCACTGTTCATCCCCTTTTCAAGAAATAAGTAACTGTGCTTACCAGAAACGTCGGATCTAGATTAACTGTGATGCGAATAACTACTCTCAATAGTCTTCATTTTGAGATGGAAGTCAGCTGGGTGCTATTTAAGAGTCACAGGAAATTCAACTTGATTTTCTTCCTTAGACGGTATAGGATTTCACGAAAATACCACCACTTTAAATAGTGTGCAAACTGTATTATTACTCGATTTTCGATCTTACGTGAGCTAAGGTTTAAGAAAAAGTACACTTTTGTTATCCCTAGCTTTTAAAGCATCATTTTGTTAAGCCAATATCTTGTCATAACCGAGCAGTGCACTATTACCGTAAAGTAATGTGCACTATTAAATCGTTAAAACGAAATTTTTGGTCTATCTCTTACCAAAATGCCTTCAGTTTAAAGGAGAACACTTTTTCACATACGTATGGATGAAGCGAAATATTTCCGTCTCCATTGTTAACGTATTTTTTTCGCGTTCTAACGTCTTTCTGCGTTACTGGGTTCATATATTCCAGTATAGTCACGCCTTAACAATATAAATTTTCACAAATTATGTGTACCTAAATAAATGTGACGCTTTGTAATAAAATATTTCATCTAGAGTAACTCAGAAAATATTTTCTTGGTTTCTACGGGAATTTTGTTCTGAGAAATCGTATAATCACGTCTTTCAAGTTGGGTGAAATAGCGACAAATATAAAACGGTTTTACATCAATGTATCTCAAGAAACATTTGTCATCAAGCATTCGATTGTGCATCATTCGCCAAAAGAAGACATGATGTAACTCAAATTTTTGTAAGTGGTTTAACTCAGCAATCGATGTCAATTTCCAAATTTTCGGAAATTTCTGTTGGAGACAGGCAAACGTCAAAATGATATCATTTATATGCAGGCTTGTTATTTAACAGGTGAAAGGATATCAATGAATACGGAAAATACGCTTGTATCACAAGAAAATTATGTATCTTCAAACCACCAGTCGACTTTCACTGAGAGCTATTTCAAAGTCAAGTCGTATGGACAAACTGATCGATCAAATATATTTCAGAATATCAAAGACTAACCTATGTTATTATTTTAACAAACTAAAAGTCATGCACTAGTACTCAAGTCTAAAAACAGCCTTACGAAATAGCCAAGGTTATTGAGAGTGCAATATTCAGCATAACCAGTCGACCTAAATAGTGCCGGTCAGCACAAACGGTTTATTGATGAATATCGTAGGCTTTTAACTTCATAACATGATCTTAACAATACATGGGATACTATTTGATTAGGATATAATCATTTATCGCTTTACAACAATTCAATTTTAAAAGAAAAGAATCGCGTCATAAACTAGGATGACAAACGGAATGAAGCATAGCACTACACAGATGATTTTTTAAAAGGGGTCCATATAATTGTCGGCATTCATGTATAATAAAATTCAAGCATCCATTTAAAAATCGCCAAGAATTCTTAAAGCACTTATCTTTCCGTGAAACCAGTCTTATGCAAATAAAACTGGAAGATCTCATTCAAAACTATAGTTTTATATTAAAAATGTGACATAGGAATTTTGTTACAACAACACGAACCATGCACAGTTCGACGTATCTATCGCCAGAACACGTAAATCTCGATCCCTATTGGAAGAGAGGTCGTAATATAGCCAAGTGCCATAAAACTCATTTAACAGTATCCATCATAATCAAAGCAGCCTAGAGGAAAGAAAACGCGAGAATGTTTACAGCTGCAATCAGTTGAATAACTTTCCATCTTAATAAAAGTCAATCATGAAACTTTTTAAGTTAATTTAAGGATGTTCTTAATGTGAAATAGGAATCGTAATTGTTTTTAACGCAGTGAAGGATATGTAATACGGTAATACGGAATGAATTGTACATTGATCCTGAACTCACAAGTAGGAATAAGCTCTCGGTTGATGACATAATATTATGTGTTCAGTTATGTAAAACCTCCACCGCATAGAAATTTCAAATCAAGTTATACAAACAGAAGAGTGCGGTGTCGATGGAATGATCAATATTCCCAATATTGGTGTATATTTTTATTGAATAGCTGGGAACATAAGTCTCTCAGGACGTTCAATCCTTCCCCAAGATTAAAGATGACATTTGTGGGTGCTACTTCTACTATGTCGAAACCTATACATATCTCTCAGTTTCTCACACACAAATAAACGCAATAGTAAACGGAACCAAATTCACATCTCATTTGGCCAAGCTTCAACAGATACACAGCTTTAACGTGACGTATTCAGAATCGGTGAACAAAGGTTCAGTTAAATGTCTTTATAAGTAACGAACTTGTGCAATATTATTGTCGTTCACTTGAGTTGCCAGTAGAACATAAGAATTCAGCAAAACATCTCCACTGTGTTCTTTTTCCAGCCATCCTCTAAAGCTGGGTAGACGATTGACTACAATCTCTCACCTACTTCTCGCGCAACCTCCTCCATGTCACCCACCCTATGACAACGAGCCCGCTGCTTTCAATTGGGATTCAGCTTCAGCGCCTGACGTGCTATACTATTCGGCGGCTTATCAACGTATGCCTGATACATCTCCATTTTCACCTACATATTTATTAAGCAATCGCCTCTTGGCTGGTTTTCTCGCAGCCAGAGTTTCTCGTCAATAATTCTTCCTTGCTACCTTTTTGATCTTCAGCCTGGAGCGGAGACAGCTGTTGATAAAAGTCAGCAACCAGTTGGGAATCTTTTCCGTGACACACTGGCCAAGTCTCTGACCCATACAGAATAAGTGACTACCTTGTCATTTGTGTTGAATATCTGTGTCTTGTTGATTATGCTGAGTGAATTTTTACAAATTGATTTCAGATTGATGAAGGCGTATGTCAATTTGCGAATTTTGGCTGGTTTTGACATCATCTCTTCTGACTGCCAGCGGGTGAAACCATGCTTCCTGGATAAGTGAAGGAAGAAACTTCTGTCAAATCTTTTCCGTTGATTGTGATTGGTGCTGGTTGTTGTTGTCATTGCTGTTGGTTGGTTATCATCATCAACCCAGTCTTCTCTATGTTCAACTGGAGTTTTTTCTTTGCCTTCAGCCTCTTCTTTTTTCTCTCCTGTAACTCTTCGTTTTGGTGTAAGATTCAACATAAATCACCGACGCGTGAAATGTATATCTTATAGTATCTTCCTATTGGCCCAAATTATTCCTCTCTTATCTCTATCTGCACATAGTCTGACGAATAATCCAGTTCACCACAAAAAGCAATATCATTGTTGGTGGTGATAGGCAGCTGCATTACTCGCGTATTCACTTCAATGTCTTTTCTGAGTTTCCACCTGTGTATCGTCTGAAACGGGCTATTTTCAAGTAGCTGTTGAAAGAGGCTGATACAGATTTGGAGTACCGCAAGCCGTCTTGCCAAAATAGGTACCAAACTAATTCGCAGTCAACATTGTCAAAGGTCTCCTCACAGTTTATGAAGCTGAGATGGAGAGAAGTTTGACTACCATTCTCTGCTGTGTTAAATGATGGTCCGAGGAGTGGCAATTTGTTCAGCGCATGATTTGCCTTTCCTAAGAAACTTTTCTATATCCAGTGCTTTTTTATTCTCTCCAGGATGACGCGACTTAGTACTTTACTTGACATGCACAAAGGCATTATTCCACACCAGTTCTTGCATCGGCCTAAGTAACCCTTTTTGGTAGGTTGACATGTTTTCCACTCAGTGTCACCTTTCCTTACTGCCAAACCGTTTGCAGTAATGACATCTGCGTAGTCTCTGTGTCCCTTTTCAGTGCTTTGGGAAACGTTTTGTCCGTTCCTGCTGCCTTCCCAGCTGTGCCTTTGCAGCTTGATCTCATTCAGGATTTTTTTCGCTGGAGAATTGGTTTCCATTGGCAGTTCTTTGCGTGCTTTTGTTAGTATTTGTGACTGATCTGCAGGTGGTGCTTTAATCAAGAGTTATATGAAGTGATCAGACCATTGTTTTATTTTTGTCTATTCCTTCGTAGTCAGCTACCCATAAACATCTTATTACTGGTTTCATCTGCATATGTTTCTTCCTGGATAGAGACTTGGTTATCTGATATAATGTTCTCAGATCTCTTTTGCCTGTTGCATGCCTACTCTGTTTCAGTTTTAGGCCAATCGTCGTAGATTTTCCTTTTGTGTTTCCTAGCACTCTTCACCTCTTCATTCAGTGCAGCATACATTGAATTCATCTTATCTTTCTGTTATCAAACTTTGCATTGAGTCGTCTCCTGTGTTCAACCTCACCCTCTCTTCAAGTAGGTTCCAGGTTTCTGTTGAGAGCCATTCCTCGATAATTAGCTACCTTTGAACACCTTCTACAGGTTTCATCAATGTAGTGCTTCTCACTTTACCGTGATATCTTCAGTGAATGCATCCTCTGAGGTTTTAATCATCAGTTTTTTAGTGCTGATAATGAATTGTAGCCTGTCTCCGGCTATTCGGAATTATTTCAATTTCACCTTGAAGGTGTCTAGAACTAGATGTTGGTCTGAGAACAGATCTGCCCCTCTTCTTCACTCTTTGTACAGCAGAATGGCTGCGTATCCACTTCTTTGAGCAGTATTAGGATGAAATCAATATGGTTTGTGTTGTGTCCATCAGAAGAGGCCCACTTTGTTGTGTGTCTATCCTTCTGTTTTTGCACACTGCCTCCAGTCAACTTATCACTGAAGGCACATAAGTCTAAGAAGAATTCTTCGTTCTCATTCATTTTCCTGAACCTCTCAACCCATGATGAGTACTCTTCCTGTATTCTCTGCTCCCAGTTCGGCTGGCATTCATTTCGCTCATAAGAATTCTGATGTCACTATTCGCCACGTCGTCCATTATTGTTTGCAAATGTCTATGAAAATCTTCCTTCTTCTGTTGTTCCGCGTCGTTTGTAGCATTGGAAAACTGTGACCTTCCTTCCTCCCTTTTCAGCTGAGTCGTGCTGTCATGATTCTGGATGAAATTGCTTACCACTGCATTATGGCTTTTGCGGCCACTAGTGACATAATGATAGCCATTCACTGCCTCATTGTAATCGTGGTCGTCGTCCGGGTAGCGAGTAAATTGCCAACCCCACAGTTGGTCAACATCATTTGTACTTGCCATCGCAGATACCCAGCACTTCTATGCCATTCCTTCGCATTTCGTTGGATACTTCGGTAGCCCTCTCAGCGTCGTACATAGTATGCTCATTCCATATTCCTGTTCTTATTCTTACTTTCACAGAGATATAGAGGACACATAGGCTGACTGGCTTCCTAAAGGCTTTCAGCAGCGAAGAATGATTTTTTATCTATTTTGAAGTATTTACTATATTTCTGTAGCATTTTGATTGGTTTTATATTGTAAACTCACTGGCCGCATGCCCAACCCTCCTTTTTTACCCACATTTGGGGCAAGCTTGAAAACTTATGAGAAATAAACTGAGTGAGGTTAGATAAGTCTATCTTGAACATCACACAGTGTTGCACCATTCGTACTTCGATGAAGTTTCGAGCATTACTGTTCATAATCATATCAGTTTTTTCACACAGTTTCACATGTAAAGTGGTACCAACTAGGAGAAGTTGGAGAGGGAGAAAGAGAGAAAATTTCTGTCAAATAAACTATGAAACCATATGACTAATTTGACATGATTATGAGTTATAATATGTGCTAGACACGCTATCCATGTGTTTATACTTAACCACTGTGTGATATTTAAAATAAACCTATCTAACAGTGAACGCTGTTTAAAGTGTGATGGCACTGATATACCGACGAGAAATATTCGAGATTTGTTGACGTTTGTTTTTTAAATTGAGCTAATTTAAATTAATACCAACTCACCATACATATAGCCGTATTCCAGATGCCACCTGCTAACGCACGATAAAGTTCCTGAAATATATTAGTATAAGTGCCATTTACTGTTCTCATCAACAATTTAAAAAAATTAATTATCTAAGTTCTTACATGTATTTTAAGTCAACATTACAAACTGGCAAAGTCACTGTAGCTGGACAAATGATTATGTACAGAGTAGGATAAGAAATCCTTGTTGGAATGATGTAGTGGGACTAGGAAAAGTGCCATTTATACATCAACACATCAGGATCATTTTTCATCACATTATTTTCCTAATTATGAGGTATTCTAAATCTATTTTTGTTTTTGAAAGAAAGATTCAAACAATCCATATGACGTGGATAACCATAATTCATAAAATATTTCGATAAGAAGGAAAACATTACTCAGAAGAGAGGTTTTCCCACAAAATCAGTACTATGATTATTATTATATAGCTATTTCCTTGCATTCCGGGTGAGCATATTGTTTCAACAATGCGTCTCCATTTTGTTCTTTTTTCTGCTGTTCTCTTCACCTGTATCCGCGGCTGATGAAACTATCTATTCTCTTCGTCACACTATCTCCTCCACGTCACCCTAGGACGACTACTCATCGCTTGCCATTACGATTCTACTCGAGGGCCTGTCGTGCGATGTCACTTGGCGGCCTCATCGATGTATGCCCGATCCATCTCCACTTTCTCTTACATATTCATTGGGCAATGGGCTGGGTTGGTTTGTTCCCATAGTTTCTTGCTGGCTATCCTTTCTGGCCATATGATCTAAATTATGAGGCCACAGAAGGCAGCTAATTATGGAAGTCTACAACCCGTTAGAAATCCTTTCCATGACACGCATTGCACGTTCCTGACCCGCATAGAAGAACTGACTTCACATTAGTGCTAGAAAATCGAATCTTGTTTCTTAAGCCGAGTGTGGAAGATTTTCGAAATGGCTTTAGGTTGATGAAGGCGTATCTCGCCTTCTCTATCCTGAATTTTACATTTTCGTACGTTCTGCCTGTAGTTGAAACGATGCTTTCCAAACAAGTGAAGGAAGCAACCCGTGTTAAATCTCTCACGTTGATGGTGATTGGTGCTGGTTGTTGCTTCTGTTGGTTGGTTATCTTCATTACCTCTGTATGCTCTGTGTTTAACTGAAGTGCTTTGCTCACTGACTGCCTCTTTAGTCATTTTGTTGGTTTAGACTTGCAAGTCTTAGAGTTTGTGTGACACTAGACATATATCATGTGCGAAATGCAGATCTTCTAGAGTCGTCATATCGGTGGTCCAGAGTATTGCTAACTCCTCTCTCCTAATATTCTGAAGCATTATTCAGTCCACCACAATTGAGAATATCACATGTGATAAATGCTAGCCTACTAGTATTATGGTATGTTAATCTATATGTTTATATAAGTATATACATATATATATAGCTGATACATTGACGTGGTGGTCGGTCTTGCATTTCGCAATGACCCAACGAGCTACACTGGCTGAAACTTATGCTCCTGTAGGTCCTACCATGCCAGAAAGGTTGTTTGGATACCCCGGATAAATTAGTCAGGAAATATGTAAGGAAATGTAAAAATAAAATAAATAATGATAGTAGCGATAGTGACAATAACAATAATAATGATAATGATAACAGTGATAATAATAATATTAATGACGACACCAACAATAAAGAATCTAAATCATCAGTAGTAATTCCATACAAGGAAAGAAACTCGGAAGCCTTACGCAGAATTCTCAACAAGGCAGGAATAAAAACGGCATTCAAACCCACAAACTCAATTAGAAACAAGCTTTGTCGGCTAAAGGATCCTGTAGAGCCTTTAAAGCAAAACAATTTAATTTATCTAATACCCTGCAATGATTGTCAGCTCAAATACATAGATCAAACTAGTAGAACAGGGGCAGTCAGACTAGCTGAACATAAAAACTTAACAAAATCTAGATTGGTTGACCTGAATAAGATTAGAAATCTGGAGAATATTTCAGCTATAGCACTACATGCAGTCACATACAACCATGCAATAGGATGGGATAGGATGACAGATTTAAAATCTAATGTCACAGGGTATAGGAAGAGATTGATAACAGAAGCTTTGTTTATCAAAACAACTACAAATACATGTAATAGGAATGATTCATCGCCTGTCCCCGATATTTGGAAAATTCTACTCCCCCTACGACAAATTGGAGAAAACAAAGAAAGCTATAAAACTCAAATGTCAAAGTCGTGTGATCACAATTGATATGATTATGAACAATAAATTTTGTTCGAAACGTCGTCCAGTAAATAATACTGTTTCACTGTGTGATATACCTAATAAACAAACTATTATGTTTCGATAACGGTTAGACAAAAAGCAGCTACAAAATCCGATATTATGACTCAAACAAACACAAAATATCGTGCCGGATCGGTCGGAGCCCGGATTAACAACGACGACGCTTCTTGCAGCTGTGTGAAAGCAGATGGAACAGGAATGGACTCACCAAATTGTCAACGAGTGAGTCAGTGATCTACTCCGGTCACTCAAAGTATAACCACATGCACACCGAGGTCGTGGCTATCATGATGTCACCAATGGCAACGAAGGCCCTGATGCAATGAGAGGCGATCTCTGCCAGGATAATGACCGCCAGATTCAACTTCAAAGGAAGGAAAGTGTCAATTATACAATGCTATGCACCGACAAACAACGCAGACCTCGAAACGAAAGAAGAATTCTACAGACAACTACAGGCAACAATGGACAATACTCCAGTCGGCGACATTAAAATACTAATAGGAGACATGAACGCCAAGCTGGTACCAGACAACACAGGAAATGAACTTATCATGGGTAGAGAAGCTCTCGGAGAAATGAATGATAACGGAGAACTCTTCGCCGTCTTCTGCGCCGTCAATGAACTAGTGATTGGTGGCAGCGTATGCAAACACAAGGATATCCGCAAGGCTACATAGGTGTCACCAGACAGGCGAACCAAAAACCAAATTGACTTCATCTCAATCTCAATGAAGTGGAGGCGCAGTCTGCTGGACACAAAAGTAAGAAGAGGAGCAGACTTTGGCTCAGACCACTATCTCTTACAAGGGACAATCCAAATCAAATTAAAAGCTTTCAGAGAATCAGCAGCTGCAGATAGACCACAAGCCAAGTTCAACAGTCAAAAACTGAAGGACCAGGACACAAAGGACATCTTCACTGCAAGTATAAAGGACAAAGCCGAAACTCAAACCAACACTAGAGAAGAAGTCAGCGTTGAGAAGCATTGAGACAACTTGAAAACAGTTTGAAGTCAAACCTGCATTGAAGTTCTAGGCAGAAAGAAGAGACAGGAAAAACAGTGGTTCACTACGGACACTTGGGAACTAATAGAAGAGAAGAAGATGGTGAAACAAAAGATTACCCAGTGCACTGACGAGCAATAAAAACAGGATTTGAATGCAAGCTACTAGACACTGAACAAAAGAGTAAAGAAGAGTACCGGAGAAGACAAATAAAGCATTATGAAGCAATGGCAAGTAAAACAGAACAAGCTGCAGGCAAAAGAGATCTCGCAACACCGTACCAAACAGCTTAGTACCTATCGAGCAAACGCTTGACACAAATCAAGCCGGTGAAGGATGACAGTGGAAAGACACTCACCAAAGAAGTGGAGCAAAGGGAACACTGGGCTGAACACTTCAAAAGACTCCTAAGTCGACCAACACCTACAACGCGCCTAACAATACAAACAATGCAGACAGAGCTACCAGTGAACACCAACCCCCCGACGAAATCAGAAGTCCTGAATACAATCAAGATGCTAAAAGCTGAAAAAGCAGCAGGACCAGATGGAATCCCAGCACAAGCATTGAAAATAGACCCAGAGGCAACAGCGGACTTGATGACGCCACTACTGCAGAAGGTGTAGAAAGAAGGCAAAGTACCTGAAGATTGAAAGAAAAGATACTTATTCGAACTGCCAAAGAAAGGAGACCTAAGTCAATGCAAGAACTGGTGCGGAATTATACCCCTGTCCATCCCAAGCAAAATACTAAGCCGCATCATCCTGGAGAAAATCAAACATGCCCTGGATGAAAACCTTCGACCGGAACAGGCTGGATTCAGGAGAAACAAGTCATGCATTGATGAGATCGCCACATTACGGATCATCATTGAACAAAGCTTAGAGTGGCAGTCACTTCTCTATCTCAACTTTATCGACTTTGAAAAGGCTTTTGACAGCGTCGATCGAGAGGTGATTTGGGAACTACTACGCTACCACGAAGTGCCACTGACAATTATACCTCTCATCCAACAGCTTTATGACAATGCTACATGGCAAGTAATCCACAACGAGAAACTCACGGAACCCTTCGAAGTGAGGACAGGAGTAAGACAAGGCTGCCTACTATCGCCAATGATTTTCTTGATTGCAGTAGACGGGATAATGCGACAAACAGCGGGCAATGAGGAAACAGGCATAAAATGGACTCACACAAAAAACTTGGAGGATCTGGACTTCGCCGATGATATATGTCTGATTTCCCAAAAACTGGAAGATATGCAAGCGAAAAGCAACAAGTTGGCAGAAGAAGCATCAAAGATGAGACTTCAGGTGAACATAGAGAAAACAGAGGTAATGAAGATTCCTGGACAAGAACAACAACAACAACATCACCATAAACAGGAGGAACCTAAATGAACAACCTCTTTTACCTACCTGGAAAGCATCGTGTCAACTACAGGCGGAACTGACGAGGATATCAAAGCAAGAATTGGAAAAGCAAGACAAGCTTTCACTTCTCTCAAACCTGTGTGGAGGTCAACAGCACCCAGCATCAAAAATGAGATCCGGATTTTCAACTCCAGTGTGAAGTCAGTGCTACTATACGGATCAGAGACTTGCACTGCGCGCCATAAAGAGCACTCAAACAAACTACAGACCTTCATTAACATTTGTCTTCGCTCAATACTCAAGATCAGATGGCCGGCGAGAAAACATCAGCAACAGGGATCTATGGCAGCGAACCAACCAAGAACCGATTGGGAAACAAATATGCAGGAAGAAATGGAGATGGATTGGTCATACTCTGAAGAAACCATCAAGTGACATCACTAGACAAGCCCTTGAGTGGAACTTGAAAAAGAAGTGGCGAGTTCATCGTCCAAGTGTGACTTGGAGGAGGTCATGTGAAGAGGAGATAAAGAGGTGTTGGCAGACTTGGAGCCAGGTGAAGACTCTAGGAGAGAACCGAACTCAATGGAGACGCACGGCTGAAGCCCTATGTTCCTCTAGGAATGAAAGGAAACAATAATAATAATATATATATGAATCCAAACGAAAGATATATTCATTGCTTTTACCAATAATCATTCAAGCTACACTAACGTGATGCATGCTTAAGAAATACAATATTGCGCCTGTTATACAACACAACACAGCTAGAACTCCCAGTGCAACGATCACTTGTTCTTTGAGCCTTCTTTTGAAGCTGCATAAGATGATTGTTATCAAATCTTCGAAAGCACAGAAGCCAATTAATAGTTGACAGTATAATTTCCACTCTAAGCAACACAACAGACAGATATCTACGGTGCACAAAGAAATCTGACAACAAACCAAATTAAAAATGTTTACATAAGCAGCAGAAATTAGATTCACTCATACACTATATACATCAAAAATATTCTGAATAAATTCATGTACCAAATAGCAACAGGTTACATTTTTCATTCAAATGTTTGAACTGACTTTTAGAGGAAATAAAATGCCAAAGTGTGCCTTATAATGACATTTATTTCGGTTGAGTATTTTCCTAGTGTAGTGCACTGACTTTGGAAAACTAAATTACAGTCACATTTCATTTTAGGTGCTTTGAGGTCGGTGTCAAGTAAGCCCACACCCTGCATTTGCCCTTATAATTAGGATATGACTGTAACCTGAAAATTAAATAGGTCCATTAAAGCTTTTAAAATCTTTTTCTCCTACTGTAGCAAACAGAGTTTCAGTTAACACAGCTCCATAACAAATCGGCGACATAGATCATAACCTGCTGCCTAATGCTGTAATTTTCATGCATATTTATGCGTAAGGACTTTTCTTAGGTAGCTTCATCAGAATGAAGTATCTTGACACAGTTCAATCTCTTCGTCATATTGGCATACCCCTTTTCGTTACCTAAACTTATGAAAAAACAGTTTTGGATTTCTGAGTGAACCGTACCATGGAGAACAAATGAATAGCACTCAATTAATTTTGATTATAATAGGGAGGCTGCTTAAAAACTTACGATGAGCGCCATAAGGATCAATGCCACTGAGAATGTGTTC
Source organism: Trichobilharzia szidati (assembly GCA_944472155.2). Taxonomy (NCBI): domain Eukaryota; kingdom Metazoa; phylum Platyhelminthes; class Trematoda; order Strigeidida; family Schistosomatidae; genus Trichobilharzia; species Trichobilharzia szidati. Next base: position 97,071,210 of record OX235276.1, read on the forward strand.
ATCAATATGAAGAATAGTAGGAGTAATAGGATGATGACTCCTCTAAAATATGAATAAAAAGAAGACCATATTGATACCTGAAATGGCAACAGAGTAATACAATTATCGTTTTCATTTGTTTGGATTGCAAGTGAAATGTTGAGCTCTAAGCATGGAGCTTTGCATTTCTAGCTGCTGTGTCACGGAGTAAAGTTACCAGCCTCTCGTTTAACTTTCTTTCATTACTGGAGTCACCAACAGCTTAGTGGATTTAGGAGTTGGTAGGACAATGTTCCGACACTCGTTTCAGTGTTTGTGGTTAGCGAGCATTCTATCACGCTGATTTAAAGTGCCACACAGTGATATCGATATGGGTGGATACAAAAGCACACTATGACAGTGTATTATGTACTGATGACGATTCAGGCGAAATTTACTGTCCACCAACACGTCGCGCAGTAGTGTAGGCTTAAAAGCAGGCACTTTATTAATACATTTTTGTCTGATAGGATCCAACAACTAGATTTTCGGTTCGCTAATTATCCACCCTGAAACAAATCAAAGGAAAGAAGACTAGCACAATAATGACTCAATCTCCTCTTGCAGGATAACGACAGAAACATTCAAATATTGATGGACTAATTTAACGCTTGACTGGGAGAGGACAGTAATGTCAGAGATTTCACTACGGATTGGAAAGCTCTCTTAAGGCGAAGTTAAAGATTTTAGAGATATTCCAGCGGTATTCCGAAGATTAAATGATTTGTTGATCGCAAGCAGCACATACAAGCACATATTAGCGAAAATGGATTTCCCCCTCGTTACACACAAGAAATCATAAACTTCAACTCGAGTGTGTTCATGGGGGTGGAGACTCAGTCTAATGGGCACGAAGTCGAGAAGTTGGGCTTATTTGAGCTCAGACCTTTATCTTATGAACACAACCTTGAAGAGCAAGCTAGAAGCCTTTAGAGAGACTGGAGATAAATCACATATGATGTTCACTCAGGGAAGAGTGAAAAGGACACATTCACGACGGTCATCAAAGTGATGTTGGAGACACTATGTGCTTTCACTGAAAAACGTGTATGAAAGAAAGTCTGCACTCTCTGAAACTGATCTTGGAGGAACACGTACAAGTGCTTCCGGTATAAAATGGTGACAGGACAGAGAATAGCTCTCCTTCGACACCTGGAATTCAATAGAAGAGAGTGCCATGGTAAAACAGAGGATGAACGCTTGCGAAGATGCGCAACAGATGGAATAGTATAATTCGGTGTTCAACCCTATATGAACAGAAGAGAGACATGCCACTGGTGGAAGGAAACTCAGAACACTGAATGTGATAACCATTTCTATTTCTGGGAGAGATCAAAATGGATGCAACCACAAAATGATGGAAAGGAGAACGGATTTACCAAAGAGAAGTGACAAAGAGGACGATGAACTGATCACTTCTCATAAGTCGTGAGTCAATCATTATCGGCAATTCATTCAGAAATGGCACCAGAAGTTACAAGATGGTCTGTGGACAGCAATTATCCAAAAAAAGCCCAAGTTAGGAATGCAGTCAATTAATTAGGTTCACAATGCAGTAGATTTTAAATCGTATGCACTTAACATAAGTAAAATATTCAGATTAACAACGTCAGAATTTAGTCAGGCAGTTCTTCCATTTGAGAAAGAAAAGCATCTTCAATAGGCTACTGCAGTTGTTATATCAACAGCTGCATTCGCTGGCTCCATATTGACGATGAATTGACCAGAAAGAATTAGCAACAAGGAATTCAGGTGAGGAAACAACCAAGAAGCTATTGACCAAACATTTTCTAACGAAAATTAAGATGAAGTGGACACATTCCGAGGAGATTGTCCAATAAAATCGTGCTGCAGGATTCAGCTCCAGTGGAAGCATTTTAAAAGATAAATAGTTGCGTTTTCGTTGGTGACTTGAAGGATGTCATGCGAGGAGGAGAATATGAGAGACTGTTCGTAGTCTTGAGGTACGTTGCAGACGACAACAAATGTTTAACTTGGAACCGAAGAGAAGTGAAGTCATTATAAATTATTATCATGCATTTACTGAATGTTGTTTTGAGTGTATTTGCCACTAACATTCACAAATTTTAAATTATTTCGTAACCTTATTCTATTTGAACCTTTCCGGTTATCAAGGTGATTGTAGAATTTCACTTGTATTCAAAGGGCTTGGTGACGACCAAGTTGTCTGCTGTGCTGCATTTTGTTAGCGTTTAGTCCATAAATACACTAAATTCTTACGCACCCTTTTCAAGCAGAGCAATATGCGATTAAATTATAAGGAGCCATTTTAAATCCATGTGGCTCATATATGCTTTTTATTAACTAACTGTTATTCACATACAGCATCTTACTAAGACCAGTGAATGCATCACTGACATCTCTATGTGTATAAAACTTATAATTAAAAACACCAAATTGCATGAAACGTGACATTTTTATTCAGTGGAATGATGACCATTAATACACGGGAATCAAATTATAAAAGAACATCTGAAAAGTGTAGGAGATTTCCATTTCACAGATGATTTCTGTTTAGTGTCACACAAACCCGAAGACTTACAGATGAATTCCAACAAAATAACTGAAGAGGCAGTCAGTGAAGGAAGGATTGCAGGTGAAAATAGAGAAGTAGGGGGCGATGAAAATTGCCAGCCAACAACAACAAGAACAACAACCAGCACCAATCATCATCAATGGAAGAGATTTACTAGAGGTTACCTCATCTTATTATGCAGGAAGCATCGTTTCAACCACAGGTGAAACGGATGATGTCAAATTCAGGATCGGAAAAGCATGATACACATTTATTAACCTGAAATTGGTTTATAAATAGTCTGCAATTGACACAAATGAAGAGGTTCAGATTTTCAGCACAAGCAAGAAGATATATAGTTCTTCTATATGGGTCAGAAACTTGGCAAGCGTGACATGAAATTGATTTTGAAAAAGTGACAGAATTTTTCTGCAGCTGCCTTCTCTGGCTTCTTAATAAAGATCGAATGGCTGGTTAGAAATACCTGTCAACAACAAACTCTGACAAAAAGCCACACAATAATTTAGAAGAAATTTGAGATGATGGAGACACATGATGAGAAGGTAGTTGAATAGGATCGCGCCCCAGGCCCTGGAGTGGAATAACAATGGGAATCAACCAGTGGGTCGTTGGAGGATGAAATGGAGGATATGTATTAGAAGAGAGATTACGATCAATCGTGGATCCAGCTCTAGAAAACAGCATCAAATAGAACAGGCCCTACGTTCTAATTAGAACCCAAAAGCATAATAATAACCTGAAACCAACAGTTTTCAGTACAGACCATGGAGACAGTCATGTGGAATTCAAAAATCTACATTTTACTGAGTTTATCGCTGAAGATGTCGTCTGGAAAAGTAGATAGAGGTTACATAATTAAGCCTTTCAAATCAGAGAGAGAATTTCAACAGCATTTACAGAATCAACCTGAGTGGCTATTCATCCCCAGTATTTTGATGAATCAGTGTTATGTAATTTCCTACTCACATCATTCTGTAGCGCTATTGAAAGTTGAACTCCTCAGCTATTCAGTAGCGTCAATAAATTGTTTCTGTGGGAAATTTTATCCAGGTGTGTTATAAACTAAGCCTTGATTATCAGTCTACTGATGCACACAAAAATATGAAACTTGGGTGACTGACTTTATTGTATGGTAGTTAAGAAGATTTCTTTATGAAAAGGTCACCCATTATGACGATAAGAGGACATGACTGTTTCAGAAATGGGGCAGTGTTTTACATCTCACTGGACAAGCGAATACTCAAACTGTGAAATTATCTGAAAACCGAATTCAGCACTGGGATTGAGTCAGTCGAGCATGGCTTCAAAGAATGATGATTACGAATTCTTGAGTTTTCAGTCAGTATTTTTCAATTATTAGTTTATAGTAGCACAAAAGGTTTGTTCAAATTCTGGATAATAAAGTGTTAGACTTACAAGCAAATGAATGGTGCAGTGATCCGAATGTATAGTGGAAACATTTCACCTGTGCAAAGAATTAAAAATGTATTCAACAATAACGATCAAAACCAAATTTTTGTTTCAACGCTCAACATTTATCCATCATTGTATTTACGTGTTTGTGACGAATGTCATACACTAGATCATTAAATGATATCAGAGATATATGATGATATCAGTTTCAGCTTCTGAGAGATCTTATTCTGGTGTCTCGATGCTTGATGACAAAATATGGGATGCCTATTTTACGAGGCTACACAGGTGGAAGAGCTATTTCTAGGGATGGAAAACTTTGCCTTGAATTTTGAACCTCAGTGTTTGATTCACAATGTGTTTATTCAAAGACGTGAAACGGAAACGCTGAATATTTTAAAACTGTTGGTAGCTAATCTTGCTCGCGCTTAAAATCTTACTGTCTAGTGAATCCTGTTATTACACATATATGAATAGAGAATTCAGCATATAGATATATCTACTATCATCTGAATATGTTCACATCGACTGAGACCTACATTTTCCCAGATGCCCAACTCTATTCATCAACATTACAAGGAACAGTATATGCATATGTGGTGAATTCAGGAAATGAACTCAAAATGAATTTAACAACAAATGATGAAAATGGAATTGCTTACTTCAGAATAAAGTTACACAGAAGTAGGTGGTAGTTACGTGTGCAGATTTCACGATTATTATTTAAATACATTCAAATCATACCACATAATTCGATTTGTAGTATTCTTGCCACTTATGTTGAAGTGTTTAATATTACCGACTAAAGGTTGAACACATATTCTGCTACTAGTGCCTTTCATGTTTTCTCTCAAGAAAGTACCATAGTTTGTTTAAAAAACTCTGTTAACTCATTAAACAGTTAAATATTTAAAAACAAGCTAAAATTGATTATGATTTTTTACAAATATCTGCACAGATTTTTTGTGAGATCATTACGTTGTGAGCGATGTGTTCTGAGTATTTTAAACAGATTCAAAGGTGATAATGAAGTTTATTTATTCACTCTGCACTATGAGAGTATAATGTGGAAAAAACAGGAGTTTAATGTAATCTGTGATCAAATTGGTTATAGTTTATTGAATTAGGACGATGTTCATAAAATTCAAAATAGAGTTGCGTAAAATATGCACTGTTACTTCCATCAACATGCTGTGTGTTATGCCTCTAACTTGTGTGCGCCATATGTAAAACTATTAATATGACATGCTGACCATCCACACAACTGTGCACATCGTTGAGCTGGTGAGCCTCAATTATTCTCTGAAGAAGTTTGAGTAATTCTTATGATACTCGTTCCGTTCAGGTTCTGTGATGCCGTGGCTGCTGGTTCTACTTACTTCTTTCAAATTTCGCAATATCTATCCCGAGATTTGCTTCTCGTTCTATACCAAATCTCGTGAATATCACATAAGCTTTTGAGATTTCGTGGTATAAGAAATCTCAACTCAATCTTCTAGTCAGTCTTTACTCTCCATTTCTTTCATTGATAAACTGTCATCAACTGCTCATTTATAAACGTAGATCCAGAATAGCTTCATAATGTTTGCATTTTCATCCTCTTGTTTTCAAAAACATTAAACGTAATAAGGAATCAGTGGTTCACCTCATGTAGCGATGCTTACAAGCCTTCCCTTCGTAAATAAAACCTCTTTTTCCTTTGCAGATTTGGATATATCACATAGTGAAGCCATATTATCCAATGTATGATATTTCGAGAATAATTTGTTATCCATTATCGTGTAAATGGTCAATAGAAACAACTTCGAAACTTTATATGACACAGAGCTTCAAGTAATGTAAAGTATCAAAAAAACTAGAAACTGAGGAGTCAAACACTAGAATTTCCATTAATTATACATTCTGACCAATATATGGAATTCCGTCGAAAAGTAAATCCAGTGGCATATCAAGGATTTTTCAACGTTTAATATTGTTTCCGATAACATAATGAGCATTTATATAAACAGTTTCGAAAATATAATAAAAAGTAATAATAGGGACGACATGAATGACACAGACTCTAATTAAGATGGCAATAAAATCAATAGGGAATTCAAACATCAGAGATTCTGTTATGCAAGCAGAGGATATCATAAACCGTACAAAGAATTCCTCACAAGACAGGATAAAGATACTGAAATTAGATAACACACCTCGGGGTAAAGTGTGTCAACTAAAGCATCATGTTGAGTTGAGTGAATAAAATAACATAAACTATCTAACAGTCTGCAACTCATGAAATGTCAAATACTTAGGTGATGGAGTAGGCCATCTTCACTTAGACTAACGGAGCACGAAAACCTACTTGATCTAAATAATCTAGAAAATTTAGCTAAACTATCTGCAGTCACATAACATCATAAAACAGAATGAGAAAATATAAGACATTAGTGAAATCTAATGTAACAGAACATGTGCAATAAGGACGATTGAACAACTGAGCTGCACACCTGAATATTTTTCTACCTCCACTACAAATGGTAAGGAAGTGACAATAAATATGATTATGAGCAATACATTTTAGTCGAACAGTTAGCCAGTAAATAACATCCTTCTACCGTGTGATATATCCAACCAACGAATCAGTATGGAATTGTATGTTGTCCCAATGTTCAGTTCTTTCACATATATGCACATCACCCTCAATAAAATTTTCAAGACTGTATACCACCGCCATTTTTGCATTCCGAACTGAAATGAAAGAAAATAAGTATTCCGAAACTGATTGATAAATTTATTTTTGTGTGACAGCAATAATGTCATATATGGACGACGTCTTAAGGTGAAGTGGTAGTCTTAAAATGAGAAGATGCGAAATAAATAATTATCACCTTCCTCCTCTGGCATTCTGTGAGAAGTGAAAATCAACACCATATCCACAGTACGTATTCAAAATCACATTCACAGATGAAACTTACGAAAATTAAACAAAACTATTCAATCTCACGACAATCAAATGGTAGGAGATCTCAGTAGTGTTGAAGTAGTTTCCAAATTACTTCTCGGTCTACACTGTCGATGGCCTTTTCGAAGTCGATAAAGTTGAGGTACAGGTTTGACTGCCATTCTATGCTTTGTTCTCTGATGACGAAGCGTAGAGTTGCAATTTGATCAGCACATGATTCGCTTTTTTACTGAATCCAGCTTGTCCCTCTGATGGAAGTCCGGAACCAGTTCATCCTTTATTCTCTCAAGGATGATGCGACTTAGTATTTCACTTGGCGTAGAGAAGAGCATGATTCCACGCCAGTTCTTACATAGGTCTTAGTTGCCCATCTTTGGCAAACTGACGAGATAGTCCTTCTTCCCATCAGTACGCACGTTTCCTTTTGGAAGTAATGGAGTGAGAACATCTGCCATAATCTCTAGAGCCGTCTTCAATGCTTCGGGAGGCATGCTGTCTGGTCCTGCTACCTTTTCGAAAATGCAGTATCTTGATTGCTTTCAGGATATATTTTGGAGGAGTGGTGTCCAGTTCTGTGAGTGCTGTTGGTGGTATTTATGAGCGAGTTGTCGGTAGTGGCCAATTCAAGAGTCCGTTAAAGTGATCAGCCTATTGTTTGATTTGTTTCTCATCCTTGGTGATGAGATTCCTTTGAGCATCTTTTATCGGTTTCATCATCTGGGTTGATCCCTTTCCAGATAGAGACTTGGTTATCTGATAAAGCGTCCTGATGTCCCTTTGCCTGCAACCTGCCTGTTCTGCTTCATTTGTGACCAGTGTATTGTAGAATTGTCGTTTTTCTTTTCTAGCACTCTTCTTCACCTAATTATTCAGTGCAGTGTACGTTGATCTGAACTTCTCCTTCTGTTGCCCATCCTTGCTTCAGTCATCTTCTATTTCACCAACCTTCTCTTGAAAACCTTCCATATATGCATTGACAGCCATTTTTATCGTCTTTCTTCTGTCTCCCTCAAACAGTTGTACGCGTTTCCTTGAACATCGTCTTCAGAAAGTTTGTTGCAGTGTTTTTCACACAGGTTTCCTCAGTGATGCTATGTAATGTGTCTGACTTTGCTTTCATCTCATCTGTATTGAAGAGATCCATTGTAGTTCTCTCCTGCAGTTCCTAATGTTGACCTTGAATTGTGATCTGTCTTGATTTCTTTTCAGTCGATTTCAGCTTCACCTTGAAGGTTCCTTCAACTAGATGATGTTCTGAGCCCACAATGGCTCCCCATCTCGAACTTGTGTTCACCTATCTGCATCTTCACTTCATCGAGCACTAGTGAGACGAAGTCTTACTGATTTTCGGTGTGTCTGTCAGTGAAACCCATGTTGTTTTGTGTATATATCTGTGTTTGTACACGCTCCCTCCGGTCACCAAATGGTTCAAAGAGCAGAAGTCTTCGAATAACTCCCCATTCTCATTCTCTTCTCCAAGCGCTTCTTGACCCATGATGAGTTCTTTTCCTGTATTAGATGCTCTCAGTTCGCCCTGCATTCTTATCCCCCATGAGGACTTTGATGTCATCAGTCAGGATGTTGTCCATTAGTTTTTAGGGTTGTTTGTAAAAATCCTCCTTCTTTTCATGTTCCACGTTGTTTATAGGTGCGTAGGGTTGAGTAGTTGTTACCTTCCTTCCTTTTGAGTTTAATTTCCCTTTCATGATCCTGCTGAGTTGAATCGATTCACACTTCATTATGGCTTTGGCTGCCACTAGCGATATCATGATAGCCACTCATTGTCTCAGTGTGCTTGTGGTTGTTGTCTTAGTGACTTGAGTAGATTACTAACTCTCCCGTTGACAGAGTTGTCAGTCCACATCTATACCATCTGCTTTTGCAAGTACCCAGTACTTCTAAGCCGAATCTTCGCATCTCTTTGGCTACCTAGGCAGCCTTACCATTCACGTCTATTGTACGGAGATTCCACATACCTATTCTTTCTCTTGCTTTCATCCAGAGAAGACACCGGCTAGTTGACTGGATTCCTGAAGGCTGGCTTTCACTAGCCCACTGTGTCATTTCGCCTCTCCAACTCCAGAGAAGAATAAGATCATCCTCCGCATTTTTACTATTTTGAATATATTTTATGAGTGTTTAAGTTTTTCTAGCGGTGTGAAAGATTTAACGTTTTATGGGGTCAATAGCCCCACGCCAAACGCTCTTTCTTTGACTGGTCTTGGGACAGGCTAGGATACAAGTGAGCCAGTTAACCAGGCGATGTTATCATGTTAGGTACCGTTTCTTATTTGCCTACCAATCCTATAATTTATTTTATAGACTCATTGAACATCCGTAAATTGTATGGACAATAGTTGTTTAACCAGTTGGTATCTCGCTATGATAATAATGATAGATATTTTAACTGCATTTCATTTGGTTATTTTATATATCCGGACAACTGAAGACAGGCCACTGTAATTCAAGTTCAACATTCAGAAACTGGAGGACCATTCTACAGGCGATACCTTCACTAAAGATCATATCAAAGCAAACGTCGAAGACACTACATCGTGTCAACGAGGAAACCTGCGTGGAACGACAATGCAACTAACTCTCTGAAGATGATGTTATAGGATAGGTGTGCAAATATTCTAGGGGGAAAAGAAGAGATACGAGAAAGAATGGATCTCAGAGGACACCTGGAAGCTGATCTAAGAGGGTGGAGAGAGTTGGTGAAAGAGAATATGACTCAATTTGGAGATAGGCAACAGAAGGAGAAGCTAAATTCAATGTACACTGCACTGAATAAAGAAGTGAAGAAGATCGCTAGGAAGAACAAATGAAAATTTACGACACACTGGCTTGTAACTGAAGCAAAATGGACGGAACTCAGCATCACAAACATCATGTCGACTCTGACAGTTTCAAACATGAAGTCCAATTCAAGATGTGAACCTTGATACAATCTTTTCTGATTTAGGTGAATTCTGGAGAAAATGGAAAAGTAGACATCTTGAACACATGATGCACGCCATTTTTTTTCATAGACGAATCATTGTCATAATGTCAGAGTATTGCTAATAAAAAGTAGGATAATATTGAACAAATGAGAATAAGTACACAATATAATCAAGAAAATTAAAATATTTTATCACAGAATACAGCATAATGGCGATGCTGACGAAATGAATCATAAGACCGTTAAAATGTCAAAGTGAATTGCATAAGAATGATTAATGTTGTTGCGAGAAAAACAACGAGAGCTGAACCAGTCAGGAAGAAGTAGTGTACAATCTGGAGTATGAGGGATCATCTCGTCAAGTAATTTATCTCAGTGAATGTTTTTTACAGCTGTCAAAACACCATTGTTAACATATGAAATCCGATGTGATTTGCACGTCTAAGTTCTACACAACTTATAGTTCATCATTCTGGAATCTATGAATACTCTATCATCCTAGTGATTTTCTCTCAACAATCGGGGAAGTTCTTTATACAGGTGAACTAATTTGAAAATGACTTATGTCATTCGCTGTGAGTCCTTGGTTATCTACATTTTTTTCTAATCTAAGAACATTAGAACCTGTACAGAAAAACAGGAATACATTATTAGTATGTTTTGAGAATTCTCACTTTGAAACACAATAATTCATTGTCCTACAACCTGGAATAATCAACTTTGAAGATTTGAGTGTGAAAGCCTCAATTTTGAACTGTTAATCCCTTTCAAATAATTAGAGACATTTAAACTGTATGACAATTTGAATTAAGTGTAAAAAGTTACACGTAGAATACAAACATCGAGCGTATGTTTGTTTGCTCACTGCTCCTCCCCCGCGAAACTGGAAGGAAATTAACAACCCACAAACTTTCCAACATTTGAATGCATGTTTACGTGACATTAGGCATATTGTCAAGATACGGTTGAGAAATAATATGAACAGTAGTGTTTGTAAATTCGTACCTTATTTCTTCCTGATTCTTTCTTTGACAAAAGCGGTCCAGTCAACATGACAGAAATTCGAATGTCACGAGATGTTGTTGGTGAGGTGATTCAAGTGATAAAAAATTGGTGGTTGTCTGGATTTCCCGCGACTGTCCTTGTTGCATACCTGTCTGCAACTGGTTCGTGAACATGAGTCCTGCAGTGTGTGTGTGTGTTCACAGTGTATGTGAGCGTGAGTGTGCTTGTGTGTGTGCGATTGTGAGTGAGAGCGAGAAGCGTGTTTCTTGTTGCTACAGGTCGAGTTGAAGGCTCGTTCATTGAGAGACAGCGAAACAGCAGGCTCGCTTGTCAGCCCCCTCAGTGGATTATTGCCAAATCGACTCTCTGCACTGACACAATAAATTACAAACTACTGATTCAGACTACTGATAGTGATAATGATATAAACATATGTATATGCTTCAGTCGACATACATAGATGAGAGATGGTTTAATCTAATCTTGCCTAGCTGAATTAGTTAATAAACCAACACTCACTAAATCTCACTTGTACACTGGATCACGGACGAACCAGGAGACTCTAGTGGTAATCCATCATGTACAAATCGTGCAGCGAAAATAACCAGAATTCATACACGTGTGGAAGCTGACAGAGATAGTATCCTTCTCCACGTATAATCACCAATCAATTCATCAGTCCATCCATCCATCATTGATTCATTTATTCACAAAATCACTCACTCACTCATTCTCACCCGCAATCACTCAGCCACCCACTCACACAAACATTATTTCACTCCCTCATTCATTCATTGAATCAATCCATCATTTACCGGAGAATCGAATGCATGCAGCATTAAGGGAGAAGTACAAGGAGACATTCTCAGGACAATGGGAACCAAGGCCTCGAAAAATATGTCAACAACCATCTTCATTTATATGCTGGTCACACATTCTCCTTGAACGACTCATTTCACTATAATTCCATTGTATAGAATTTAACGTTGTGAGTGAGAAAGCGTCTTGGTTGTTGCTCTGTTCGAGTTGAAGGCTCTATCACTAAGAGACCGAATAAGTAACTGACTCATTGCATAACTAAATAACTATGCGACTCAGTTAAATAACCGATAACCAAAAGAGTATTCCAATACCTGATTCACTGAACAGCTTCCTAGCAGGCTGGCTGGTTGGCCACCTGAGCGATGTATTGCCTGAATTACTCTCTGCACTGACACACTGAATCACTGACTACTGATTCACTCGCTTATTCTTCACTTAAAAAACGACTGACAAGCCAAGAGAATAATACGCAGAGACATTTCAACAAGATGGCTGCATGCAAGTTTCCTTGAGAGAATTGAGCTGTCGGCGTTGGCACGACCACCAACAACGCCAAGAACACCGCCATATCCACCGACTGATTATGCATCGAGTAGAAAGAAGAAGACGTCTGGAATGTGTGATGACTTTGAAAATACAAGTGTATTTATTTATTTATTGATTAAGTATGGATAGAGGAGATTTAAAGGTTCACATTGGTCGCCGACTTGAAATGATGATGGCAAGATTTTGTTCAGGTAGGACAGAAGGCTTGTTTGTGCGATTGAGGTGTTTTGTGGTTTATTATCTTCGACAGCCTCTGCAGCAGCCTCCTGGACAACTTCCACCTCGGCATCCACGGCATCCACAACACCTCGGACAATTAGGGCATCCACCGGGACAGCCAGAACAACCACTGTTTGCTGCTGCCGTTGCCGCAGCAGCTGGTTCTGGAACTGGACCTGCGAGAGCTGAAAATCAAGCAGCTAGATACAACATTCACATATTTAATTATTCATTTTATTTTCTTTCTGTCTCACCACCTTCCTAACTTCCTCCCCTCCTTCAATTCTGAAACCGTTCACCATTCCACTAGCCGATTAACAATATCACTTGCCTCAAATGCATGTCACTGTGTGTGTGAGTGGGTGACTGCCTCATTCACTCACTGACTCCCCGGCTGACTGACTGGATGTGTGAGTAAATGAATGACTGACTCACTAAATGAATGAATAAATGAGTGACTGAGTGGTTGAGTGGATGGGTGAATGAGTCAATGAGTAATGAAGTGTGTTCTCACCTGCTTCCCACTTGTCTGTGTCAGTTCGAGCTTACCGCCTTGTTCCGTGGCGTGTGTGATTGTGTGATGAATGGATCGAAATACCCAGTCGGCTACATTAAATCCACTCACGCACCCACACTCGCTGTCTGCCAATCACCTATCTAGTCGTTGTCGTGATATAACAATTATTATTAACAATTGCAATAGTAATATTATCAGCGATAGCATGAGAAGCAGTTATACTGAAATTCGTCTATGTTATTGCAGCAGTAGCAGTGTGCCGTTGGTATTGATAGTATTATTATTATTAGTGGTAGTAATAATAATGATAATAATAATAGTAGGATTATTATTATTGTAAGTAGGAGTGGTGATGATGAAGTCGACAAAACTCTGCCTTAGGAGAGTGTTTGAATGCGTGCATGGATGGATGAAGGCGAGGAGGTGATTTGTCTGATTGACTATCTGATATGTGGCGAAGAGATGAAGATGACTTACCTCCCATTTCGAACTCAAATGATACAACCAGTACAACTAAGACGACGACCTGAAATGAAAGAAGTGACCATCAGGAAGGCACACAATATTAGAGAAGAGTATTCCAACATACAGTGAACATCCGCATTGTTGTGTTTTACTGTCAACTCGGAACTACTACTTGAAACTTACTCCCAATTGCCTATTTATACTCAAAGTTCAACTGTAACAAGCGAGCGAACATGTGGTCCCACTCAAACACATGTGAATAACCAACCAACAAACAAACAAACTCAATCAATGAGCACGCGTAATCTGAGTTTCATTCACTTGTTCGCTATTCTCCGTTAGTCGATTCATCATGTCGTGATTGATTGCTCGTTTGATTGATTGAGTGTCGGCTGGACTGATTTCTTGATTGGATTGCCTTTTAGTTGGTCATCTGCTTGTTTTGTGCGTGAATTGACTTCACGGATGTATTTGATTCTACATATTTGCACATTCTTTCTGTGATGAATGAATAATAGTTTTATTTTTGGCTCAGTCCTTCAGTCAATCACCTGGACTATTTGTTTTCTTCTTCGTCTTTTCTTCATCTGATCATTCGTTTTTTGATCAGACTGACACGTCGTAGGTAAGTTAGTTAATTACTTATTTAGTTATTCAATTAGTTAATATTTTTTGTGAGTTTTTTAGTCTATTTGTTAGTCTTACACTGAGTAGTGTGCCGTTTTCGCATTAATGCTCTTATCTAACCCGTTATCTTGCTTTCATTTGATTTTACCTAGTAGCGTGGCCAACTCACCTTGTTCGTTTTCTAACTCAGACGTAAATTGAATTCTATCTACTTTTGATTGTATATGTGTGAAAAATTTAGGCGTGTTTACAGATTTCGACACACTTGATTAGTCTTCATCATGATCCGGGAGCAGTATTGAACCTTCCCAAATATCCACTGAAATGTCTGCTATTAATGGAGATATTGGTGATTCTATTGCCATATCATTCAGTTTTCAAATAGTTCAATTAAAAATTTGATCACATTCGAGGTAAAAAATAACTGAACATCTAATATCCTTTCTTCAACCGAGAGCTTATTCATCTTTTTTCATTTTTCTCTATTTGAATTTTCCACATTTCCTATGCATTACATAAGAATTAGTTAACCTAGGATTCTAACTTTCTCTAATGGGGCATGATACTGGTGCTTAATATTTACATAACTCGTACGTCAGGGTGTTCTTAAAGTTCACTTTTGACTTAATACCGTATCCTGTCCAATGAATGTTATAGTCCCATACACTATATTGGGAATATTAGTTTCTTGCATCTGGTGAATTCAGCACATTCGGCTCAATTTGAAATGTCTTTCAAAGTCATTATCAAGATCCGATCAAACCTATCAAAGGAGTTGACATCAAGGTATCCAGCAATGGCTGGGGCACTCGGAATCCATAAACTCAAGATCACCCTATGTGTTCAAAAGAAATGCGTCCAACCGTTATACCTACCGATGACACCATGAAAAATCAGTCCCACCGATATTGATTATCCTGTTACCTTTCTCGTCCAATCTTCCTGCTTATTTCTGTTATTTTTACGTTTTAAATTGCTATCTGCAATAATAGACTTGGTTTCTGTTTATTTTTTTTCAATTTCTTTATACTTCCTACCTATTTTGTTAATACTACGTCCTTAATCCGTAACTACAAGAACTGACAAGTTTTCCAGTTATCATAATCTTATTATGTCTTTTCTACCCTATATTCCTGATTTATACACATCGTAATTTTATCAATTTTACCTTTGACCTGAAATATATCTAGGATACTATCACTACTTATCTTCTGAGTATCACACTTAGAATTCTTATTAATTTCACCTTTGACCGGAAATACTTCTGAAACTTTCTCACACATTAGAGATTAATACACTAACCTGAAGCCTAGTTGATGACTTAGTGGAATAGAAAATTTTCTTCGGTACAACCGTCTTTTCATTAATTCTCTCTCACTCACACACACTCAAGCACATTATCTCTCTGCCTTTCTCTATATCTTTCTATCTTTCTCAATCTCAGTGTATCTCTCTCCGTTAAAACGAAATCACGATAGCCAAATGTGTGAATTAAACAGACATACATGAACATGCACGATTCTTTCCATGATTACCTCCCAACAGTTCTTGACAATCTCCCTGAGATGAGAAAACTGTCATTTTATCATCAATTGAAGCTCACGTGCAGTAGGGGAGAACATATCTCCAACACCCTAAACACATACGCGCAAACACGTGCAACAGATTATATCACACACTCAATCACTACCACCACATTTCTACCTATAAATTCGTTGCTCTCTCTCTCCTTCTCTGTCTATACCACTCTTTTTGTATTCTCTACATCCTCTTTTGAGAACTAGTCATCAGTATTCATTCCTGGAGAGACAAACTCCTTGTGCTGCTCTCTGTTGTCTTCTCTTTTATTAGTACAGCATTCCTACAATTTCATGACATCTGAATCTTTGTCAATGATGGTTAGTCGACTTCCAATGATGCCATCTCCTTCCACTATTCTCGGTGTATTCACAGAAATGTGTAGCTTGTGTCAGTTGACTCAGTGCCTGTACCAGATGGAAACCCACTAGCTGATACTGACTTCATCCCATCTCATCTCGAATCATATACATTCATTCATCCATGCATCCATCAGGAAGCTGACGAACTTGCATCCTCACTGAGATTGTGATCCGTAGGTATTCATTGAGGGAGTAGTGCATCGGCAACATATCATTTTCACTTCATCATGCTTGTCTACTCGTCAACTACGAAATCCTCGGTTCTCCCATAAGCGCGGCTTTCCCATCTGATCGACTACAACCACCACCTTGTCAACATAAGGTGACAGTGAAGCATGATAATCCACCGGAGTCCCGAATCACATTATTTATTAAACAGTCATAGTACATCCGAGGAGAATAGTGCATTTGCACACGTTGTGGTACAGTACAGATGAATTCCGTCATACAAAGAGGAAATTCATTTGATGATAAAAGCACACTGTAATGAATTAATACTGCTTCAGTGTTCGATTTCATCACGCACGAAATTCTCCAGTCATGGAATGGTGGGTGGTGATACAGACCTGACTGGCAGAAATCAATGCTTCATTTCGTCAGCACTCAAATCATCACTCGACCACTCTTGTTATTCACTTTCCTGCTCATACGTTCTCACTGTATGCACTGACTGTCTGATTGGCAGACTGCCTGACTCACTAACTACTGACTTATATTCATCATGTCTCATAAATACCCATCAGCATATTAAGGCTTCATATATACAATTCATACACAATCAGCGACACAATTGTGCAGAAAACAAGCACGCCTTTTCATCATCACCAGAATAACCAAGTAACTGGTAAATTTCCATCATCACTTCAAATCATACTCACTTCTCTCTCTATCTCTCAGTCTCTTACAGATTAATACCCAAGCAATTTCATGCTGGAGAAAAGCGCGCATTCAAAAATCACTTGACTATGCGCATGTGTATTTATTGACTTATTTACATGTCCGTGTAATCATCATCCTATTACCACTCTACTCATTCATTCATTCATTTATTCGACAGATTGATCATCCTACCATTGACACAAACAAACACACAAACGCAAACACATACACAGATAGACATACAGACAAACTCCGGATAGACACAAGCATGAACTCACTGAAATATACTCTGTGACATGGAAACATTTGCAAGTATCCTCCTATCAGTGTGTTTGGAGATTTTGACTGACGGAGACGGGAGTCGTGTTCGACGATTGAAAATCCTATCAGCGCATTCATGTGCTCACCATCTATTTGTTGATTCCATATGTCGCTTTTTGCAGAAGGTGACATCTTTACAATTAGGCTGTGATATAGTGGGCAAATCTATGACATGTCTACATCACTAAGTATGTTGTTGACAGAGTCCTCATTCTACTGTCTTTGCTTTAATTTTACTAAATTCAAACATACACGACATTCCGGTTAATCTCTGTTCTGCTTAAAACATCTGAGAAATGTGAGTAACTTTTTGATATTCAGTGTCATTTTGAACACATTTCAAAAATTAGGAATTTTAATATTGTGGAAATAAGGTCTCTCAAAACATAATGTTTACTTATTTACGTAGCATATAAATGAAGCTTTCAATTCAGTCATTCTCAGACAGCGATATATCTTGACAAAATGGATGACGAATTTGCTACATTCGAATGACGTATGGTATGACTAAAAATTTATACCTAATATATTACATTGTACATTGTGGTTAACGAAATAACTTATAGGCAAACAACCTACGTGTTACCTATCTTCACGTGGGTAGATCTTCACAAGTCACCTTTGCTTTTGTATTTCGTGGAAATGTGTGCAGCAAATAACTTGAAAATATTGAGGTGATTGGATTTCTTTGTGAGTATACCTGCTTTGTAGTCTTTGGAATATAATTGCACTTCTCCGCATTGAAATTTTCTCTCGCCTACAGAATCTGTCAGTCCAAACAATAGTCCACGAGTTGTTTAGTAGTGGTTACCTATTTGCTGCAATTAGCTACTTCATTCTCACATAACTCCCTCTACTAGAAAGAGAGAAAACGCCAACTGGAACAAGATCTTACGAAGGAAAATGATATATTTAATAAAACAAAGAAAAAGAGACAAGCAAACAATGTATTCCCTTCACCAATATCCCTTGAATTTCCTTGGAATCGAATTCACTTTCCTGCAGCTGAAACAAAATGAAATCAGAAGCAAAGTACAACTGAGTTGAGAATGGACACGTTTCTTGTATAGAAGAAATTATTGTCGGCAACTTTCATCTGACTAACAATGACACTAATCCTAAGGTAATACTTCCAGTGAAGATTGAAACACAGATTAGGTCTGTACATTATCAGGTCGATTCTAAGTTAGAATTCTACCTCACAGGAAATCAGCTTTCCTCAGCTCTACTTAATTTGACGATTTTTTCAAAAGTTGTAACAACCCTGATATAGTGTACAGCAACCAAATGTGATCATGTGACCAGTCAGCCAGTAGGTCAGTCATGAAGTGAATGTAAACTGATTAGTCGTCAGGAAATACGAGTGAACAGAAGTTTAGTGTTACTTGTTTCTCAAGGATTCATCTGACTGATTTCAGCTAACTGTGAAAGCCATCTTCAAGTTCATATTCAATTGTGGAGTTAGTTGGAAATTTAAAGTACCCTCAGGATATAAGTAGGAACTCACTTCTATTATACTGCTAGGCATGTTCCTTCATTTCATCCAGGAGCCAGTTTATCCTATTTTCCAGGGTTTGAACTGGCCGGTCAATCATTTCAATATTTGAACTTACATTTTAAAAATTCAATTCTTTTCATTTCCAATTGTTTTATTTTCTCAACTAGTTCTCCTAAAACAGTGAATATATTGTCAGTGATGCATTCAAACTACCTTCAATGTAATGCCGCGACAATACTCGATAAAATAGCACAGTTCCAGTGTAATTGTTATTCTGAACTCAACAGTGTATTTGATAAACCTTTCTGGCTTTATTCCATGATGCATTGATGAAGTCACTGAAGCTTTGTCGGAATAGTTTCGCGTTTTCCGATACTATGAAAATAACACCATATGAGCAGCAAACTTGACGCTCAGACTTAATCGTCTCCTACAGTTTGCAGATTCTAATATTAATGTGACAAGTGATACTACTGATTTTATCAATAATACAGCCCAATTCGGTATATTAAATACGATGACTTGATAATATAAAAACATTATTAGACATACAGGCTTTTTTCACCTCTTACGAAAATGAAATTCACTGAGAAATGCATTTATCACCAGAACTATGAAATATCACATATAATCAACTTGAATATCTGTGTAAAATTACCTGCGGCTTTGGCAAAATCAGTACGAGCCTTCCAATACGCTCGCGTAATTTCAGCATCATTTAACGAGTCTGGAAGGAATAATGACTCCATATCAAACTCATAGTCGAATACATACTTGACGATAGTGAACGGAAACACTTCTTTCAAATACATTCGATGTGGAATGATATTTGCGTAAGTATTGTGTGCGCCTTGTATTTTTAATTAGTGAGTGAGTTCCAACTTTACCTTTTCATCTGGTAGGTATGTCGTATTTACCTTCACATGATCTCCAAACTCGAGATCTTCAATAAAGCGTCACTGTCATTTAAAAATGCCATGCAATATTCTGTTAATATTTGTACAAACTTTATTTGGAGTTTGCTTATTGGCTATCGAAATCTCGATTATTTATGGCATCAAGCTAGTCAACTTGATCTAAATTTGATGATCACATTCTCTAATAAACTTGAAATTCTGAAGTTTCTTGTTGTAGAAATGTCATTACTTTCATTCAAAGATCAATCTCATGCAGCTTAGTGATGAATACATTTTTAACTTCAAAATATTTCAAACAGGGTAAAACTGTTCGCTCACCATTTCTAGATATTCCTTTCTCCACACCTCGCAAATAAGCTAAGTAATAATAATACAATTATTTGATGGGATCATGAGAGATCAATTTTCCTAGAAACGTCATCCAGTTATGAATACTTTGACAATGCGTGTTATATTCCCCGAACTATTCTATTATCAAATTATATTCTACGACAGTGTAAACTATTCCAAGTCTATACAGTCCGTCATCTTCACTATAATTACCACACCGTTATGCTGAGAACCTGGACGCTTGGTCTTCTCTTCTGTCTGTTTTCCAATATAAAGGAAAGAGTAAGTCGATTTTGGTTCCACGTCATTCTTACATTTGAGTGGGAATTACTAAATAGTTGGGAAAATTATGTTCATCAGTCATTTGCGTGTTGATGGTTAATTAAACACGCCTACTTTTCATACATAATCATCACCACACTCATCAAATGGTGTTATGTATTAGGCCCGTTCATAGCTTCATTGTATCTTAAAGTACATTGATCAAATTGATGAATATATTTACTCACTTGAAGTACTTCTGTATGCATTAGATGCGACGACTGCTGCCGTTTCCAGCGCTTTAAGGTTAGCTAAGAAATCAGGAAGTGTTGAATGATATTTAAAACGTTATTCAAGAAAGTTCAATATCACACCCATCATCATACTGAATGCAAAATATTAACGATCTGAATATTTGTCTTAATAATAATTTGATTATTTCTCCACACGTTTCTTCTTACAACACACTGAATATTTTAATTTTCAAAATTTTACTCCACTACTCATGAAAGCAGCACTGACCCATTGGTGGTAAAACTTGCCTTTTAATGGAACTTAATTTCAATGTGTGTTACTGATTAGTAAGTAGGGCACTTAACGACTGACTGTAAACACAATGACGTGTGAATTTTCATACTAACAGCTCATTATTCGTGAATGTAGTATGCAATCCCAATTAAAACAATCAATTTACCTTTGAATGTGTTCATTTTTTTATTGCCTTCTATCAAATAATTCTTTATCATTGCAATTTGGACTATAATTTCACAATATCGAAAAGTATGATGTGTTTCATTGTATATTCTTCAACCTGAAGTGATCATATTAGCACAATGGCTTCTGATTGCCACAATTCATGGTTATTCTGTTGATAATGTTCAAATTACCACATGATATTTCCAGTACTTTACTGATATCAGTAAAACACATACTTTCACTAGGTGTAAACTGCATTTATACTGCATCTGTGCCCATCTTCAATGTTGGCTTGACTTTCTCCATTATGAGGCAGTAATCGTTTCCATAGAATATTAAACTTGTATACAATAATTTGTCAAATCAATGAATGATTCGTCGTGTCAATAGTATTTCATTTTACAAGTTGTATTTATAAGGACATGCTCAATTTTGAGGAGTGTTTGCATGTTATGGATTGATGTGGAGTGTACTACTGATAAGACTTATCAACAGTGTGTAAATAGCCGTTAGTCATTATAGAAATACAGAATAGCAGGGAGATAGATTTCAAGTCGGAGAGAGCAAAGGAATTAGTGTTTCAACAAAATATGTGATACGTGAAAAGAGCACAAAGAAACACAATATAAAGGAGAGAAATAGCACAACACAGAAGATCTGTGCAGATGGTTATTTGAAGATCAGCTGTACGTAATTTGGCTAAATAGCGATCATAAATCCCAAATAAGTCTCTTGTCTTCTGCTGTTACACTGATAATTTACTACGTGAAAATAATTCTGTGAATTTTTTCTGAGTAAACACAAACATTTTACACTAAATAGTAATAAAACCACTTTTTACTTGTTGGTGAGAAAATGTAAACAACAGTCTTAATTATCAGAGGTTTCACGACGTTTCGCTCATCAAGATGATCTTTCAGTAGATAGAATTCTGATAGAAATATGCCTATCTAGATTTCGATATTGTGACGGAGGTGCCTTGTGTGTCATTACTGAATATGCTGATGACTAATGAATTATGGCAGACTAAATGTTCGGATGCGTGGAGGCAAGTCTTTCACATATTCAAGCAACTCGAGAATTAAGTCATACAGTCAACTAGCTTCTGTATTTGACTGTCATAAAGGGTGGTCAGACATGGCTTATTACGAATAAACATCACCTAATTTCAGTGGAATTGTGAATATGCATATTATTGACTTCAGAGGAACTACTACTCACAAAATCAGGAGAGATATTTCAGTCTAGTTTACAAGTAACGAAGAATGAATATCAAAGTGAAAGAAAACCAACCTTTGTATTTTTTCAAATTGGCTGATGTCTCCACGAAAAATTTGCCTGCAATTGATGCATCACACTGTCACTCAACTTCCAGTTACCCGATAAATCCAACATTATCATAATCAGTTTATTTAAAGATGGATTTAGCTGACATTAATTCACATGGCAGCATCACACTTAACTTGCTCATTAAGTATAAAGCTTTATTAGAAAATGGTATCGGACCATCGAGTAAGTGTACTCTCATTCACATACCGATGGGAAGCAGTCGGTATTCGACCGATTCTAACGACAAAATATCAGGAAATGAATACATATATGGTGTTTGCCTACAATCGCTGTTTCCCTAAACTAATCTCTGTTATTTCGATAACGCATCGGTGCACGGATTTTCTCATCATTCTCAATCAAGTGTGGATATTAGTGCTGATGAGAAGATTGCCAAAATCCAGTAAGCCTCAAAATACACACGACCGTGAACATTAACCAGTGAGGCAAACCAATGAAATGTGCAGAAAACTCCAACAGAATGTCATTTTCTCCTGCAATGCCATCAATTCATGAGAAATTCAATTTAAAACTATCTTTCCCGCTTAGTCTGAATTCACACTCTTGGGTATTTATTTAAAGGAAAAACATCACCGATTCAATGTCTTGTGGTAAATCTTGTGCAGGAATGAAAAGTTTACTGTGGCTTTGCGCACTTCAATGATCACAGAAATGAATATTTGCTTTTTCACAAAATATCAAATAACTCACTGCCTTTCTGAAAAACGGAATTATAAAAAATTACCTTCTGCAATATCCAGATTTTTTCGATTTTCCCATTTCTTCGAAATATGCATTTTCATCAGGTGGTATAATCGTTTATTACCTGAAGGAATGAATGAAAATTCACTAAATATAATGATTCATCAGAGGGTTTGTAAAATGCGGACCACGTGATTATTTCAGCTGTGAAATGTTCCTTCAACATGATGCCAGTAGTATCTATCTAGATGTCTTAGTATGATTCAGTTTAAGGCATACAACAGATTTCCTTATATTATCAAATATCAACCACCAGATTCACCTATGCCATATTTAACATATTTCAAATGTTATCAGTTTTCTGTGGAAGCGTGGGAGACAAGATGACTTCATATATGCAGACTACGAAAATAATCATCAGTTGAAACGACAATGTCATCAATCAGTCGACGAATAACCCTGGAATCTTCAGAATATCACTGGAATGTGACTTGTCGTAACATTGGATCTCAGTAACAAATCACTAAACAGAACAAATAAGAGAACCATCAGCTTTGGTAAGAAACGTCCTGACGACATTCAGATTTGTCTTCACGGATTCTCGCTCAAAATGTTTCAGTAGAGAAGTGCGATAGACATGGTTGAAGAGCAACGGTGATTGGAAATTGAAAAGATGACTTGACTTAAACACTAGCTCAAAATGTTGTGTACATTTTTCACAGAAATGGTCACTTAATTTCAACGAACCATGGATTTTAGACTTAAAATTAAGAAAAATCAATCGTACCAAAACTTTTGTGCTGAAAAGCAACGTCTTCTTCCACTGCCTTCCTGTATGCATCTACAGAGAAAATAAGCATTGTTTGGTACATATTCAATTTTTCAAATAGCCAACAATCTGCTTTGTGTATTTGTACACAGATATGAGGGATGTATGTTGCCGCTGTGATCAGTTTGAGGTGAAGAAAGTCAAATCAAACGCGGATCTGATTGCCCAAATGTGAATCATCATCTAACATAGCCTGAAATGGCAGTCAACTGATAACTTAATCCTAACCGAATTCGGGAAGACTTTTGGCAGCGTGGACCAAACAGAAGCGTGTTTGCTTTACCAACACTGCTAAGTGCCTCACACTCTGCTGCATCTGATTCAACAGCGATTTGTTTTTGTCCCATAACAATGCCTAACAATGGAGAGTTCAGTGAATCATTTTAGGTCAAGACAAATCCGTTTACTATCACTTTTAGTACTGTTCAGCATTGAACTAATCTTAACATTGTTGGGAGTGAGCATTACGATGTTTCACCCAGGAAGTAGTAATTTCATAATGTAAGTGAATAACTG
The DNA here is from genome assembly GCA_944472155.2 of Trichobilharzia szidati. NCBI lineage: Eukaryota > Metazoa > Platyhelminthes > Trematoda > Strigeidida > Schistosomatidae > Trichobilharzia > Trichobilharzia szidati. Next base: position 97,095,508 of record OX235276.1, read on the forward strand.
TGGACTTATTCAACAATTAGACAAATCATGGAAATAAAACAGAATTATACAATCAGAGTTTCAATGTTGTGTAAATGAATTTGAGATATTTTTGATTTGACACTAGTAACTAGTGTGATGCATCTAGTCCTCTCTTTAGTGCAGACTGAATTCTATCAGTCAGGCTGTAATGTGGCCACCATTCTAGGTAGCTCGCCATTACGGTGTACATTGTTTGTGATGATATTGGATGATTGGAGGCAATCGGCAGGAAGCCTTGGACCTAGGTTTCGTGCTAGTTGGCACTCGTCAGCAAGGCGTATCTGCAACCTTGAAGGAACTCATGTCCCTTCTGAGATTCGAACCCACGTCACCCAGTGCTGCAGTCAGAGACGTTTCCACTGAGCTATTCGGGCTCGCGATTGACCTCCTGTAGGACTGTAGTGGATGTTTTTGATTTGACACTAGTAACTAGTGTGATGTACAATGTACACCGTAATGGCGAGCTACCTAGAATGGTGGCCACATTACAGCCTGACTGATAGAATTCAGTCTGCACTAAAGAGAGGACTAGATGCATCACACTAGTTACTAGTGTCAAATCAAAAACATCCACTACAGTCCTACAGGAGGTCAATCGCGAGCCCGAATAGCTCAGTGGTAACGTCTCTGACTGCAGCACTGGGTGACGTGGGTTCGAATCTCAGAAGGGACATGAGTTCCTTCAAGGTTGCAGATACGCCTTGCTGACGAGTGCCAACTAGCACGAAACCTAGGTCCAAGGCTTCCTGCCGATTGCCTCCAATCATCCAATATCATCACAAATTTGAGATATTAGTGGATGGTAAGCTATATTCGGAAATTTATCAGTGATGCATGCTGTTTCATTTTATCATGTACGTACTGAATGAGGTAATTTTGAAGTTGACATTATAAAGAAAGCATTTGATGGCGGAGATTGTTTCACAAGTGAATGTCGAGTAACTCGTGACTGAATTGATGGCAAATTTAACTACACCTCAATAAATGAATTAGATTACATTCGTATAGACTAGCGGTAAAGGCTCCACTTGTTAGCCTTGTCAAATGAAAATCAAGATGAATATCTCCGGCGAAATCTGTCACACAAAATCATAACAAGCTGACGATCATCCCACAAGTAATAAGAAGACAGTTTTGTCTTCAGATTCCAAATGATTTCGTCTCATGTACTCTACCTACTATTTTAGGATTAAATAACTTACCGTTATAGTGATACACGAGCGTCTTATCTTCTGCACCAATTGCTGTAAAAATGTGGATAATTTTTGAAATTATTGGCTGGTACTCAGAAGAAGACAGTCAGAAAACGTGGAACTCAGACTGATGGTTTGTCAGATATTAAAAGTACAACAAAGCAAAACAAAACACAGAAGCTGTTTGTTTTTAGACTAGGTGCATGGCAATTTCTTTGAAGTGTTCGATAACTTATCCGTCTGACTAGGATAATATTTCGTCATTGAAAAAATTATTGAGAAGTGAATCAACAGAGCTCATTCTACAGATGACCTGATGTAGTCATATTTTATGTTGGAATTCAGTGTTTAATGCTATGCGTATAGAAAAGATGTGTATTGGAGTACTTAGCAAAATGTACATATGAAATTCATTCCTAAACTCGAAGTTTCTCCTTAAATGTTTTCAGATTTTATGTTCGAATTTTCTGCTATTCACACCTGGATATCACTTTCCGAAATACCAGTTCCGATGATTTATCTGTCCAGTAATTCAATTCGTCGGTCACCCGCAACGACTCTTCAATTCATTTCAATCATAATCAAACACGTTTAACTTCAGTGAAAATGCATGCCTCTAATCAACACACAGCTCATTTTAAAAACATCAAAGAATCGAATGCGTGGATGACAGGACTTACATTCGAGAAATTCCTTCGCCCATTTACTTTGATATAAGTGCTCAAGTCTCAGGATTTCTGTTTAAAGTTAAAACACACAAAATTAGTGCATGCCATAATGCTGGTTGACACAGGTTAATTGTTGGGAGAATTTTAACTAGCAAAATGATGCTGTGCGTATATTTCTTAATTTTTATTAGCGGTTAATCTTTGAAATTATGTGCTTTCTTCTGCTCAAGTTAATTAAACGCTTTCTGGTTGGTCGCTGGTCTTGCATGTTGAAGACGTTTTGAGAACTACACTTATTGTTTTCGTTATGTACTCACTGTCAGTAGCCCTGAACAGTCGACAGCACACTTATGTCTGTTTAGTTTATCAATGTTTTATCTAGGCATATTCAGCTTCAAATCACAAGTAGGTGAAATTTTGTGCCCATGATCAGTCCTTTGAAACCATTGGATGACGAAAGTCTTGCGTGATTTAATATCGGCTAACTCAGGATGGTAGAATGAATACCTGTCAAATCACTGTAATTTTCAGGGAACATGCCATTCACGGAACGCCTGACTACTGTTTAGGGTACTGATGAAGTAGGTACTAGAATATATGGGATATGACATAATGAACCAGAAATCCTGTAAACCATTTCATATCCATCTTATGACTCATAAACTCAAATATCGTTCTTCACATGCATCTAATACTTTGTGTATAAGATGCATTCTGTCATTCGTTTGAACGTTTGTGTTCAACATAGAACATGTAATTGTGTCTATTTTCATCTGTGAGTTTACTCCGACTGCAGTTTCGTTATCATACTCCATTATGCGTCATCTCTTAATATTCCTTGATTACGATGATTTCCCTTTGCAGATGGTGGTTACACTTTAGTGTCCCACTTTCCTCCAACAAAGACAATCCATGCTGTTCGCTTGTTTAGACTCTCGATTTAAATAAGGGTTCATCAACTCACAGACAACAAAACACACATTTAAAACAAACCGGATTCCAGTGCCATCCTTCTACAATTGACTTGGACCATTAAGAGAGGGAAGAATTCTACAGACAACTGCAAGTAGTAATGTACGTGATCACAAATATAGATATCAAAATGCGGAATTGGAAATAACCAAGAAGAGAAGGCGACCTTTCGTATTTCTACAGGTTGTGGGTGGAAAAATGAGAACGCTGGTCACTTCACATACTTCTATGCCTTCACTTAGTCGTTCACTGCAGGTAGCAATATAACATTCACAAAATAGCATATGTTTCGTCACTTGGATACACCAAATATGAGACAATCCTCATCTCTATTTCAGGAATGTCATGATTCAGCACTCTGGACATAAAATCGAGAAGACTGTCAGATACGACATATTGAAAAGTGAAGGAGAATATGTCTCAGGGAGGGAGACCTCAGAATATTACTTCAGTTTAACACGTCGGCAGCCTAGACGAAACCAACACAGATGAAGTCAATGAGGCATAAAGAAAGGGATGTTGCCGAGAAAAGAAGGGGAACGACGTTAACTCTCAAACAGACCAACATCTAAGAATCATCGAGAAATACCGTCAACAACAGGCACAGTACACCCCGTGAACATCAGTCCTCCAAGAAAGTCAGATGTTTCGAATACCTTAATCTACGGGGAGTCCCGGAGGCGTTAGAAGCAGATGGAATACTTTCGGAAGTACATCATCAGATATACTCACGAAACTGATGCGTTATATCGTGGTTATAGGTAGTTAATATGCTTGCCTGAATTATAGGATAATTTGGCAAACTGTGAAATAATAGTGACTTGTGCCTAAACAAGTTCTGAACGATAATCATCCTTCCGCCTAATCGAAGCAAAATTTTGCCTCGTGTCATCCTGGGTTGATTGAATAATGATTTGAATACGAAACTCATGCAGTAAAAAGCTGGATTTAGGAAAAGCAATTCACGCAGTAATCAAAACGGAATTCTACCATTCATCATCGAAGAGAGCACACGAGTGTAATCAAATATCTACCTCAAATTCATCGACTTTGAAACTAACTTCTACAGCATTGCAAACTACGCAGTGCAGTGCACCAAACAGCTACGTGAATATGGCAAATGTCAAGAGATCCACAACGGAAAGCTCAATGAGGCTGATCACCGATGACAGTCTTGGTTATGCTCGACTGGATTGTGTAAAACACCATAATCGGGAAGTGGATGGATATACTTTGGCGCAACAAGCAGACTCAAGAAAATTTGAACTACGCCAATGGTTTATGTTCAATGCTACACAAAGTCGAGGATTTGCAGGTGAAGACGAACACGTCGGAAGAAGAAGCAGTCAGCGAAGACACATTTTCAGGTGAGTGTGGAGAAAATGGACGTGTCGAGCACAACTCACCAGTAAGCAAACATCAACGGCAGATATAAGTGGGAAGTCATTTCTCATACGTGTCCAGGCAGCATCGTTTCAACTACACAAAGTGACAAGTTTGAGAACATCGTGGTCAGCTGTGGTCGGGAAACCAGGACTGAATATTGCCGCTTTAAATCTTTAAGTGGATTTGTTCCAACCAGTATAGAGGACGAGATCTGGGTTCTCTTGCTGACGTCAAATCAATGAACACACACGAAACAATCTCGAACCTACTGTCCAACAAATAGGCAAACGGAAACGAAGGTGGATGGTATATGCAATGAGGAGACGGTTGTCTGATATCACACGCCAGCTCATTTAGTGCAGCATGAATGACACATGAGGAAGTGAGCGGTGGTGTCATGGTGGAGATTATGTGGGTGGAAAATACAGGTTAGGTAAGCAGTTATGGAGCTATCTAGTGAATTTATGGATTTCACATAACAAAACAGCAGTGACAATTTGCGCACGAGTGTGGTTAGGAAGGTGAGTGGCTGCCTATTGATGCAAAATATTTCTTATCACACCCTACGTAGGCGTTATTTCAAACATCGGAATGAGTCAGCGTTGTTCTCGTACAATAGATTTTATCAAACATAAACCAGAAGGTACAACCCATCTTTGTCACTTGATTACAAAAAAAGGGGATACTTAGACATCCTCAAAGGGACCACAAGTGTGCAGTTTTGATTTATCAGAATGCATGAGTTATTACATAACCCACTGGTTGAAAAAAGACGTCACCATATATTTTTGACTAATATTTAATTACAGCCATGTAAAGATCTTGTAAAATTACCCACCTGGTTTTATTATTTCTTCCACTTTCTCAGGATCTAAGTATGTCTCAAGTTCAATCATCCGAACTAAAAGAAACAAACGGTTGGGAATAAGTGTCAAGTATGTGGAATACTGAGTGATTGACTAAACGTTCTGATAGACCTAATGTTGACAAGCAAACAACGTGAAATTAGGCTTTCCGTCTTCGTGTAACTAATTATTCATGAAGTATGGCTGGCCTCTGTGCATTATCGACACACCCACAGATAAATGTATATATTCGTCGCACAATCTGCCGGCAACCAGTACCAAGTGACTAGACGTAGCAGTCTCAACAAAATTACTTTCCAGCTGGCATTCGACTCATCTCAGCCTGTAATATACACATGGATGCGAGAAATTCTAGAGATTATCAAGTTTCCTGAAACAGAGGAGGCACAGTTGCTAGCGTTGAAGCATCAGTTTCCCGCGCTACTTTGCATTAACGATTTACAAGTTGTTACATTCAGGAAACATTACATACATCTGCTGAGATGAGAAATATGTCTCCTCGAACTTCAATGCAGACGTGAAGTTGAAAAGGAGATTTTTAAAAGCTGCTCAGTATTGCCAGTGACTGAATGCGTTGATCAGCCATCTACGAATCAATGCAAGCGATATGCATAGTAGGAGGAGGTGAACACCGATCATTACAGAACAGTCTAAAGTCAAGAGGCAACCGTAAAATAATTTTTGGTGAAATAATCACCTACATTTATAGTGCACAACTCGGCGGTATGAATCTGCGTATGCGTCTAGTGTTGAATTCGGATCATCTGAAATGTAAAAGACATTTCCCTAATGCTAGTAGATCAACTCTTCATAATTTACCAAGTAAAACATACATATAAAAATAATTTTCCACCTCATGATGAATTAGAATGCGGAATAACTGCTTCTAGCTGAAGACGTGCAATGAGAAATCAGACAGCTGGCGGATTCAACCACTAATGAAGGCCAAAAACTGACAGCGAAAAACTCCCGAATCAAAAGTTTCACTCATCTCACAATGCATTCAGCTGCTAAGAAGTTAATTTGCTCCTGCCTTCTCAATTTGTCAGAAGATCCCTACAACTCATGGTGTTATTGCTTCTTCAACAATGCAATGATGTTGTCCTGAGTTTCGATGAAATTCGCACTCAGCACGAATGAATGACTTCAAGCACTCAGCAATAGTGGTAGCAGTGTATGCTGTAGTTCGACGGAAACCGAAGCTTCTAATTACCAACACACAATCAGTTGAACACAGAATGCTTTTGCAACGATCAGTCACATAAGTGGAGAAAATCTGCCATCAGTGGTTATTGTAAACTGAGGCATATTACGGTCGCAATTAGAAGGTGAGGCGTACACCACAAAATGTTGTGACAGGTCACTGTGAACGAAAGCTAAGCAACAGATAGAATATATCATGCTGGTAAATGGACAGCAGATTAGAAACCTGATAATCAGAAATGAAGCTGACATTCCACTGCAGCATTAACGACCAAACATAAATTTTGTAAAGCACAGGGGAGAAATTCCACAAAACCGTCTCTAACAGATGACAGTATTAGTCTGTCAGTAAAAAGCCTATTGCATGGACGAGGCGATCACTGTGAAAAACTGTAGCGAAATCTTACAGTTAGACATAAACTCGTTTTCATCATCTGAAAATAAAATGGAAGACAATGCATCACATGAGTTTCAGGTGTTTACTGTTAAGAAAAATCACACCATTCACAAAATTCTAAAAGTTGCACTGAGTGGAAAAGTTAGTATAAAAAGGAAAATGAACGTGGATCAGCACAAATGGTGATCATCAAATGTGCTGGCTCTCATAAATCACCGGACTGCCTGGAATTCCACGCAACACAATGCATGTTACATTTTCTAGTTTTTATTGTCCTAACCAATCACTTATGTCCTTGATCTGCAAGATGCTCTCATGCACATTTTTAGTTGACTTATGCAGAAATGAAGTAAAATATAACTTAAGGAATTATTCTTTGCTTTAGATGTAACGGCATTGCATGACGTGGTATTAGTGGGACCAACATGTACTACAACCAACACACACTCAGTCTCGTCATCTCACACGTCTCCGTGTCTACAAATATTACATCAATCATTGTGAAACACCAAATTCTTCTCCGGGGAATTCACAACCAGTCAGAGAAAACTAGAGAAATATTAGATTGCAAATCAAATCGCTCATTCTCAATGATAAGTAAGCGTGCATACTATACAGTGAGATAAACCTATTTAATGACGATAACTGACGTCATACAATTCTAAACAAATTAAAACAATTAGTCCCCTTGATAAATTTGAATAAGGCATTTAAAAGACAAATTTCGCCAGATGATATCATTTCGTAGTTTCTTTACAACTAATTTACAACTAACATGGTTAACAATAATAATACATCAGAGACATCATCTTAATGTGTACACAAAATATGAGATTCACCTTAAAAGAAAAGGCATACAAACAAATCGATGGTGTTGCGATGGGAAGACCTCTTGGGTCCCTGTTAGCAGATATATTCATGTCGATATTGGAAAAGAAAATGCAAGGTATGCTTGGAGAATTTATGCTGTATAAACGTTATGTAGATGATACTCTCATTATTGGTAATGATAGTAAATCTGTCGAAAACTTTATTACCCTATTTAATCATATTCAACCAAATATTCGAGTGACTTCCGAACTCCAGTCGAATAACAAACTTGGTTTCCTCGATATTACAATGACCAGGAGAGATGATGGTACGACTCAGAGATCTATTTTTCGTAAACAAACGTGGAGTGGACAATATCTTCATTTTACCAGTTTTGTTCCTATCCAGTATAAACGTTCCCTAGTGAAATGTTTGTTCTCAAGGGCCCGAAAAATATGCACGAGTGACACATTGATGGATGAGTTTCGACATATACATTCAGTTTTATTAGATAATGGTTATCCGGAAAACTTTATCACTTGTCACAGTAAAGAAAGATCACATCTCGAAAAGACAGCTTCGCTACCAAAGAAAGCTATCTGTCTTTATTAACCTACCATTCAAGGGTGATCAGATTATGCAGTTAACAGTTCAAAGACTTCGGTGAGCCATCAAACGCACATTCTACGCTGCATTTCTCTTTCGCACTTGCTGAACATTTTCTATCCCTGTACCTACGATTAAAGGACGAAATTATGTGGACTCTACTTCAAACTGTATCTACAAGTTCACCTGCAGCAGTGGTGACACCTATATAGGTAGAACCAACAGAATGTTCCAATGTCGTCGAAAAGAACATGTTCCAAAATGGCTACTAAATCATATAGAAAATCCCAATGCGATTAATCTGAATAGAAATTCAGCATCATCCATTGCGAAACACCTATTAATGTCAGGTCACAAAATCAATATTTATGACTGTTTCACAATTACTTCACATAACTCTAATTCAAGGTTATTGAAGGTGATAGGAGCACTTTGGATTGATCACATACAGCCTAAACTGTGTGTACAAAAACAATAGACTTCAACCATCTCGCCTACCATGGACTACATGACCTATTTGAATATGATATCATCTCGCGAAATTTGTCTTCTAAATGCCTTATTCAAATTCTAAACAAAATCGATCTACATCATATGGAATGTTTAAATAAAGCGTGATACTGGGCAATTGAGTATGCATCAGTAATTGAAATAACATGTGAGCCAGTAACAGCAGGCGCCCATTCTGATGCAACTTCATGCATATTTGTCCTATACTGCACCACTCAATCACACCCTCAAAGAAAACACAAACAACTTCGCTGCACACAGACGGAATGAAACAATTGACGAAATCATCGACATCTGATATTGTCACTGACTGACTCACAGTGTCTCTGATTGCAGGAATGAGTGACTGACTGACAAATAAGCGTGGTGCAAATAACACACCATGAAGACTGTGAAAAATGCAGTTCACCTGCAAAACACCACAGACTTACATTCGCTATCGTCGTCGTAGTCGAAATCTGAAATATTTGATTATCTTTGATGAGAGAGGACGTTCTTTCAGATGGAATCACACTGCTGATCCTCGTTTATTCAAATACAGTGTGATACACTATGACACACAGGACTAAAATAGACTACAGTCCCACATACTCTTCCGTAGTTCAACGACAAGAATAAATCCATGAAAATTGCTATCTGTCTTACTGTTAAATTATTTTATTATTTATTTATTTCATTACAATTTTATTCCACACAGTATTTTGTTACAAGTATGGAATCTTCAGCATGTGATTTAGGTAGCTTAAAATATAGCAGGCCGACCATGGCTATCTGGTGTGCGACGGCCGGGGATCGACCCCTGGATAATGTGCACGGTAGGCGAGTGTCCTAACCGCTGTGCCACCTACACACATTTTAATGTGCTTATTATATATATCACACAGTGGAACAGTATTATTTACTGAATGCTGTTTTGTACACAATTTATTGTTCCAAATCAAATCAATTATGGTATCAATCCATCAATCTATACACATATATGTATATATTTATCTATGCAAATATCTGTATATGCATTTATCCGCCTATAAATATATATTACAATATAAATATATATTATATTTAAATATCAACCTCAACTAGTGAACTAGCTCGCTAGTTTTCTAGCCGATCCCAAGCCCAGGTGAAGAGGTTGGGTTAGGCGTGGGTTTAGCAACCCCACAACACTAGATCTTTATAACCGCTAGAGAAAATTCAACACACAGAAAATATATTAAAAATACAAAAATCTAAAATAAACAACAATCATATTCTTTGCTTGAATGTGAGAGGCAAAATGACGTGGGCTGGTGAAAGCCAGCTTTCAACAAGCTAGTCAGCCAGCCAATGTGTCTTCTTTTTCTCGATGAAAACAAGAATACGAATAGAGACGTGAAATATCTTTTCAATATACGAAGCTGGAAAGGCTGCCTTGGTAGCCAGAGAAATGCGAAGATATGGCTTACAAGTGTTTGGTATTTAAGATGAAAGTTGTCAACTGACGAATCAGTAATAGACTCCTGTTTGGACATCCAGATGACAACCACGAGCATACTGAAGCCGCAAGTGGCTATACTGATTTTATCAGTAGCAGAGAAAGCCTTAATGCAGTGGGAACCCATTTCATCCAGGATCGTGACAGCAAGATTCACAATTATCCAATGATACGCATAGTAATACAGACAACGCGGAACAAGAGAAGAAGGCAGACTTCTACAGACAAATACAAACAGTAATGGACAACATCCCAAATGGTGACTTCAAAATCTTCATTGGCGATATGAATGCCAAACTGGGAGCAGATAATACAAGAAGAGAACTCATTATACGTCGAGAGGCACTCGCTGGGTGAAATGAATGTGAAAGGAGAATTATTCGCAAACTTCAGTGCTTTCAATGATATGGTGATTGCAGAAGGCATGAACAAGCACAAGGATATACACAAAGTAACATCGATTTCTCCTGACAGACATACTACAAATTAAATAGATTTCATTTCAATGCTGCTAAAGGAGGTGGAGATGCAGCCTGCCTGCTGGATACCAGTTTGATAAGGGGAGCAGATGTAGGCTGGGATCATCGTCTGGTATAAGGAGCCTTCAAGGTGAAGCTGAAATCCATGAAAACAAATGGAGACAGACCACAATTCATGTTCTACACTCAGAACCTGAAAGACAAAACTGCAAGGAATGCCTTCGCTACAGATATCAGAGCAAAGTCGGACGCACTACGTGTCATCACTGAGGAAACATGTGATGAAGAACATTGGAACTCTCTGAAAACGATATTTAAGGAAATGTGTACAACTTTTCTAGGAAGAAGGGAGAGACAAGACAAGGAACGGCTGTCAACGGATACCTGGAAGCTGATCGGGGAGAGGAGAGAGAATTCGTGAAAGAGAAGATGACTCAGTGTAAAGATGGACAAGAGAAGGAGAATCTGAGTCCGATGTACACTGCACTGAATAAAGCAGTAAACAAGAATACTAGAAAAGATAAACGACAATTCTACGATACACTGCCGGGCAACTGAAGCAGAACAGGCCGCATGCAAAAGAAACATCAAGACACTATATCAGATAACCAAGTCTATATCCAGGGAGAGATCAACCCAGATGATGAAACCAATAAAAGGTGCTCAAGGGGACCTGATTATTTTTTTATTTTTTATTTTGATTACAGCTTGATGCCACACCGTATTTTCAGTACAAGTATGGAATTTTCAGCATGGATATCGGTAGCCCAAATTTTGCAGGCCGACCATAGATATCGGGTGTGCGTTGGCAGGAGATTGAACCCCAGACCATGTGCATGATCGGCGACAGTCCTAACCACTGTGCCACCGACGTATGTAAGCGAAACAAATCAAACAATGCGCTGATCACATTAATGGACTCTTGAATCGACCACTACCGGCAACTCGCCCAGAAATACCACCAACAGCACACACGGAAATGTCAGTGGAAACCACTTCTCCAACGAAAGAAGAAATCCTGAATACGATCAAGCAAGTGAAGTCGAGCCTGGAAGGTAGCAGGACCAGACGGCATTCCTCCTGCATCGCTGAAGACGACCCAAGAGATTCTTGCAGATTTTTCCCTTAATACTGCGAAAACGTTGGAAAGAAGGATAGGTGCCTAATGATTAGAAGAAGGGCTACCTCATCAAACTGCTAAAGAAGGGCGACTAACGCCTGTGGAATAATGTTCTTTTCCACAACAAGTAAAATAATCAGTCGCATCATCCTGGAGATAATTAAGGATGCAATCAATAAAGAACTCCGCCAGCCCAACTGGAACAAGCTGGATTCAGGAAAGGCAAATCATGTGCTGATGAAATTGCGACTCTACACATCGTCATCGAACAAAGCACAGAATGGCAATGAAACATGTACCTCATCTTCATGGATTTCGAAAAGGCCTTCGACAGCGCCGATCAAGAAGTAATTTGGAAACTTCCTAAACACTACGGCGTACCTCAAGTCTTTGTCAGCATCCTTCAACAGCTGGCCATATGACAGTGCCACATATCAAGTGATTCACAACACAAAACTCAGGGAAGCGTTCGAAGTGCATACATGAGTAAGACCAGCTGACTGCGTATTATCACCCACGATGATATTCTTAATTGTGGTGGACTGGATTTTGGGCCAGACTGTGAGTGGGGAGTGGGATAACAGAAATACTCTGGACGACTGATAAGAAGACTATGGGAGATCTGGATTTCGCAGATGATATATGTTAAATGTCACTTAAATTCGAGAACTTGCTAGCGAAAACCAATAAACTGGCTGAAGAGGCAGCGAAGACAGGACTGCAGGTGAACAAAGAGAAGAAGGAGGTGATGAAGATAACCAACCAACAGCAACAACAACCAGCACCAATCGCCATCAACAGGAGAGATTTAACAGAGGTTGCCTGCTTCACTTATCTGGGAAGCGTCGTTTCAACTACAGCCGGAAGGAATGAAGATATCAGAGTTGGAATCAGAAAGTCAAGATACGCATTCATCAACCTGAAACCAGTTTGAAAGTCTTTTGTGCTCAGCATAAGGAACAAGATTCGGATTTTCAACACCAATGTGTTCAGTCAGTCAGTTCTTCTATACAGGTTAGTAACTTGGCTAGCGTGTCACAGAAAGGATTTCCAACAGGTTGCAGATTTTCGTCTGCAGCCGCCCACTCCGTTGGCTACATACGGAAGATCAAATGGCCAGGAGGAAAGCGCTACATGAAATAATGGGATCAAACCAACCATTAGCTCATAGCTCAAGAAATATGTAGGAGAAAGTGGAGATTGATCGGGCATGCATTGAGGAGGCGGCCGAATAGGTTGTGCTAGGGTAACATGGAGGAGATCGTGTGAGAGAAAGATGAAAGGGTTTGTCAAATCATGGATCCAGCTGAAGAGGATGGCAGAAAACAGAGCAAAGTGGAGATGTGTTGTTGAAGCCCTATGTTTCACTCTGAACTCAAGGGAATAATAATAATATCTAAATGTCAGTCTACCTAAATATTTAACAAACTACGTAACTAAATATCTGTTTGTCTGTCCAATCATCTGTATAACTATCTGCCTATTTCTATATCTAACTATCTATCAATCTATCCACATAAATATTTATGGCTATCTATTAAATAGTCTATCTAACTAACTATCTATCTATCACTTTATGTATATACATATCTATCTACCTATTCGTCTATCAAATGAAACAATTGACGAAATCATCGACATCTGATATTGTCACTGACTGACTCACAGTGTCTCTGATTGAGGGAGTGAGTGACTGACTGACTGACTGACTGACAAATAAGCATGGTGCAAATAACACACCATGAAGACTGTGAAAAATGCTGTTCACCTGCAAAATACCACATACTTACATTCGCTATCGTCGTCGTAGTCGAAATCTGAAATCAAAACACAGAAATATTTGATTATCTTTGATGAGAGAGGACGTACTTCCAGCAAATACAAATGGAATCATACTGCAGATCGCCGTTCATTCAAACACACTGCTGTACAATATTTAAGTACACTCACATATTCTCTTCTATAGTTCACTGAAACTCACAAAATCAAGCGAATTGATATCCATCTATCCACCTGTCTATCTCCTTATCAATGCATCTGTCATTCCATGTGGATGTGTATATTTTCATCAGTCTGTCTATGTAACTGTCTGTTTCTATGTCTATTTAAATATATATCTAAGTTTCTCTATGTCTATACATCTATCCTTCTATTTATCCATCGATGTAGCTATGTCTGAATGATTTTCTACCTATCTGTCTATGTATGTACATATGTATGTAGATATTTCCCTGTCAGTACTATTATCCTATTATGTATGTACTATTTTATTTATCTATCCTATGTAACCCATAAATTTGTGTAACAAACCCTTTCTCAACCTTGTGAACAAAACGGTTACAGAAACGTAAGTACGATGATCCTCCTCGCGACCAAAGAAAAAGTCTGCCTCGGGAAATGGAACGTCCACACCGTGTATGAAACTGGCAAGGCTTCTCAGATTTCAAATGAGACGCAAAGATATGATATTTAATTAATGGGAATATGTGAAAGCAGATGGACTCCCAAAATCGTCTACGAGAGAGTCAGTGAACTACTGCAGTCATCCACAAGACAACCACAAACACAACGAGGGTGTGGTTATCTTGATGTTATCAATGGCAACGAAGGCCCTGATACAATGAGAGACGATCTTGCCGAAGATAATGACCGCAAGATTCAACTCGTAAGGAAGGAAAGTGGCAATTACCCACAAACTATGCAGACCTCGAAAACAAAGAAAATTTCTACAGGAAACTACGGGCAACAATGGACTCCAGTCACAAGAAAGACAAACCAAACACCGAATCGACTTCATTTCAATGCTGCTTAAGGAAGTGGAGACGAAGCTTACTGGACACAAAAGTAAGAAGAGGAGCAGACTTCGGCTCACACCACTATCTTGTGCAAGGAACACTCCAAATCATATTTAAAATTTCAAAGAAACATGAGCTGCAGATAGACCACAAGCGAAGTTCAATACTCAATAAGTGAAGGGTGAGGAGACAAAGGACATCTTCACTGCAATCACACAAATCAACACTAGCGAAGTTCTCAACGTTGGAAACGACTGGAACAAAATGAAAATGGTGTGGAGTCAAACCTGCGTGAAAGCTCTAGACAGAAAGAAAGATGTTGAAGCAAACGATCGTGCGGTGCATCGACGAGCAACAAAAACAAGAGTTAAATGCAAGCTACAATACACTGAACAAAAGAGTAAAGAAAAGTGCCAGGAATGACAAAAGAAAATATTATGAAGCTATGACAATTGAAGCAGAACAAACTGCAGGCAAAGGAGACCTCACAACACTCTACCAAACAGCTAGGGTCCTATCGCAGAGGAGATCAATGCAAATCAAGTCAGTGAAGGATGAAAATGGAAAGGCAATCATCAAAAAGGTAGAGGAAAGGAAATACTGGGCTGAACATTCCAAAACACTTCTTAATCGACCACCACCTACTAACGCGCACAATAGTATCAACAGCGGAAGCAGAACTTCCAGTGAATATTAATCCTCGACGAAAACTGAAATCCTGAATGCAATGAAAATGCTTAAAATGGTGAAAGTGGCAGGACCAGACTGAATCCCAACAGAAACATTGAAAATGTAACCTGATGAGCTGACCTGATGACTCTACTACTGAAGAAGATGTGAAAAGATGGCAAGCACCTGCGGATTGGAAGAAAGATTACTTATTAGGACTGCCAAAGAAAGGAGGTCAAGGTGAATGCAAGAAATGGTGCGACATTATGTTCCTGTCCATCCCAAGAAAAACACTAAGCCACATCATCCAGCAGAGTATCAAATACGCTCTGGATTGAAACCTTCGACCGGAACAAGCTGGATTCAGGAGAATCAAGTCATGTATTGATCAAATCGCCACACTACGGATCGTCATTGAACAAAGCCTGAAATAGCAGTCACCTCTTTATATCAACTTCATTGACTTTGTAAAGGCCTTCGGCAGCGTCAATCGAGAGGTGATTTGGCAAATTCTTCGCTGTTACAGGATGCCAACAACAAATATAAATCTCATCCAGCAGTTGTACGACACTGATGCATACCAAGTAATCCACAACGGGAAACTCACGGAATCCTTTGGGCTGAAGATGATAGTAAGACAAGGCTGGCTGCTACTACTATCTTCAATGATTTTCCTGATTGCGGTAGACTTGATGATGCGACAGACAGTGTCGGGCAGCGACGAAACAGGCATAAAATGGATCAACACAAAAATTTGGAGGATCTGGATTTCGACGATGATATATATCTGATTTCCCACAAACTGGAAGATATGCAATTGAAAAGTAACAAGTTGGCAGAACATGCATCAAAGATAGAACTTCCTTCAGGTGAACATAGAAAGATAGAGGTGATGAAGATTCCTGTCCAACAGCAACAGCAACAACAGCAGACAACAATCTGCATAAGTGGGAGAAATCTGAAAGAAGCAACCTACTTTTTTACCTGGGGAGCATCATTTGAAATACAGGCATTGTTTACCAATGTACCACTTATGGAGACTGTGGATTTCATATGCCAACAGATACTAGAAAAGCAGATTGACATCGGAATTCCATTTATTAGTCTGAAAGAGTTGCTTTTAAGATGTACTATGAATGTACATTCCTTATTCAGCAACCTTTACTGCAGGCAAATCGACGGTATTGCCATGGGTTCTCCATTGGGGCCAATTTTGACAGATTTCTTTCTAGCCAAGATTGGAAATGGTCAATTGAGACAAGTAATAGAGACAACTGATTCTTATTTTCGTTATGTTGATGATACGTTCATTATTCTTGATGTGAAAACTGACAAGAATGAAATGTTAAAAAAGTTTAATGATGCACATCCATCTCTCATCTTCACTTGTGAAGAAGAACATGATGGTGGATTACATTTCCTTGACGTCCAATTGAGCAGAAGAGAGGATGGTTCACTCAAGAGAGATGTCTATAGAAAACCTACATCTGTAGGACAATATACACATTTCCTCAGTTTTGTACTAATCCGATATAAAATCATTTTGGTCAGATGTCTTACGAATAGAGCAAGACGTATTTGTACAGATGACTCCCTAGAAAATGAGTTAGGATATATCCAAAATACGCTGGTCCAAATGGGTTATCCTAGTAGATTTGTTAGGAGACACATGAATACCCGGTACAACAAAGAAAAACTTACAACAGTTAAAAAGAAAGAACTGTTCATGAAACTTCAATTTAATGGGGGCGTGGCTAGTGAAGTCTTACATCTGAGATTATCGAGAGCGATAAAACGGACTTATACTGCCGCCACCCTTTGTTTGTCATTTTCCAGCCGACCAATTTTGATTGCTCAAATGAAAGATAAGCTACCTAGTTGTGCCACCTCAATGTGTATCTATAAATTTAGTTGCTCCTGTGGAGAAATCTATATAGGGCGAACAACTAGACAGCTGAACAAACGCATTAATGAGCATCTTCCTTCATGGTTCGGAAAAGGTCAAATAAAATCCATACGAAGTTCTATTTTGGCTCATTTGATTGATAGCGGTCACCATGTGGACAAAAATAGTGCTTTCAAAGTTATCTATCGTATTCCATCGAGTCTTTCGAATGGAATCAGAAACCATCTTTTACACTTAGCCGAAGCTATGGGAATTCGAGAGAACAATCCTAGTCTTTGCATACAAAAGAAGTTTG
This sequence comes from Trichobilharzia szidati, assembly GCA_944472155.2. Lineage (NCBI taxonomy): Eukaryota > Metazoa > Platyhelminthes > Trematoda > Strigeidida > Schistosomatidae > Trichobilharzia > Trichobilharzia szidati. The sequence continues at coordinate 97,112,878 of OX235276.1, forward strand.
TTCTACCTTTGTCTCTCCCTTGGCCTAGGTGAACTGTATTCAAAACCCTCCCACCCTTTCTTATTATCCACCTCCTTTGTACTTTTATAATATTTATTTAAAATCTGATTATCGTTCCACTTCACCTTTTAAGATATGACCCAATTCATTTATACACTTATACACATATACTATCTTTGTTATTCTTATCACCTGCATAAACCTTATTATCAATATTTTGTTATCATTATAATCATCTTTATTAACTACGTTCGAAACATTTACCACATTATTATTATTATTAAGACTATTAAGATTATTATTTGATTCCCAAAATCACCGTCATTGGTTAAAATTTTATATATAAATCTATGTAAATTAGAGTAAAGCCTGAAGAAAATCTAATTGAAAACAATATTGTTTGCTCATATGTCTTGTTCTAACAGGCGGAATAGACGAGGATATCAAAGCGAGAATCATGTCTATGTGGAGGTCAACAGCATTCAGCATGAAAAGTAAGATCCAGATTTTCAACTTAATGTGAACTCAGTGTTACTTACTAAACAGGTCAAAGACTTGGTGCTCCGTCACGAATGACACTTCGAACAGACGACAGACCTTCATCAACAGCTGTCTTCGCTCAATACTCAAGATCACATGGCTGGCCAGAAAATATCAGCAACAGTGATCTCTGGGAGCAAACCAACACAGCAGGAACTAATTGTGCGACAAATATGTAGGAGGAAATTGAGGTGGATTGGCCATACTATGAGAAAACCATCAAGTGACATCACACTCCAGACCATTGCTCAAGTGAAACTCGAACAGGAAGCGACGAGTTAGTCGTCAACGCGAGGGTGAGATGCAGGAGGTGCTTTGAAAAAGAAGTGAAAGCATGTGGCAGACATGCAGCCAGGTGTAAACGCTGGCAGAAAACCAAACGCAATGGATACGTGCGGCTGAATCCTCTAGGAATTGAAGGAAACAATAATAATAATCCGTCTATCTAACTACAGTCTATCTATCCATCTGTCTAGCTATCAACCTGACCATCTATTTATCTATCTCTCTATATATCCATCTATCAAGCTATTTATCCACCTGCATAACTATCAAGCATAATGTAATTATGTAAATACACATAAATTTAGCCACTCAATTATCCCCCTCTATATCTACTTATATATTGATCTTCATATCCTAGGTTTTTATTTAAAGGTGATTGTTTTCTTCAAGTTAATGATGTTGCTATTGGAAGTCCGTTAAGGCTGCTTGTAGCAGATATCCATATGTTATACATTCAGATTTTATGGGAGAGTTAGTTCAAAAATATGCCACATTAAAGAAGCTATGTAGATGACATTGTAAGCATAAGTGGTAATCCTTCTACTGTCACCTCAAATTTAAATCGAATGAATGAAGTTCAGAACAGGATATCACTTGCGTCTGTAGAAAAGGGAGATAATTGTTTATCTTTCCTAGATATACTGCTTAGTTGACGGGCTGATGGATCAATAAAACAATCTATGTATGGAAAACCTACCTGAACAGGATAGTATCATTATTATCACAGGTTCTGCCTTTTTTGGTACAATAAAGTCTTAGTAAGGTGCCTCTTCAGTAGAATCCAACGAATATGCACTGAAGAAACACTTGATGAGGAAGAATGGAAGTTGACACAAACTCATGTCAGAACACCAAGACCCACTCTCCAACTCGCTGTTAAGAAAGACGTGTACAACAAACTACCCTATTTGGGGGATCATAGCAGCTTGACAACTAGACAAAGAGTAAACGCGGTGATTTAAGAGATGTTTAATGCAGCTAAGATCACAGTAATTGAGAATATCAGGCTGATATTTCCATTTTATCCCTTTGAACATGCGAAAAATGATGTCACACCCCAATGTGTGTATCATTTTGAATGTGTGTGTGGCCACACATACATAGGGAGGACTCATTGATCTCTGCAAGTATGAGTTGGCTTCAGAGCATATTCACAAATACCTCCACAGGCAAATAGAATCCCCAGTACCCATTAACGGTGAGAACAGACAACCTAGTTCCTCTATTGCAAAACATATTGAAGAGACAGGACATAAAACTGACATTTACACGTCTATAAAGACTATCTGTAAAACGTGTTTGGTGCGTATCCTAAAGTTTTTGGAAGCCTTTATGCGTTCAAAACAATTTGTCATCACACTATACCTTCCTTCGTAAACTTTGGTTTCAGGAGTTGTTTTGTAAGGATTAGATTTGTTTTGACGAGATGATCGCAGATTAATATCAGTTGGAGAACAATTAAAAATCAGAGAGTACTGGACAGCTTTTTCGTCCTAGATTGGGAATCATCTGCAGTATGCACCCACTGGGGTTCGAACCCAGGACATCCCGGTTATAAGCCAATATTTTTTGATACCACAGCAGATGTACTATTACCTCTGTTATTCGGTTTAGTTATTTTCATTGTTATTTTGACCTTCAATATTTCCTTTTAACTTTGAACTTAATTTATTTTTCTCACCTCCTAACTCTTCATAAATTTCATATATATTCCTATGACAAGTCCGTGTGTGATCAGATTGTTTGAAATGTGTTGTGCAAATAGATTACACGATTCAGACAAATTACATCTTTTTATTGCTTTGTGTAAATTAATAAAGGGAACTAATTGTTTTAAATTTTTAAAGAGAAGACTCCCTCCGTACACTATCAGAAAGTCAAATGGACTTGTTAACCTAAGGTGCAAAATTATAATTGAACGCGACACTTTGGAATTTTGTGAATTATGTATTAAGAATCATTCTTTTCCGAGAAAATTTTATAAAGCTTTGAAATTCAGTAAACAGTCGTAGCAATGAACATGTATCTACCTCCTTTTATGTGTGTATCTTTCTATCTGTCTTTAGTGTATTCACCTTTCTATGTATATATATATATATATGTATAATTCTCACTATTCATATGTGTACAGTTCTAGTGAGAAGTCGTGACCAGTGAGGTCCATCCAGTCAAGTGTGAGGATTGATGTCCCACCAATGACATTCTTTGGTGGTCGCGCTAAATCAAGATTAGGTAAAAGTAAGATTTCTTGCAGTGGCTGATGAGTTATGTTCTTGTGGCTGAATGGTCTACGACCTAGCCTCGTAACCGAAAGGCACAAGTTCGAACCCCAGTGGGTGCGTACTGCAGATGATTCCCAATCTAGGATGAATATATATATATATATTAATGATATATCTTTATGTCTACATTTGCATATATGTATGTGCCTTTTATAGTTGTATTTGTCTGTCTCATTACCTCTCTATCTATCTGTACATGGTTTCAGTCGGCGAATGTATTCTCATATGTTTCCAGGTATCGGTACTCATTCACTCACCACACATGTACATTCATAAGACAGAGCGTATGAGGATGAGGAGGACAACAACCAGTAAGCCTGATGTTAATCAACACCCAATACTAACAGTGCGAAGTTTAGTCATCACATGTCTTTTCTAAATGGACAATAGGCTAAAGCATAGAGAAATAGTGTGAGTAAATCCAGCTGTGGAGACACTGTACAGTTTAACTTGAGTTGTATAAAATTCATTTAACTACAGGAAATCCCACAGATATTTGAATGTCTCCCGACTGTTAGTTAATTCGTTTTAGATTGATACTCTCTCATACTTGACGGATGATTCGATATTCACATTTGTATTGTAAATGGAGATGATTTCGGAAGTCCTATTGGCTATTCAGATAATCAGATCGACTTGACTTGACTTCACTGTAGATAAGTTAATCAGAAGAGGAATTCGAACTCTTCAACATACACATTTGAAGAAATCCAAGGAGTTTATTTGAATTAAATAAAATACTCCCTAGCTAAACTAAAATACGCAGATTTCAGGTCTAATACTAGTCATGTTTGATTAATTTGAGTGCAGTACTAACATCAGTTTACGGGGCATTATTGGCAAGCATCTATTTCTCCGTTGTATAGGACGCTTTAACAGTATTCACCTATGACTTCACTAGAGATCTAACCTTTCAGATTATGAAGCTGGCGCGTTGGTCATTACGTCAATGACTTGGAATCCAACGGCACAGGCATTCTAACGTTTTCCAATCTGCTAATATAGTCTCACTATCAATCAACGCATTCATGGATATCTGAACCACAAAGGAACATCCGTTCAGCTGGTCAATGTTTCTCTATCTAATTTCTGTTCATAAGTAAATCTACGCTGATATTCATCTGTAAGTAGTTATAGTGATGGGTAATTAACTATTGTAAATAAAGTCGAGAAAAGTTTGTGCCAAATACAAAAAGCAAAAGGATAATATTTTGACAAGTTATAAAGAAAAGGAACAATAATCAACTTACTTTTATTACTTGCGTTGTTATTAGACAATAGGAGCAGAAGGCAAAGTGTTGCCTTCAATAGCAAATTTCGCATGACTGGAAATCTCTCGTCAGTGTTTGTTATGAGTATTATCTACTGAGAAATATTTTTACAACTAAATCTCTCATATATAGACTTATTGTGGTTATATATGAACACACACTACGTTTGTATATGGTGTGCATATGTGTGTGTCTCATTTTTGTATTCACCTATCTAAAGATGCTGCTGCATTTGGAAAGTAACACAGCATAGTAGCTAACATATAAAATTAGTCAGTAGTACATTGGTTACAGAAAATACAACAATATATTGATTTACGGTCCTTCTTGCTGTCCATAATCATCATCCATGTGAAGGCGAATCAACCAATCATTTTCTCATAAAATAGACTGATGTGTATTTCAAGGATTAGTTTGTAGAGAGTAACTTGATTCGCTTCAAGTTTCACCAAGGGGATGTTAGGAAAGGTATTAAGATGTGAAGTTAGCTGACAGTGACGATAAATCGATAACGACAGATATAAGAATTTATGGGTGATTGGATTTCAACACAATAGTTAAGGCGTAACGCACTCCCAGGAACTTAAATATCTTGAATGCCATCCATCATAGGATTACAGATGTGCACCACTGATGAGACTAGGACGACACAGTGACGGAGTCCACATAGTTTACTATGATTCTCTAGGTAAGGTCAATCAGTAAAAAATCTATCTTTGGACTAAATACAATTCTAAACAATTCTAATGCGTTTATGAATTTCGACAAACAATTAGAATAGGTAATGGATTTGAATTGTGTAATGCATTGACGCAAAATACTTTGCACAGTTTGGTAAGAAACACACATGACTTGGGAACATATAAGGAAGGTAATAAGGCGATGTGAAGTGAAAGAATTAATAAATTAGTGTTTCATTAAGTTGCTAGTTGAATATGGGGATTCAACAGCGCATTACTAACTCGTCGTACAATCTGTGATCCTCTTTATCTGGTCACATGATACCACATTGCCGCCATAGGACACAAGAATAACTTGATATTTCCATGAACATTTATTTGCAAAACATATTAATTATTCCTACATAACCTAATGCACTATCAACCAACAATTTAATTATTGCAAATAGGCATATATATGTATATATATATATAAATTATTACATATAAATTCTTTGTTTGTCCACTTGATATTCAACTATCATTATAATCACAAATATTGCATTTGCATTTCATACTATTATTTATTATCTTATGTAATCCACCCTTTGATTCAACTCCCTCAATGGATAGAATTTCTTCAAGTAAACCATACATGCACGACTGTACAGCTTGATGATGAATTCGTCGGAAAGAGTCAATTCGCTGAATCCAATAAGCGCCGAGAATGCCTTCTCATTTTTCAACACTCTTTCTTATATAAAATAGATTTTATATGGTTATAATAGGAATAAGTGAAATTATTCTTACATTCTGGCTTACTAGAAGACTAATTAGACTGACTGGAATGCACTGAACGCTGAGTGAGTAAAATACGCACTCAACTGGGTATAAAATCGATTTAGAGGAGAAAAATAAACACAAAACTTCAACATAACAAGCAGAAAACACAAAAAGAGATCACATTGCACACATCACTTAATTAAGATGAAATGAACGTCACTCAGCTAAAGTTAATGAAATGAGAATACTTTCATAATATTCAACATAGAAAATACCGCAGAATTTAGGTCAAACAGAGAAAGCCGAAGAAAAGAAGAAGAAAAAGAAATAAAAGTAGTATTGGGCTGGTAATAAACCGTGAGAAATATTAGGAATGAAATTTGGTAGCATTTATGGAATTCTGTACACTAGTTGAAGTTACAAGTAGAACGGTAATTGATTTTATTTTGATGTCTGTGGACAATAGAGTGCAAATTCTTTTACACAAAATACTATCAAGTTCCAATCAGAGTATCCCCTGATTTAGGTGGAATAATTGGCGGTGACGCGTAGAAAAATCACATAAATTTCGGAGAGAAACGTGTATCCCAATGGAGTATAACATCTGAAAATCATGGAAGCGAATTTGGTTGGGAGATATATAAACTCACTGCACTTGAAATCCAAGAATCACTGGAACGAAGCAACTTTGAATGTATGAACACCGTCGAAGGTTCCACTTGACTGACAGAGAAGTTGATATCAGTTGGAAACAAGGGATGTCCAAACCGTTTCATGAGATGGGGTTACATGCAAAAACATATCATTTCTCATTCATTTACCGTACAAGAGGGAATAGGCGTGTGAATTGCTTGACAAGTGTTTACACAATGACGAAGTGTTCTATTAAACGAGGATAGCTCATCAACTTGGAATATTAAAAATCCTGGCTGGATGCGGAAGCCTTTTGTGGAATGTCCATGCTCGGATAGCAGTGAAATGATTAGGACCATAGTCAGGCAGTCTACAGACTGCATAGGTCAACCGGAACAGTCAAAGACTCTATCAAAATTACTGTCCATTTCGTATTAAACTCACCTCTGTCTGTTATATCCACATGCCCGCAAAATACGCACCCGAGAGATTATCATGCTTCCTGAAATAGTTGAGGCACTATTTACCACATTGAAGCACCGGTTTCTCGCTCTACTTTCCAAAAATGATTTGCCAGGATTCTCAATATTCCACGTTGATGAGCAATCCTCGTTTAATAGAACACTTCGTCATTGTGTAAACACTTGTCAAGCAATTCACACGCCTATTCCCTCTTGTACGGTAAATGAATGAGAAATGATATGTTTTTGCATGTAACCCCATCTCATGAAACGGTTTGGACATCCCTTGTTTCCAACTGATATCAACTTCTCTGTCAGTCAAGTGGAACCTTCGACGGTGTTCATACATTCAAAGTTGCTTCGTTCCAGTGATTCTTGGATTTCAAGTGCAGTGAGTTTATATATCTCCCAACCAAATTCGCTTCCATGATTTTCAGATGTTATACTCCATTGGGATACACGTTTCTCTCCGAAATTTATGTGATTTTTCTACGCGTCACCGCCAATTATTCCACCTAAATCAGGGGATACTCTGATTGGAACTTGATAGTATTTTGTGTAAAAGAATTTGCACTCTATTGTCCACAGACATCAAAATAAAATCAATTACCGTTCTACTTGTAACTTCAACTAGTGTACAGAATTCCATAAATGCTACCAAATTTCATTCCTAATATTTCTCACGGTTTATTACCAGCCCAATACTACTTTTATTTCTTTTTCTTCTTCTTTTCTTCGGCTTTCTCTGTTTGACCTAAATTCTGCGGTATTTTCTATGTTGAATATTATGAAAGTATTCTCATTTCATTAACTTTAGCTGAGTGACGTTCATTTCATCTTAATTAAGTGATGTGTGCAATGTGATCTCTTTTTGTGTTTTCTGCTTGTTATGTTGAAGTTTTGTGTTTATTTTTCTCCTCTAAATCGATTTTATACCCAATTGAGTGCGTATTTTACTCACTCAGCGTTCAGTGCATTCCAGTCAGTCTAATTAGTCTTCTAGTAAGCCAGAATGTAAGAATAATTTCACTTATTCCTATTATAACCATATGAAATCTATTTTATATAAGAAAGAGTGTTGAAAAATGAGAAGGCATTCTCGGCGCCTATTGGATTCAGCGAATTGTCTCTTTACGATGAATTCATCATCAAGCTGTTCACTCTTGCATGTTGTAAATAAGAAGAAGAAGTTTGTAAGGAAACTACGAAATGATGTCTTCTCGTGGATTTTGTTATCTAAATGCGTTTTTCAAAATATTAGTCGGAAGAACCATTGAAATAACAAGATATAATGCAAGTTCTTTGCCGATGAGTAAACAAACTATATTATTGAGTGGGGATTTCACAACACAGTATGATCGATTGCTTGACGACCGATGTGATAAATCATTTGTGGTATTTTAACCAATTTTTATAACAAAATGGATGATACTTAACATAATTTTCAGAAATATAATTGATGTTTCTGAAATCCGTAGATCTGGTTCCGTTTTTTCCAAGCACCTTATCGATGATACGATCTTCAGATATCCTTGGAAATTTTCGAATCATTCTTACTGCATGTATTCTCAGATGTCTCAGTTTGTACAGTCTCCTTCATCAGTATCAAGTAGATAGGCAGTTTCAGATGGATAGATCTGGTTAGCCTGGCTTTTAAATCGAGTTTACGTCTAACATAATGGAGTTGAAGCGTCACTATTATCAAAGACAAGTAAAATTTATTTACTGCATTCAGAAACGATACATACATTCTCTCGCCCTACTATGGCTAGAGTAAAGTTCAAACCATAATTATGCTTCCTTCCTTTATGGTTTAAGTTCACTATACTTTTATTATCATTACTATTCCTATTATCCACATTTTATTACCACTCTATTACTGTTTATTAATAACATTGCTCCTTTTTCATACAGATTTTATCTTAAAAAAACACTATCGCCTTTCCATTAGTTCTTGTCCATTCTACACGAGCTTATTGATTAGTCATTATCTCACAAATATATATAAACATTTTTACAACCAAAATAAGGGGATATGAGGTGGTTAAAATGCCTAAACAAAGACTACGTGATTCCTCTGAAATGACGACTATGCACAATCAGTTTTTTCTCAAGCTGTCAGCAGTAAATACTGAATTACCTTGGTGCTTTTGTTGAATGAAATTAGTTTCCTGGAATTGTACTCTGAGACGCGATTTTCATTGTTTCAAATGTGGGTGTTTTCGGCTGTCAGTCTTCAAACAACGAAATCTTGATGATTCACAAGTTTCGCTTCAGTTCGCCATAGTTCCATTAGTCCAGCGTGAACTTCCGTGTCAGTGTGTATGGCCACATATTCCGCTAACTTGTTTTCTACAGTCGGATTGTATGAAAGAAGCTGTACTTATTGAGACATTTGAGAGTACCTGTAATAAGAGTGATTCGACAATTTTTTCAGGATATCTGGAAATCCTACTAACTGTAAGGTGCTTGAGAAAGTAGGACCAGATTTACAGATCAAAGCATACTTCCGAACAAGTCCACTCCGTCCCAAAGAAAATACTTCTGCTTAATCTTTGGTCTAAAGGTGACATTAAGGCAGAAATCCTTCGTAAACACCTCTCCAAATCTCTGAGGAATAATACTTTGCTTCGAACCTACGGCTGACTTTCTTCTGCAACAATTTGTTCAGCCAGAATTCGAAAGACAAGCTGTCGCATTGGGCCACTTCAACGTACATACACCAGTTTACTTGCTCTTGTGGTGCTAAGTTCATCGGCTATACTATGCACCGAATCCAAAAACAAGCTCGTGGACACTACTTAGTCTGGCTAGTAAAAAGAAAACGGTATGTAGTTCAGAGACAGAACATCTGGTCAATTCAGGACATTCAGTGCCGTACGAAAAATTCTTAAAAATAATATACAAGATTTGATCAGACCTATCATAGGAACTGAAATTAAGACAACTAGGCATAGCCGAGACACAGGCTTTCCAAAAGCTCAAAGTTTCGCTGTGTATCCAAAAGAAATACATTTAATCGTTATCCCTGCCATGGCCATTGTAAACAGGTAATTCTCCTAATAGTGACTATCCCATTGCCTTTCTTCTCCAAACTTCTTTTTATTCATGTTATTTTTAAGTTTTTCCTGATCCCTATTTGCAATATCATATTTTCATATCCAGACATCCTGTCTATTTTGTCATTTTATTATTTCTACATATTTAATCCATTATTGCATAAACAATTATTCATCGAATTAGTTGTGACCCCACTAGATTTTGTTGTCAAAACATCCCGTCTAATTCTGTTATTTCTAAATTTCTAACCCCAAATCACACAACATATCAATCTGATCAGTAATTATGATGCTACTTTGTTTGAGTTTTATCCGTCCCCCTGTGTATCAGGGCATTTTAATTCCTAATTGTAATTTTATTAACTTGACCTTTGAACGGAAATTATTCTGGGACTTTCCCACCCATTTATCATTTATACACGAATATACAGTCTGGTTGATGACTTCGTCGAAAAAAGTTTCTTCTATGCAACCGTCTTTTTAATTATTCCTATGACATGTAACAATTTTCTGTTTTGTTTTCTGCATTAACTTTAGTGTGGACAAATAAAATTTCTAGAATCTAGAGATAAGCACATTTCTAAAAATCCATTTGAATTTTTGAACTATGACAGTAAGTCTGGTGACAACAGGAACTAATAAGGTGTTTAGTGATTCATATGGCACCTGAATTTCCTTGCCTCAGCACAATTTACGAAAATTGAAACTGTAGCAACAACTGGACAAGTTATCAGTACGACAGAGAATACCATTAATACTTTTCCTTCCAATCTTTTTGACATGAAAAAGAAGATAGTCATCAGTGGACCTTCCGAAACTATGCCGCAAATTAAAAATGAACACTGTAATGCCAATCGTCGGTAAAACGCCAAGTAGATAACTGCCTTCCATAGAAAAAGTTGTTAAGGAAAAAAAGGAAAATATTTGGATTAATTAGGCAATTCAAAGTGTCTTTCGAGTTTTGGAGTAAAGAGAACCACGTTCATTAGTTCTTCTTACTTTAGCCAAATAGTGCTAAGGAATGCTAGCATTGAAATTATTAATTATTGTCACAAATGACATTTGAATAAGCTTTCACGAAAGCTTGTATCTAAGGCTTTTGTATGTAGGAAGAAAGCATATTGAACATGAAACTCTAAAGTACTCAGTGCCAAATCAGGGTTATATGCAAAGATCAGACTCTGTTTGTATCCATGTGTCTGCTTATCTGGTTAGGATCAGTCTTTCTCTGTGTTGAATTGATAGATGCCGTCACTGAGTTATTCATTCCGGTGGCTGACTGTATTCGATTATATGTGTGTTTAGTGCTTTTGATAATTCTGAAATTCTTTGTCATCCGGATAAAACTGCCTCTGGGGATTTCTGTTAGAGTAAGGCAGATTGACCGAATTAAATATTATTTCATCCAAGTGGGTGAGAACTTTCTGAGGTATTAATAAGCCATCAAAGTGAGACAAAACTTTAATTTGTGTGCAGAAATCTTTAATATGATGAAGGCGAAATCGTGAGCCCTTATAAAAGTGAAATCGCTGACTCAAAATGGACGCTGTAGTAATCAGCGAATAATAGGATTTTGTACGGAGTGTAATGAAACATCGTTGAACTTTCTGTTATATTTGAAATTCGATTGTATCAGTTACAATAGCAAACTTCGTGATACTGAGATCGCTTGATTTATCACTATCATCCATTTTCATACAAATCTGAATTTATTATGAGACACTATTGTTTAACAGTTGTCACATATGTCATATACTAAGGATGCGCTAGGATAAAAGCGGTACATTTCATCTTGATTTGTCACCTATCTTCACTTCTAAATAAATTTCTTTATAAGTATTCTATTGAGGTAATCAATAAATTCGCGAAATATACCCATCAAGACATTGAAATAAGAACAAATTAGTTCAGCGAAGAGTCTCTTTTCGGCGAATTCATTCACTTAGCTGTACAGTCGCAAATATATATACAATTATTTTGTGTGTGTGTGTATGTACACTAGGTTTGTCAAAATCAAAATAACAGTTAGTGTGTGATTAATAATCAAAGTTGTAACTAAGTGGGGTGAAGATTGGTAAGATGTGAGTAGAGTTACATCATCAAAATAATGAAGAAGTTAAAATGTGTGATTAATAATCAAAGTTGTAACTAAGTGGGGTGAAGATTGGTAAGATGTGAGTAGGGTTACGTAATATGGACATGTCTAGAAAGATTAGATGCTAGTGAAGGAGTTTGGAGACAATTATGAAAATAAACTAGATAATAGATGAAAAGATTGAATGGGTTAGTTACTAAAAATTGTTATACGAAAATTGCGAAAAAATTTGATAACAAAATGTTGATGACAAATAAACTTGGAATTAAACCCATGGTAGTAGGAGGGGGTGGAGAAGTTTCTTCTGTGTGCATAACTCAGGCTTTTCCATCCAAATCGCTAAGGCTTCAGCAATACAAAGTATACGGAAGCTTGTCGATTTTGGAAGGCTTCTTTTGACTTTATAGATGACTTTGAACGACTTCTCCTTGCAAATCGAATGACCAATGTTGAGTATATGCTCAATGATGGCGCTCCTTATCGCTCCGTTATTACCTTTCCGTAGCCAGGCGGGATAGCGTTCTTGAACTCTTTTAGATAAAACACGCATTGAACGACGTATATACCTCGCTCCGCAAGAGCAGGTGAATTGGTAGATACACATGGAAGTGGTCAAATGCGATAGTTTATCTTTAGAGTAGTTGAAGAACAATGGCCGGGAGGAAAATGTCAGTCGTTGTGTGGCAGCGAAGAATGTCCTTCTGAGAGCAGTAGATACCCTCTTCTTCAAGGTGTCAGCCAGAAGGTCACCTTTGAAGGGTACATTCATGTAGACCATCTTCTTCTGCACTGTAATGGGTTGTTCTTTGTACGTCTTAGGCTTGATGTGCTTGTCTATAAAACGGAGTGAGTAGCCATTCTCGAGCAGTGTCTTCCTTAAGAGGGCGATCTCTTCCTCTATTGATTCAGGACTACAGACTTTTCGGATTCTAGTCGCCAGAGATATTATCAAATTTCGCTTGCGACTTATTGGTACCCAACTGTAGAAGTTTGTCAACTGACCGTTCCATGTAGGTTTTCTGTGTACTGATCTGTTCAAGGTACCATCGGTCTTCTTACTTAGACGGACGTCCAGAAAGGAGATTGTCTCATTGGTTTCTACTTCGATTGTAAATTTGATGGCAGGGTGGCAACTATTGAAAACTTGAAGAACAATATTTTGATCACAATTGTTATCGCAGATGACGAAAGTATCATCGACATACCTTTTGTATATGAAGAATTTGTCGATGGTTGCTTTCAGCGGACCGTTTTCCAAACTTGCCATGAAAATATCAGCCAGCACCGGGCCCAAAGGTGACCCCATCGCCACGCCATCTTGTTGTCTATAGAAGTTCCCATTGAATGTGAACTGGACATTTAGGGTACATCTGAGTAGAAGTTCTTTTAGCTTGATGGTGGGTATTCCAATATCCAGGTTGTTTTCTTCCGAGTAATTGCGTAGAAAACAAATCGTCTCAGTGATAGGGACGTTTGTAAAGAGAGACTCGACGTCGAGTGAAATCATACGTTTGTCTCCCACTTTAACATCTTTGATGCAATCGATGAATTCAAAGGTATCCCGAAGAGAATGTTTTCAAATTTGTTCTCTAATAGGTTGTAGGAGTTCGGCTAGCCATTTCGCTATTGGATGATATGGAGATCCTGACATGTCCAAAACAGGGCGCAGTGGAATACCCTGTATATGAGTTTTTGGCAATCCGTATAGTAGGAGTATTATTGAACCTGTGGGTCGAATGCTCTCGAAGACATTTTCAGAGATAACTTGATCAGTCTTTAGCTTTATCAAGATCTCAGTTAGCTGTTTTTTCCGTTGCTTCGGTTTTGTCTTTCTCTTTTTCGAATACTGAGAACTTAATGTTGTCTGAGAGAATCGCCATCATTTTATTAATATAATCTTTTCTATCTATTAGGACTATGCCTGTACCTTTGTCAGGACGTGTGATAAGCAATTCTTTGTTCTGCCTCAGTTGGTTGAGTTGTTCTCTATGTTCTTTGGTCAAAAGATTGTTGAACTTGGACTTTGTATTGAGATACTGTTGACAAGAGTCTAGAATAGTGGACTTAAAATGTTTGAATTCTTCTTCGGAAGCTGGGACAAGATCAGTAGTCTGATTGATCAAATTTCCAAACTCGACATAAGTATTGAGCTTGCTTATGTTGGAGTTCATGTCGCAAAATCTTGGCCCGAGAGACAAGGCCTCCAATTGTATGGGAGATAACGGAACTGAAGAATAATTGAACACAGATTTGGTGGGATCTTCTGGAAACTTACGTCTTGTTTCTGTAGCTTTGAGGCTTTTCAATAGGTTAGAATGAATGGATTGTGTACGCTTCTCCGTAACCACAGTGACATAGTCGGTAAATGCTTGTCGTTCATCACAAGACAATTCGTGTGACGTAGAGGATCGTTGCGCTATGTTCCTCTCGAGTTCTGGCACACGTGATATAATGGTTTCGATATGGCTCAGAGTATGACGCTTGAGGGATTTAGAGTTCGGATAAATGTGATTGCGACGTAGAGCTTTCCAATACCACTTGGGATATACATGATTATTCATACAGTCTCTGAGAAAATAATCTTCGCATTAACTTCAGCAAGCTTGACGGAATATCGCAGAAACCCATTCAGTTCCTTCACTGTCAGAGGGTCCTTGCTTATTTTTATTCATTTTTAATTCGCGAAATATACCCATTAAGACATTGAAATAAGAACAAATTAGTTCAGCGAAGAGTCTCTTTTCGGCGAATCAATCAACACAAAAAGATGAATAATATATTGAAGGACACACAGAAGTTTCAAAAAACTTGAGGAGAAGAAATATTTCAGTAACTAAATAGGGAATGAATTAACCAGACGTTTGAAGAGGAAAAGATATTTTCTGAAAGTTTATATGAAGAAAGCAGATCAGTGGGCACGTATTCGCCAAGATCGTATGGCCTACCTAAAGTGCATAAACCTGAGTTCCCGTTAAGCCCAATACCTGATATGCGAAATTCAACCTACCATGCCATAGCCAGATGGTAAGTAAATATTCTGAAACCTTCAACGAAATAAGCGGCCTGCTTAAATCTTGGGCTACCAAATACCTTATTCGTTATAAATCATGTTGCATCTAATTACTCATTTCAAATTTATTTTAAAATAACTAAATTTTATTCTTATATGTCCTCTAATCGGATTATTTATTCTCGTGAGTATTTAATATCCTTAAAACCTACTGATCGGAAATGCCATAAAAACGACAAAAAGAAGCATCATGCCGGGTGGCAAAGAACCTTAAAAAACACCCCCATTCAATTTATGACCGTTCTTGCAATCATGAGTACAATTTGTCGCTCCCTGCCAGCCAAGATTAACTGTCTTCAATCACTTGTGTCTTCCATTATATATCGAAATACTGGGATCATGTCACTTCAAGAAACATGGCTACATGATCTATATGATGACAATCTAGTGTATCTGCATGATTTCAAATTATTCAGACAAGATCGATGTAGTTCTAGGAAGAAACGTGGTGGCGGTGTCGCCATCTTCATAAATTCACAATGGTGTAAATCTAATAAAGTATGTTTCAAATTCTCTAGTGACAACATTGACTGCCTCACCGCCAAATGTCGACCTAAGCATTTGTCAAAATATAACTACATATACATCTCGAACATTTTTATTGCGCCTGGATGCAATTCCACTGAATTGTGTTTATTTGCTGATGAATTTACCTCCCTTGCTGCCACCTCCTTCGGAAACTCCTTGTCAATAGTTACTGGAGATTTCAATTCTAGTGATCACAGTTTCCTTATTTCACTTGGTCATGATAACATTGTCAACTTCCTGACTCGAATGGATAATATTCTAGATCTTGTGTTCACAAATGACACTGGAATATTTGAAGCTCGGAAAAGAGCCCCACTACTTAACTCTAATCACTGCATCATAAGAGTATTGCTCAAGGTATATGGAATGCAGCACAAAAGGGTCTTCTCCCACCTTGGAAAGAAAACACAACACAGATGTTATTCACATGACAAAATACAGAATCTAAGGACAATGTTAAAAGACACAAACTGGGACGTGTTTACTGAAAAAGCTCTTGACAACACAATTAGTAACATAACACATTATCTCAATTTCTGTCTTGATGCTTGTTGTCCAAAAGAGACAATCTTCTTAAAATTCGACAGTTTCTCCTCTTCTCAACTCAAAAAGCTTCGCCGTGAAAAAGAGAGGTTGTACAAAATGAGAAATAAATCTGGCGTTAAGAGAATGAACACTTTAATTAAAGCCGAATTACGAAGACTAAATGCTCTCTATAACCAGAAGTTTCTTTCATGTAAATCCTCATCTAATATGTGGAAGCTATTAAAAGAAATCACAGGTGGTAAGCAAATTATGAATGATACTTCCGTTGATGCTGATATGCCTAATAAATCCTTCATATGTATCCCTGCAGATGTTATGATTCCCAAATCTAATAGTATAAATCATGACTGCTTCTAATGTTTTAACACGAATGATGTCCTCAAGTGTCTTCAGTCTCTCAAACCTACCCAGTCCCTTGGTCTTGATGGAGTTCCTGCTGTTATCCTTAATAAGTGTGCTCACATCTTATGTTCCCCAATAACCGACATTTTCAATGAATCTTTTTCCAAAGGTATTATTCCTGACTCATGGAAAAATATCAAGGTTGTCCCAGTGCCTAAATCAACAAGTGGTGTGCCTTCCTTGATTATACATCTGCATTTGATTCTGTTCCTAGGTCTCTCTTGCTAAGTAAGCTTGCTGCAACACAGAGTGAGAGCTGGATAAATAAGTGGTTGTATTCCTACTTTTCTGATAGGAAGCAGTACACTGTCTACAATGGAAAGTCCTCCACTACCTCATTTACTTTAGCTAGTGTTCCTCAAGGTGCTGTTCTTTCTCCTTTTCTGTTTTCTTTTTTCTTACATGACTTGCCCCATTCTGATGTAGCAAATTTTGTCAAGTATGCTGATGACCTCTCTGTCTCCATGCCTGTCAACTCTTAGTCAGACTGTTCCATATTAAATAACTTTCTCTCGGAAATTAGTAAGTAGTCCTCTTCAAACGGTCTTAAGCTGAATCCGTCTAAATGTCAGGTAGTAAATTTCACTTTCAGACGAAAAAGTGACCTAAAACAACTAGCTAGCTCACATGGTCCCACTATCATTGATGGCATAGAGGTTGAAACTACATCAAATGTCAAGTACCTTGGACCGAGTATTTCCTCCGATCTTTCCTGGTCCTCTGACATCTTGCTAGTGACTAGAAAGATGTTTTGCTTAACGTTCTACGTTAGAAAGTTTAGGTAGTCTGGTATAAAGCAGTCTTTGCTTTCTCAGTTTGTCAATTCCTGTATTCTACCCATCCCTCTTTACTGCTCCCCACTATTCTTCCCTGGACTACTTAAGAAAGACTTTGCTTCGCTGCATAGGGCAATAAAAGCTGTTAGTAGGGCAAGTGGGATATCGTTAAACCAACTGGTTAACACCATTGTGGATAGACATATAATGTCATGTAAGAAACTAGCGAATACTATATTGTCAGATCCTGAGCATCCTCTATATACACAGCTCTCTCCTTGCATTTCATCTGGTAGAACTAGAAGTAACTATAGGAGGCTATATGCCAGGACTACCAAGTATAAAAACTCCACAATACCTTATCTGGCACAGCTGTTATGTGATGAGAAAACTGTTAGGCATGACACGATCACCTTACTACGGCACTCTAACAAATAGTTCCCATTAGCTTTTGTTCTCCTTTCTTTGTTACTATTATATTGTTGCTCATATATTCTATTACAGACTAATTTTATATATCTTATCCTGTGGTGCATTGTTTAAATATGTGAATGCAATGCTGTTCTTTTTTATTACTTCTATTTCTCTTTTTTTTCTTTTGTTGTTGTTGCTTTTTATTTTTAAATTCTTATAAAATTTACGAGGTAATTAGATGCAATATTGTAATGCACACTGAAAATTCCATATATGTACCACAAATACTGTTTGGAATAAAGCCATTATTATTATTAATAAAGATAGTGAAACATATCGTCAAAGATGAATTTGAATTCGTAGACAAAATCAAAGACAAAAATATGAAGGACAAAACCATGATACCTCTAGACATAACATTCTTTTTCACAAATGTACCTCTAACAACATATATGAACAAGTGGATAACCAGTCAATAAACATTGGCATCCGTACTGAAATCCTAAAAGAATTATTATGAAGGTGTACCATGCATGTAAATTTCAAATTTGACGGCACACTTTACAGACAAAAGGATGGGGTGGAGATGGGTTCCTATGTTGTCCCATTTTAGCTAATTTCTTTCTAAGTAAGCTAGAAAATGGACCTCTGAACAACCTTATCAGTAAGCTCTCATTTTATTGACAATATATGGATGATACCTTTATTCTTTGTGATAATGGTTCTGGTAGGAGTACAATAATTACTGAATTCAATGAAGTACAATCGTCTATGAAATTCACACGCGAAGAGGAATCCCAAGAGAGAATTGCCTTCCTGGATGTCTTACTTACAAGAAAACCAGACGGTAGCATAAAAAGAAATTTGCATAGATAAAGCACTTGGACAGGACAACATAGACACTTTCACAGCTTCATTCCTATCAATTACAAATGAAATTTAGTGAAGACCATCTGCCACAGAGTTAGAGCTATATGCTAAGAGGAAGTAATTGAAGATGAATTAAGCATTGCATATGATACTTTGATCGAAAATGGTTATCCTGACAAATTTGTCAAGAAAACATGACAAAGAAAGCGGAAAAGTGCTACTCACTGTCTGTAAACAAGAAGCCTTTATATATACGACTGAAATTCATGGGCGATATGCCAAGCGAGATAATTATGAATAAATTAGGAAAATCAGTACAAAGAACTTTTAATCCTGGAGAACTACACGTCTTATTCTCTACACGACCAATAGTAATTCCTCGACTAAATGATGAAGTACTTAAACAAGCCACTTCAAATTTTATCTACCAATTCAACTTCAGCATTTCTTTAAATCAATCGTATAACATTTAGCTTGAGATGACTATTTTATTGCCGGTAAGAAATTCACTTCTCATTATATCTCTGTATTCTTGTGCATTCGAATATCATGGTTTCATGGTTTATGAGGTTTATTACTTGATATAAGTCTGCAGCAGTAATATTCTACTCCTAATAAGTATACGTTTCGTCACGTCTTTGGTATTCTCTCTTTGTATTTTATTGTCACCTTATTTATGAGATTTTCGAACAGTCAATTGGAATGGTAACACTTTCCACTTTTCAATACACATTGTGTACTCAGCATTTAATATATGCTGATACTACTATATATGACTCTTCAAGTGTATCATGTGTGTCTAGTGCTCAGTGGAAGGTTCTTTAAGTTGAACTCAACTGGTAAACTCTCACATTAATGGTTGTTATGTCTTGATATAGAAAGTGATAATCATATAAAACCGAATCTCTTGAATTCCATATTAGTTTGTTTATTTGATATATCACACAGTGAAACAGTACTATTTACTGGATAAGTTACCAATGTAGACTATGATCTTATAACACAATCCTCCAGTAGTGCAAAATCAGCAACTTTCAAAAAGTCAAAAAATAGTCAAATCAAAAAGTTCAACAAATTATTAGAAGAGAAATCTTCATCTCACAATGATGAAGTCAACAATCCAAAGTCAACGGCGATCGATAAATCAAAGTGGGTTATCAATCTCTCAACACATATATTAAGTCCTACGGAAATGAATGTATTAGAAAAGGGACTAAATCCAGTAAATAATACTGTTTAACTGTGTGATATATCAAATAAACAAACTAATATGGAATTACTTACTACCACAGTGCCCAAGTTTTACACATATACGAATCTCTTGAAGTTTGTAAACTATTTGCATACGATTTGTTTTTTATTATGGACCATACTATTTACGTATCGTAGCATGTGAAATTCGAATATGAGCATCACACCACATCACTTTCATCTGTAAGCAATCTCGACGTATCAGATATTCATGCTGCAAAGTAAGACATTGAGATGAATTGCTTTTGTTCAAAACTCAGCATTTTGCAGGTTTGTAACCATCGCAAACACCACATCATGACAGTCTTCTCAGTTTCATCAGTATCAGTCATCTGTTAATGTAATGAAAATCATGGATTATATTTCATTAATACTTTATCTTCCAGGAGGCTCAAATTTCTGTTGAAGAATGGAAGGATTATGCGTCAGTCGCTTGCTTGTAAGTGTGACTTTCCATAATCCTTGAGATTAACACTATTAGTAGTGTATTGTTGTGAATACTTTTATGTCAGCTGGTAATTATAACCTCTAGAACAAAATCACTCACTCGTGGAAATTAAAGTCGTAGACTCAAGTAAAGTACTGGCCCAAATGACAGACTGGATTTCAGACAGATTTCAGTTCACGTATTCGTTATTGATGCAGAATATGTAGCGTTGTCAAGGTTGGTTAGCCATGATAACTGAATGTTAAGTGAGAATTCCGAATTGTGTATAAACGATTTATGCAGCTTACGAATGTTCTCATGGTGACTGATCATTTGAGAAACTCCCATAACCTGTAATAATATCGCTCAGTTTTCCAATCTGGCTTTTGCACTAAGCGCTGTGAGGCTCGTGCCTTAGTCAATTTATCTGCATCGACGTATTTTTTGAGTGTGAACTTATTCGAGTGACGATCTTCTGAGAACAAAAACGCCGTATCACCAGTGTTGCTATCCAGAACATGAACAGAAATTCTGAAAACAAATCGTAAATCTCACATTACTATGTGAAGTTAATTTGACCTGTTTTCGTACTTGATACTAGTTGACAAACAATAAATACGTTGGATTGAAAATGACTCGTCAGACTATCGACTCATGGATAATTAAGGAAATGGAACAAATTAGACTTTATTCTGAAACAGATAATGACTATTCTCAAAGAATCCCTTAATCGAATCCGACTGAATTTAAACTAATTATTGGACCAATAATCTCATGACCGTAGCAATACTTATGAAATCGTACGTGTAAGTGCAAACTGGGAATAGTGCAACAACGATCATGATTGTGTGAAAACTTCTGTTTCCTTTAACAGTAAACGAGTTCGTTGAGTTGACATTAAAACCATTGACGAATGACGGATGTGGCACTACAGCGGCACATCAAGTTTTCAATGATATTTCTCCATTTGATAATGAAATATAATATAAAATCACATGGCTTCACAGAATTAAGTGTATTTTACAATTGAACCCCATTCCAACACTTATGATTCATTAGACCTGTTTTCTATTTACATTTTAGAGCAGTGATTGTGTTCCTCTGTATATTACTATTCTTCATATTCGGAAGTAATTTGAAAATTGTATTGCTCCTGGTAGGAATAACAGTAAGTTTTTCACAGTATCAATTTTATGAGTCGACTTTATTTCCTCAAGGTCGTTTCCTGTTTGCCATGCTATCCTCTCGGACACTGGTTAGATCGAAACAAGTAACAAAAGTTAAATCAGCAGGGTTAAATGAATGCACCAAATTATAGTGAAATGCTTCGGTCGATTACATCACATATTAGAATATACTTTATACCCACATTTATCAACAGTAATACATTGGGAGATGCAAAACTGGACAGCTAAATAAACTAAGTTGAATCCATTATGCACACCGATAGGTATGAATCTTTTTTAGGTCACGTTCAGATAGGTAAGGGTGAGGGAGTATGACTGATTCAAATTAAGATAATAATGAATTACAGCTGGAATCGCATCGCTTAAATAAACAATTAACTATCAGGAAAAGACCTTGAACGTACGAAGAATTGCAAACGGAATAACATCGATGATAATAGTAATAGTGATAATGACAATATAAAACAATAATATTAAAATGATTTAAGAAAATGGCACTCATAATGGAATATTTTAAATAAATCAGGAATAATAATGCTGTAAAATTATATACAGAATAAAATAATAATGACAATAAAAGTTAATATGTAAGTTGGCTTTCCATGGGAGATCCAGGATGACCACGATTTCCTTCGGTACAAACAGACTAATTTCGTCAACTCTAATTCCACAAGCCTCACTCACTATTTCAGGCATCTTCGTGTTCATTTTTCTTCTGAAAAGGGTGAATGACTTAACGATCTCCATATCACACCCGCAGTGTAAAAGACGTCTTTCTATCCAACGCTTTGGTACTTTGACTGCAAATACATTAGTATGTCACCCTTTCGTTTATTCCTAAATTATCTCATGATCCGAATGACTTCACATTTTAATACACATTCATTTGACAATATCACTTAACGAATTATCACTCCATTCTATACATGTACACTCAATAGAGTTTCCGATTGAATTTTCACATGTCTTCAATAGCTAATTTTAGCATAATATTCAAGGATTTATAACTGTTAAACGCGAGGAAGAATTTATCGATAACTACTGTTCTCTTATAATCATTTTGTTTTGATTTCACTATGAAGATTTTTAATTTACCTAAGTATTAAACATGCATGCTTGCACAAAAATTTATTAAAATAATCCCATCATGTTTAAGAAAATGCCGAAACAAGATTTTGTTGAACGTTTAACTTTATTAGCGGCTGCGATTCTCAAAAACATGACTACGTTAATAAAGGTTTGGGTCATATCAAAGGAAGCACATGCACATAAAACGAATTAACAAAATGTCGCGTACTATGAACAAAATAAAATGACAATTATGTAACCTACTTGGAGAATCGTAACCAAAACTACGGAATCCAGTTTGGTTTTTGATAATAAAATAAACACGGCCACGAGATTTCGTGGAAGGCCGAAAATGCACAAAATATATGTTCCCTTTAAGACCAATAATTGATTTCACCAGTTTATTGACATACACTTTAAAAAAACACATATCATGCATACTGCAACCATCTCGATACTATATTCCTTCGAACAATAAAAATATGGAGGAGTTTAAAAGAAAAGTAATAGATATAACTATTGAAGAAGACAAAATTGTGCCACGTTTTGATGCGGTTTATCTGTTCAAAACTCTTTTTATATTTGATTCACGTACTATAATGGAATATGAAATGGAAAACGACCACGAAATTTTAGCTTAGAGTTAAATATCAACAGAAGACGGCATAAAATGCTCAAACATTTGCTAAGAATCAACATATTTCACCTTAAAAGACAAAATATACTGTAGGACAAATGGAGTTGCACTGGGGTTACCAGCATCTCAAATTGTAGTAAACGGGCATAAAGAAAGGCACTGACAAGTTTTAGTTGTCATCCTAGAAAATGATACAGATTTGTAAATGACACATTTATCATCATTAAGAAAGCTTAAGAAGAAAACTTTCTAACAGGGCTTAACATGATCTGAGAATATTTAGGGTTTACCAATGTTGTAGAATCGGCTGTGGGAACTCTTAAATACCTGAACTATCTTGTGAAAAGACAAACTGAAAAGAAACTTAAGTTCACAATATACAGAAAACCGACAGATTCTAACACGTACTTGAGTTTCCAATTAGATTATGTAATATGAATGAAAGTTTCAGTAGCTTTAAAACTCGTTGACAGAGCTGCACTGGTCTTTTTATTCCCTATGATCAAATGTTTATATTCCGTGAGAGCTGGAAACATTGTAACAGATATTGATGATATGAAGAACGAGATGTTCAATATAAAACAGATTTTGATTGGCAATAATTATCCGGAAAAGCTACCAGATAACATTATCAGTGAAAAAGAGCATAAGGGAACACAGAAAATTGTAAGATCTTGTCGACCGACGATAGCCGACGACCGAAAGGACACAGTTGAACAACTTCTAAGACTATTTGCTTCATATATTATTTGAGTGCATTTCAAGCCCTCTTATTCTTCAGAGAAAGCTTTGGTGAATGTCAAAGATATGGTTCTCAGAGTGTCCGAAAGTAACTGTGTCGACTGGATAAAGTATTATGAATAAGAACCTTGTCAAATAGTGGAAAGCAGCAGGCACGTAAAGGTCAGAGTGAACGAACATAGACTACGCACGAAACGTTCACCTAGAAATGATGAAGTAGAATTGAAGCTGCTAGAGGAAAGATCATCCATGGCAATGTATGTTATAGACAAAGGATATTTAATCGATTTGGACAATGTCGAAATTCTAGGAAGTGGATTCTATTCACATAAAAAGCGTCTACCACATCGAATGCAGTAAATAGGAGGGATGGATTTATCACATACATGGCAGACTCTAACGAAGTAAGACAGATGATGGGGAAAACAACTTCAATCGTATATTATGATTAATATGATATATTATCATGTTTTGATATTTTTCGCCCATAACAAACAACATACACACCCTCCTGTAGACAAATAAGAACATATGAAAATATGCCATTAGTCATTACAAATATGTGATAACTGCTTACGTATTCTTTTTGGTACAATTTTCTATCAATAAGTGACATTCAAATGAACTGACTACAAATTATGTTATTTTCGATAGTTAATCAAATATGAATAATTCTGCTGAGGCAGCTTTGAATTGCACAGAGAAACGTTCAATAAAATCTTGTTTTGAATTTTTCTCCAACATGCTGGGACTATTTGAAATAATTTAGGCTGATTTATTCTGACTAGGCGCTGAAATTACTTCAGGAAATTCGTAACATCTACAATCTGGATTTTATGCTCACATATTGAAATTGTCCATTTTCCTTTGCCAACAGATTGCACTATCGTCTGCGAATATTTTTCCATTATGGGTAAATTTTTTTATTTTGATAGAGTCTCACAGTGTTATACAGTAATATTTACTGATCAGTAAATATTACTGTATAACACTGTGAGACTCTATCAAAATAAAAATTTACCCATAATGGAATTACACTCTACCACAGTGCCCAAGTTTTATTCTTATATCAATGATGCGAATATTTTTCTTATGTGCTGCAAAATGCCAATTCAATTTCCATGTTATATTTTATTTGGCTTCATCATTCTGGAAGACTTATTCACGATGATCTTGTCTATCTTCATCAGAAGATTTAAACCAGCAGTGTTCATAATCCTGCTTCTTATATCGATGGCTTTCCTAATAACTGGAGTGACTTTGTTGTTTTTGTGGCCGAATCGTGTAAGTCAACTGAAACGTCAAGTGGCCTTTTGTATTAAAACAATAATCTCCTTAATTATTAGAATTAAAAATTCAACATGACTCCTACTCATAATTAATTTCAGTCACTTACATATCCTTGTATTTCTGATATCGAACATGTCTACATTAACAGGGCAAGTCAGTTATTATGTACATGCCTGTCAGTTTACGAACCGCACCACAGACACCTGTGTAAGAAAGAGCACCACACTTATTTGACATGTAAATACACAATAGTGTGAAAACATCTTCACAATGTGATAGGGATATGAAGCTGAAGATTCTTATTAAAAGAAGTGTTTCTGCACGGCTTTGTTGAAATCATGAGAAAAACTCCCTACTGGTATACCATTAGCAGTTTACTTCCATCAGGCATAAATGAATTGTATCATCCACCCACGAAGATTCGAACTGTCACTTATTTAATCAGCTACAGCTCACGATCATCAATCTGAATGTTATTTATCTTGCTATATTTAAGGAAGATTTATCTGCATTAGCCGGAGGCTTTTGGAACACTGCTGTTGCTAGTGTAAGTTTATACTTCTTCTTTTAATCTTTTATGAAGTTCTGACTATGCTCTAGTATCCGACTTCTGATGCTAGTTCGTTAAAAAACATAAAGAATATGAGAAAGAAATAAAGTTAAAATTGATAAGGATTTAAATCGTGGTTGAAACTATAACAATTCTTAAATCATATAATACAAAAATGCAAATTATGAATTGTTATCCATTCAGCAATATAAACAAAATATAATTGGAAATATGTACATTCATCATGCTGTCATATTTCTTCTTTTGTTTATTTCAGTTAGCTCTGCTTTTCGTTAGCTTCCTGAAACGACTTTGATATCAAATGGCCCTTTCAAAGCATATCATGCAATTTTCACTGTAAACCAAGTATTTTACAGAAAATTAGATTTCAGTGCGTCAGAACGGACAGTTCACCTGCCAATTTTTGAGGATGAACCGATAAATAAATAAAGTAATATATAAATTAGTGTTTTCCAGGGTTTTGTCAATTTCCTCACTGAGAGTGTTTCACTCCTTGTTGATGTTTTTAATTTTTGTAAGTCAGTGTGTTCTGTATAAGAAACCGTGGCATGCGTATGTGACTGAGTCAGGAATGCAATGATGTTTAAGTCAGCCGAATTAATTCAACGTTAGAAAGGAATTTTCAAACAGCTTTAACAAACATGGAAATAGGAGACAAAATAAGATAACAAAAGTGGATACTCTTCAAATGCGATGAAGGAAACTATTTAATGATCACAAGCTATTCACTGTGTCAGGTTGAGCAGTAGTGTGGTTTCAACTGTGCATCATCATTTCGTGTTACATAATCTTAAATGAAACTGGATTGTCTGCTCACAATCTAGTATATAACCCTCCGTTGTCTTCTCTCTATTTCTATACTCTTTAATGCTATTAAGTCAACTAAGTTAAGGACTAGCGAAAATTGGTGAAATTGTTGTCTTTAAATCCGTCATCACTTGCGATCTGTTTTCACTTTATTATACTAACCACCCTCAAGTAAAGACAAAATGTGACTGATGTCAACTGACCGTTTACCACGTTTTACTTAGAGCAGTCAGGACACTAGGGAGATAAGGAAAGTCATGAGAAAACATAAAATAGCAAATTCAGCGTTGATTTGCATCAATGCTCATCTGTTTTACGCCTGTATTCGCTGGACAAAATTCCTTTGCATTTGTCGCAAATATTCTCTAGCAGTAATCTATAATCATTCGTTCATCATTTCATATAAAGTAAAACATCGCATTTAGTCTCCTTCGTTAATACTTCGAATTGAGCAACAGTTGCATTCATATATACGTAATTGTACAGGTAACGAAGATGAAATTTCTGAAAATATCTCTCTGCTGAAGCCCTCCAAGTATTTAATGTTGTGTGAGGAAATATCTATTTAAGTTCACAGGAAGGAATTCAAGGAATCTACTATAATTTTATAGTTGTTAACAACATGTAATTTGTCACTATTTTAATTCTGAAAGTTTTCTACACCAAGTTACTGAAAATGTCATCTGGACACAAAATACAATGACAGATTGAACAGTGACCTTGAAATCTCCAGTGAGTTTAGTTTACTCAGTAAACCACAATAAACTACATATCTCAACCCCATCGTGAAATACAGTGCGAGTGCGTTTAAGTCGAAAATATCTGCAAAGAATCAATTATTAGACGCTTTAGTTCACTTTGTAAATTGAGGCTATCAAAATCTCCATCTGTGGCTCAATTTATGATTATCTCCTTACATATTCAAGCTATGATAGCACATGTATCATTAGCATTCCATACGGGAATTCCCATTTGTTAATTAAGGCAGAGGAATGACAACGAAATGAAATGGTTCCATGTTATACTCAACCAATGTTCATTATTCCTCTACCCAAGGGTGAATACTGTGCAACCTATAAAAGTTTAGACACTCATCACGAAGACAATACTTGCCATCATTCACCTATACGTGACAAGAAATCACAAAATGGATCAAAAATACATCTGGGTATCAAAAACACCGGAAACCACATTTACTTTCAACTGAGTTAAAACACGGTTGCTCAAAATGATTAACAGTCAAGCACACAGAAGTAGAGAACAATCGCAGCAATCTATTCGGAATAAGAATAGAGGCAGACATTAAAGGTGGTGTCAGTGTTATAATTACAATCATTCAAGTTATGATTACTATGGAGAAAAATGTAAATGTGTGATTGTAAAGTGTTGATGTCCGTACGTCAATTTAAAATCAGATAAACCTTACGATAATGAATCCGATGTTTGTTGATGTTTTCTGAGAATACATACACTACATTCAAAGTACAAAATATCATGCTATATGAGGACTTTCATCACAGTATCACTGCTCATCTCAATAATCAACAATTATTTTCAGGTGTTCAATTAGGTCTCCTGGAATATAGATCTATGAAACACAAGAACCTTATAAATCACATCTGACTGTGTTGATTACCATAGCATTCCACCCCATTTCATTATGATTGCTCATTCAACGGTAGGTTCGTTTATTTCTGAATTCCATGCCGAATAATTCTGATTCGGTGATGTAATGTGCATTTGAACTTGTAGAAAATACAAGTTTGTTTCATGTGCACTATAGTAACTGGGAATGACACTTTGCACTGTTGATATTAACATACACACACTGTTTGAAGTAAGACTCAACATTTTCAAATTCCCCATAAATGTTGTATTTACACTATTCACTGATTACTCTGCGCCTATTGTCTTCATGAAAAAAAGGGAAATCATATGTGTAAAACGGATTTATGTTCATTTGCAGCTTCGCTCATGATTTGCTCGACTAGTACGCATCTTGTGCTTCCACATAGAGTACTTGTCATATCTTACGTCTTTCTATTATTATTTATTATTTTATTCATTTTAGTTCCTAGTGAAATATGTGGATTTAAGCCAGAGATCTGAAGTTTTGGTAGCAGTGGTGTTGATTTTTACGGGATGCGGTTGCTAGACTCATGCCCAACCTTCCTTGTTTACCACTGTAATTACTGGCTTAGCGAGGTAATGGAATACGTAGGTCGAGGATTGAACCCCGAACCACATGTGTGGTTGGCGATCATCCTACGACTGTGCTACCAACGCTTTTACTCAGAATAAACAACGAAGTCTGTCATACTTTTGAAATGAATTGACCATGGTTACTGCAAACGAATTATGTCTATTCATATGCATTGCGCGGAGACGGATCTTACAGAGAACGTGCCTAAAGAATCTGAGAAAATGAGGTCGTCAGCTTTCTAGACTAAACACTGCATAAATCAACTTGAATGTGTTTGTGGAAGCAAATACGTAGGTCGTAGGAGAAGGCGGTCTTCCACTCACGTAATTCAGCATTTGGTAAAGTCACGGAAAGCAGATGAAGTCAATGCATCAAAAAGTGCAGTACCAAAGCATTTCGTAGACTAAGGAAATAAAACGAACTCTGTCAAGTCCTTCACTGTTGTCATCAAACGAAGATGCACACAAATGCGAAGGCTTGTGAAATTGTGGTTCGTAAACCCACTATCTGTGTACAGAAGGTAATCCTGTTCACATTAAAACCACTAAGGAAATTTACCTTTCTTATTAACTGTTGTTATTATCGTAATAAATTTATTCTACCTCATTGTATTCCTTAATTCATTTGAAACCATCATTTATCAGTAGTGGTACTTTAATTCATTTTGATATCCATATTATTGCCATTTAATTATTATTAATATATAGTAAGTGGCTTTAATGAGCCAAGATGAGTTGGCAGTTCTACCAAAATGAGATGTACTGTTTGAATTCTGCTTTGTGAACGTTTCATGCCTGTTTATATTCGATCAAATTTCAAGTGAATATCAACAACAAACACTAAATGATCTCGAAGAGATCAAGAATACAAAAAAACTGGAGTCTTTGAGAAACTTACTGTGATTATTATAGGGATCAACGCAATTTTTAAATTATTACCTTTTGAGTTTGAGGAATAGTATGGTTCAGTGAACACAATAAAACGGGTGCATATGAGCAAATCAAGAAGCCTGTGAGTAGTATTGATTAAGAATAATAGATCTACAGCGCATTCGATATGTAGCTTGAAGCTGTCACTTGGTGAGTGTAAATGTTATAATTTAATGCCTGAAACTAATAACACTGGCATAATATATGGTACTATTAAAATACGTAAACCAGGTTACCGCATGAGACCAATCGCAGATTTCAGAAAGAAGCCTTCGTATGAATGATGGAAACAATTAACTCTAATATTATGTCCCATAAGAGATCGTTCAAACTCTAAGCTAACCAATTCTTATGAAGTGAAAAGGAAACTAAGCGACATTCTGCTAGAAAATGATTAAACAATGATTAATTTTGATGTAATCAGTCTTTACATGAACAAACTAATCAATATGAGGGTTGAAACAGAACTAACTTCTGATCCTAATTTTAGTCATAGCAAAAATCTGCTCACTGGGGAGATTATTTCAGGATTTAAGTTATGCCTCATATCAACTGTGTCTAAATTTCAGGGTAAAATATATCAACATACAGAGGGTGTTGCGATGTATTTATGGACAGCTGGGAAAACACTTCTCCTAATACATTTTATCTTACTACAAAATAAGGTGTAGATATTAGTTAAGTGTCTAACAGACCGATCAGTAGCGCTAAGTAGCAAAAGAAACCTAAATGATGAAATGAAACAGACAGAAGAAACGTTGGTACCAAATAACTATCCTATAAAATTAAATTAAAATATAAATTAAACAAAATTATATAATTTAGAAAATACCTTGCAGTGACTGTGAGTGAAGTCAACAACACAGATCAAACTAGTAGATCGTGAGTCATGAGATTGCTGTCTTTGAATCTGGGTGGAAATCCAATTTCAATAAATGTCCCTTGCAGATTATGTAATTCTTCGTTGATTGACTCTTCAGTGCAACTCTTGAGGAGAGTATATCAGTTTCCACTTTCTGCTTAGAGTCACACAGCTTTTGAAGTAAATAAACTCCGTTCCATGTGGGCTTTTTGTAGATGAATCTTCTCAGCGAGTTGTCTGCATTCCTTTATAGTTGAATGTCAAGGAAATGAAACTTTGAGTAAGACACAACTGCCAGGGCGAAGTCGATGTTTGGGTGGGCGTTACTGAAGATTTGAAGTAGGTTTTTTAGATTTCAATTCTCATCAAAATTAATGAAAGTATCACCGATCTATCCCTTGTAGGGATGAAGTTCGTCGATAGTTGATGATAAGGAGCTGTTTTTTAGCATAGCTATAAAGCAGTCAGCCAGGAGATGTCCTAGGGGAGAACCCACCGCTACTCTATCTACTTGCATGTACATTTCTCATGACATAAAATGTGTGTCATATGAGGTATCGTAGAAGTTTTACAATAAGTCGACAAAGCATTAAGTCTTTAATGGCAACTACTGATCCCTCCTGCTGTAATGCTTGAAGAGAGTTTTGTAAAGGAAGGATACCTTTCGGAAATAAAAGAATTATAGCTACGTTTATGTATGTTGACCCTGATAAAACAGCCTTCAGTTTACATCTGATAATTTTGAAACTAAATTTAGTGCTGCTTCACTGTAAATCTCTAAATCAATGACGTCAACGATTTACGTTTCGCTTCACTACACGTTTTCCTATCAGTTGAAGAGGTGCTTTCAGATGGACTAAATAGAATATATCCTTACATATAGGGAATACTAATCTGTATTGCATAATTTCATGAAAGATGATGTAGGACCGACACCTTTAGATCATGATTGGTGACTTTGTTCACAAGGTTGCATATCTACTATGGTTGGTTCTCAAATGCTGACAATCGCCTATCTACAAATCAGAATAATGTTTGCTATATACTGGTGATTGTATTCGTTTTGTCTACCATTGGTGTATTCGGTTGCATAATGCTCGAGTAAATAAGGATTTATTTTTAGCCAAACTCCGCTTTTCATCAATCACCAATGGATTTGCTGCATTATGTGATTGAGTTATTTGGTGGCTAGCCCGAGCTTGCATGGTAAGCATTACATAATATGGAGAAATCTCCGAAATGGTAAGTGATAAGGGAGGAAAGTAGTCGTAAATAAGGAAATACAATGAAGAAATCTCTACACTAAAAGTAAAACGTAAAATGACTGACATATGCGTACTAAAACATCTAGAAAAGTTTCGAATTAAGAAAAAGAATTATCAACGGATATACGTATGCTATATTTTCTCATTGGGATAATCGTTGGCTCCCACTGACTACTTATTTACACTAAACTGCAAAGCGCACAGATAGTCAATTCGTTTGAGCTACCATCTAAATGTTTGCAAGAGAAATAATTCTTGAGATAACTGTTGAAAATAAAATTAAGGGTTGTTGTTGTTTTTAATAATGGACTTTTTTCAACCTTCATCTTAATAAATATTGAGATATTGTAAACATTTTCAGGTGATGGAGATTATAATGTTAAGGATTTTTTGTTTACTTCACTGCTCTTCACTTATTCATTGAGCTTCTTTAGCCTGACAGTCTCAACGATTAGTCTCAACGATTTTGAACTGTGTACTCTAACACTATTCAAAGTTTTTGTCAGCACATTTTATTTGATAAAATAATGACTTATTATTCTGTAAGTGAATTCAACAAATATTTCCTTTATTACAGAGGGGATGCAAAGTCTAATATTAAATAAGCACTGAATTTGATAGGTGTGACAGTGTATCTTATAATGACGCTGGATTTAATTTCAAATACATGTTATTCTAAAAACTACAATATCCACTCTTTGCAGATCTTGTGATTAAGTGAGATATACTGCGACATCTAGTTGATTGTCGTTAATATTTCAAAAGAATTGAATGCAATCTGCTTAGGAATGCGTTTTGAGGATTTCGAACGACGATTTGAATGAAATGATATTTAGAAAATTTAAAAATTCTTCAAAAGATTTAAAGAAGCGAAATACGGGCTCTAGATGTTACCACTTATTGTTGAGGTAATTTATCTTAAACGTGCAATTTTTCAGTCATAAAATTTGAATATATAAATAGCTGTAAATTCTAGTGGTGTCTTCTTTCTCTCGAACAAAGAAACACCTCCTTATTTGTATTTTTGCTTGCATTGCTCAAAGTGTGAGTAAAGTCTACGATTTATCAATCACTTATTGTCATACCGTTGAAGTAAAGGAAATTGAGCCGAGATTCGAGCCTCGTTTTAAGATGCTAGTGAAGAGATAAATCATTCGATAGATTTGATGATTGGTTTTTCGCACAGAGCTGCTCTACTAATCTTTGATTAGCAATCTTTTGTTACAGAATACTGTAGTACTATTAACTTTGAGCGACTCGGTCACATAGCATCAATATTTATGTGAGTAACCTCACGCAGAATTATTTGACAGGTCACTTAAACAACTAATCTGGAGCCTGAATTTCGTTGCTCAGTAAATTCAAAATACAAACTTATCGGTACCATCCAGATAAGTATAAATTTGAATTGAATGTATGAATGTTAATAAACCTAGTGAATGCTAGCAATAGCCTAGCGATCATGATGACTGTGCCCATCACATCACAAATAATTTACTCAGCGTATTATGCGTGTGAGTAAAACAGTGGTTTGTGTTGTATATTCTTCGTGCAGGATTTCTTATTTCTTCGGTCCAAGTGTCATAACCTGTTAGATGAATGTTGGCGATTATCTTAGTCATATTCCATTAATCAAACAGCTGCATGCATATCATTTGTGAATTAGAGTGCTCAACAATTAGTCTCACTTAACATAAAACAGTTTTTGATGTCACTTCTTACACTCACTAGAAATCTGTAAATGTGCGTATGACTCACCGTGTTGAGTGTTCTAATGCGTCTCTCCATGAAATAGTACTTGAAATGGTAAATCCATTGTTCTGAGATTTGAAACTATTGATTGTGAAATCAAATAGAGTTATCCCCATTTTTGAACATGAACAATGCAGGAACGAGAAATTTACCAGCATAACTTGAACTAATTCTTCATTATTTCGATTTCTCTTCTGAGTGGGTGAAAATTTGAGCAGCATCAAAATTTTAATTTCTCAAATATGACGAGAAGTTGATCACAGGAAATATATAAGTCGGAAATGATGTCAGTTATTTTAGTCCTAAGAGTAAAGACAATTTACAGTCTATAGAATAATCAGACAAGTCTTCAAATAAAAATATTGAAGGTAGAAAGGATGTTAGGCTAAAGACGAATATCCGTTCGGTGGGTGAATTAAATACACAGAATATGATATAACATTTTAGCGTGGACGGAAGTAGTTGATTGCTATCCTGATGAAACAATTAAATTTTATAAATACACAGGAGAGCACAGAAGAGTAGAGCTGTTTTCAGTTTCACTTAATTTTAGCACCTCTGTTTGAGATTATTACTTTTGGCTTAGTACAGTTGAGTATTGTGTGGTGAAGTATCACAAATTTAGTATGGGTGTCTTTATCTTCACTTTGCCAAAGTTTGAATATTCAGCTTCCATATTATATGAATTGCGATATGAAGGAGCATATCGTTTTAGGAACTATTTATTATAATCTCACAACATCGAATATGTAAACTACTATCCTCTACCGAATTCCAAGACCTGAGGGAGGCAAACTCACGGCATACATAGTTGACAGTGATCAATGTTACGTGTGGTTTCAACTAGTGTGTCTAAGGTATCTTTAGGAAATGTATCGAAACATTTCAGGAATAAAAAGCCCATCCGAGCTTATATGATCACAGAACAATGGTTTGTCTGGTTACAGGTGGTAACATAGTTACGTCATCTACGGACAACCGGGTGAGTGAGTAGTTTTTCTGAAAACAAGTTTATTCTTAACAAGAACAGTCTGAATTTGTTATGTGTTTCACTACAGATACATCGGCCTCAACAACCTAATCTCTATCATGTGACTACGTCAGTGCTAGAGAACATATTGAATAAGGTCAATGTACCCCAAAAGCGAAATATATCAATGAACATTTCACCATGCCTCAAGGTGGCTCGACTAGTAACTGATTCATTGGAGCCAATTCGACATAAATTTGCTAATCATAGCTTGAAAGATATCTGTAAGTTTTCTGAAGAAGTCGACCATATCGATATGTAAAATAAACTGATGTCTTCCCTGCCGTGATCACCTTTTTTAGAAATGTACCAGTGATCGAAACAATTGACATCAATGGTAGAAAAACAGACCTATTGCCAATACTTGAAGCACAGATGAGGCATTTACTACTTCTCTGCACAAAATAAATGCATTTGCAATTTAACCATCAATTTTACGGACAAATTCATGGAGTCATCATGGATTCACCACTATGGTTTCACCTATTCTGGACCATGCCTACCGGGTTATCTTCAACACACGTGAATGACTTCTGATATCAATGAAATAACCAGTCATCACCGACATGTCGATGATACGTTTTTCAAATCATCGAAAATACCCATTGAGTCATGAAGAAAATAAAAGACAGATTCAGCGAAGAAAATTTTCTTTATCGACGAAATCATCTTCAGAGGCTTTACAGTCGCATTTACACTTACAAATATGTGAAGTGGTCTATTATTGAGAAGCAAAGGGTGACATAATTGATATAATTACTCAGAAGTGGCTTTAGAAGTGAAAATTAAAAGTTGTAAATTACATGGTACTCAACGGAACAAAGATAGAAATTGCTATTGAGTGAGAATAAAGGTATTTGAGTGTCAATTTAACAAGTGTGAAGAGGGTGTGAAAATATACAAAAGGAGCATATGAGAGTGATAATCGTGAATTAATTAATAATGCAAAAGCAAACTAAAAGTAAGATTAAAAATTACAAAAACGAAAAGAAAAAAATTTTTTTAAACAGGGAACGATCAGTTAGAAGGTTAAGACCAAGGTAGAATAAGAGACTGGACAAACGTTTTCTGTATTCATAGTTCCGGGTTGTATTGACGAATTGCCAAAAAAAATAGCTACAGCTCAATGTTTATTCAAGCATTTCATAGGATACAAGTTTCTGCTTAGCAGGTAACGTACATCTTTTCAAGATTTCACTTGCACTTCTCAATAAATTGTTGATCATATTTTAGTGTTTACAGCTTAAGCACACCGTGGAAAGCTAAAACGTGAACTTAGTGTAGTATTATAGGTGGTCATATTATTATATGAGTAAAACTTTGCACTGTGGTAACAAGTAATTCCATATTAGTTTGTTTATTAGATGTATCACACACTGAAGCAGTATTATTTCCTGGTTGACGTTCCGAACACAATTCGTCGTTCATGAACATACCAATTATAATCACACGACTTCGAAACTTGAGTTTTATTGTTTCTTTTCCTCTCTTCATTTTGCCGTAGGGGTAGTAGAATTTTTCAGATATCTGGTACAGGTGTTGAATCATTCCTATTGCATGTATTTGCAGTCGATTCAATAAACAAAGCTCCTGTTATCAATCTCTACCACCACTCTGTGACATTAAGTTTTAGAAATGTCATCTTATCTCATCCTATTGTATGGTTGTGTGTAACTGCATGTAATGCTATAGCTGAACTATTCTCTAGATTTCTTGTCTTATTCGGGTCAACCAATCTAGATTTTGCTAAGTTTTTATGTTCAGCTAGTCTGACTGCCCCTGTTCTACTAGTTTGACCTATGTATTTTACCTGACATTCATTCAAGCAGGGATTAAATAAACTAAATTGTTTTGTTTTAAAGGCTCTACGGGATCCTTTAGCCGACAAAGCTTGTTTCTAATTGAGTTTGTGTGTTTGAATGCCAACACTTTTATTCCTGCCTTGATAAGAATTCTGCGTAAGGTTTCCAAGGTTCGTTCCTTGTATGGAATTACTACTGATGATTTAGATTCCTTATTGTTGGTATTATCTTGCGCATAGCTTACAAGCATTTTAAACAATAATATTATTATTGTCACTATCACTACTATCATTATTTATTTTATCTTTACATTTCCCTACATACTTCCTGAATAATTTATCAGGGTAATTATTAAGTTTCAAGGCTTCTCTTATACGTATGACTATCAGTATTAGATTTTCCTTGGTTCTGCTTGGTTTTTGTGCTCTATCACTTGAACATTTCACCAATCTTATTTTCACTGACATAGAATGAGATGATCGGAAGTCCAAACACTCGTGTTTAACTTCCCATCTTTTTTATTTTTACGCTGCAATCTAACATTGGAAGCTCCTCTTCCTGACTTTCCAATTCAAAGGTGAATTGAATTGCCTCCACTTTTGAACTGATGTGTTCAAAAAATACATATATATCCTGTGTTCTAAGTACAGTGAATGTGTCATCTACATACCTCCACCATATTTTTGGGTTGTGTTGAACGTTTCAGTCGCTATGTTTCCCCACCTATCCATGAATATGTCTGCCACAACCGGGGCTATTGATGACCTTATGGGAACTCCTTCATTTTTTTGTGTATTTTCTATAGTTTGGTTTGTAAGGGTTTGTTATATTTTTACGATTCGATCACGGGCTGATATCAGTTAGAGAACCACTGAAAACCAGAGAGTATATTTTCTTCTGGAATTTAAGTGCTGTGGAAGTCAGACATATCTGCATTCCCAGCATTGTCCTCAAGTGGCACCTTCGTCCTAAGTTCGAGTTCCTGGTCAGAAATGAGTCTATTCACAGCCAATTTTCATAATTTCATATATTTTTTATCATAATTATCAATTCCGGTATCCGTAGTGCATATACAAACTTAACTATAAATCCATTTCTTTCAGAACTCCAAAATAAATTACACATTTTTCAGGCTAATTTCCACATTTTTTTCTATACATTATCCCTAATACTCATTATTAGCCATATCATTGTCGAAAACTTAGAATGTAATCATGAAGTCGTCCACTAGAATGATGAAGTCACCCTATTTTAAATAAAAATTTTACATTTATAAAACTAATTCATGTATGTATATCAAACGTATTCAGAATATTTGTGGAATATTCGCCGTTGTATTATTGAACACCGCTTTTTTACGTGGTTGCCCACTTTTGCGTTCACCTTGCGCTCTTTGACAAGTGGTTCCGTTAGCAATACACCTTTTTAAGATTTCACTTCCAATCCTAAATACAATGTTGTTCATTTTTGATTATGTACAGCATCAGCAAATCGTAGGACGTTACAAAGTGGATTTATTATAGTAATATAGACGGACTTATCTTTAGTACAACCTCGCCTAGATTACTAGGTCACCAGTATTCTAGCCGGTTCCAAGCCCGGATAAAGAGGGAGGGTTGAGGCGTGGTGCCATCAACTCCACCCCCAAAACTTAACCAAATTGCTACAGAAACTTCAACGCACAAATATATTAAAAATTCTACAAATACAAACAATTACCTTATTTTTCGCTGGAATCGGGGAAGTGAAATGACACAGGCTGGTGAAAGCCTTCGGGAAGCCACTCAGCCGATGTGCTTTCTTTCGATGAAAGCGAAAATAAGGATGGGGACGTGGAATATTCGTACAATGTACGAAACTGGAAAGGCTGCTCAGGTAGCCGCAGAAATGAGGAGATATAAAATATAAGTGTTGGGAATCTGCGAGAGCAGATGGAACGGATGTGGAAGGAGCCAACTATCAACTGGAGAGACAATAATCTACTCCGGCCACCCATAGGACCATCACGAGCACACCGAGGGAGTAGCCATCATGATGTCACCAACAGCGGCTAAAGCTCTCATGCAGTGGGAACCAATCTCCTCCAGGATAATGACAGCCAGGTTCAACTCAAAAGGAAGGAAGGTTACAATCATTCAATGCTATGCGCCTAAAAACGTGTCAGAAAAAGAGAAGAAGGAGGATTTCTACCGACAACTACAAACAGTAATGGACAACGTCCCTAAGAGCGATACCAAAATCCT
Organism: Trichobilharzia szidati; assembly: GCA_944472155.2. Taxonomy (NCBI): domain Eukaryota; kingdom Metazoa; phylum Platyhelminthes; class Trematoda; order Strigeidida; family Schistosomatidae; genus Trichobilharzia; species Trichobilharzia szidati. The sequence continues at coordinate 97,151,617 of OX235276.1, forward strand.
GATGGGTGATATGAACGCGAAACTGGGAGGAGACAATACAGGAAAAGAAACCACAATGGGTCGTGAGGCCCTCGGTGAAATTAACGAAAATGGTGAACTCTTCTCAAACTTCTGTACCTTCAATGATTTGGTGATTGGTGGCATGGTGTTCAAACACAAGGATATAAACAAGGCAACATGGATTTCACCAGATGGACACACCAAAAACCAGATAGACTTCATTTCAATCTCAAGGAAGTGGAGACGGAGCCTACTGGACACAAGATCGAGGAGAGGAGCAGATGTGGGTTCAGACCACTATCTAGTACAAGGGAATTTCAAGGTGAAGCTAAAAAACCCGAGGATACCTGGGGATAGGCCACAATGCAAGTTCAACACTCAAAAACGGAAGGACACAATCACACAGGACATTTTCACTGCAACTGTCAGAGCAACGCAGGAAACATTACGTGGCACCACTGAGGAATCATCCGTGGAAGACCATTGGAACTCTTTGAAAATAATTTTCAACGGAACGTGTTCAACGGTTTTAGGAAGAAAGAAGATAAGGAATGGCTCTCAACGGACACTTGATAGCTAATAGAGGAGAGGAGAATGGTGAAAGAGAAAATGATTCAATGCAAAGATGGACAAGAGAAAGAGACGCTGAGTTCAACTTACACAGCACTGGACAAAGAAGTGAAGAAGAGTGCCAGGAAGGACAAAAGACAATTCTACGACAACCTGGCTACTGAAGCTGAGAAGGCAGCAGGCAAAAGGGACCTGAGGACACAATATCAGATAACCAAGTCTCTATCCGAGAAGAGATCAACACAAGTGAAACCTATAAAAGACAGCCAAGGGAACCCAATTACCAAAGAAGAAAGACAGATTAAACAATGGACGGACCACTTCAAAAGACTCTTGAACCAACCACCACCTACAACCCGTCCAGTAATACCAACAACAGCACGTACACAACTGCAAGTTGACACCAACCCTCCAACGAAAACTGAAGTCACGAAGGCAATCAAGCTTCTGAAAGCTGGAAAAGCAGCTGGAACAGGTGGAATACCCCCAGAAGCACTGAAAGCGGACCCAGAAACGACAGCAGATATGCTGACTTCATTATTGCAAAAGATCTGGAAAGAGGGAAAGGTGCCTACTGACTGGAGGAAAGGTTACCTGGTGAAACTACCAAAGAAGGGCGACCTGGGACTCTGCAAGAACTGGCGAGGAATCATGCTCCTGTCGACGCCAAGTAAAATCCTGAGTCGCATCATCCTGGAGAGAATCAAGGACGCGCTGGATACAGAACTCCGACCAGAACAAGCTGGATTCAGGAAAGGCAAATCATGTTCTGACCAAATTGCAACTCTACGCATCATCATCGAACAAAGCATGGAATGGCAATCAAATCTCTACCTCAACTTCATAGACTTTGAGAAGGCCTTCGACAGCGTTGACCGCGAAGTAATTTGGAAACTACTCGAGTACTACGGCGTACCCCAAATATTCATCAACCTTATTCAACAGCTGTACGACAACGGCACATGCCAAGTGATCCACAACGGAAAACTCAGCCAGGCGTTTGGAGTAAACACAGGAGTCAGACAAAGGTGCTTATTATCACCAATGATATTCCTAATTGTGGTGGACTGGATTATGCGTCAGACAGTGGGAAACGAGAAGACAGGGATATCCTGGACCGACGTGAAGAACCTAGAAGACCTGGATTTCGCAGATGATTTATGTTTGATGGCACACAAAATCGAAGACTTACTAGCGAAATCCGACAAACTGGTCGAAGAAGCAGCCAGAGAAGACAGGACTCCAGGTGAACATAGACAAGACGGAGGTTATGAAAATAACCAACCAACAACAACTACAGAGCAACAGCAATATCCAGCGCCAATCACCATCAACGGGAAGGATTTGAAAGAGGTTACTTCTTTCACTTATCTGGGGAGCATTGTCTCAACCACAGGAGGAACGGACGAGGATGTCAAATCGAGAATCGGGAAGGCGAGAAACACATTCATCAACCTGAAACCAATCTGGAAATCTTCGTCACTCAGCATCAACAACCAAATACGGATTTTCAATACAAACGTCAAGTCAGTCAGTTCTTCTATACGGATCAGAAACTTGGC